>JALIGW010000027.1:4842500-5185000 GCA_023053685.1 Diadophis punctatus similis
GAGAAGATGAAGCTCACTGGAACATCCTTGGAAAAACTATAAGTCATTGTTGAAGACAAGTTGAAATGATGAGCATTTGTCCAAAATTTATCAAGAATAGAACCCAACTTAATAACATTTAACTCTGTTGTTAAATGACTATTTCACATTTTATCTCTGTCAATGCTCTGGAAGAAAGATCCAAGCTGATGCATGTTGGTCATTTTCTATCTTTTATCATTTCTCCAAGATCAATTTCTGAACATGACTTTGAAAGTTTCTTTTTCCAAGATAAACTCCCACTATTTTCCAAGTTTTAGATATCCAACAAGACACAGTTCAGCGGTGAGAAATTAAGGTCCTGCACATAGGCAGGAAAAGCCAAATTCACAGGTATAGAATAGGGGGTACCTGGCTCAATACTGCTGTCTGTGAGAGAGATCTTCGTGTCATAGTGGATCATCACTCAAGAATGAGCCAGCAATGCGCTGCAACTGTGAAAATATCAGTTTTGGAACTACCACCAAGATCACGAGAATCGATACTACACAACTGAGATCACATTTCAAAGTTCTGGTCACCACAATACAAAAAAATATGCTGAGACTCTAGAAAGTGTGCAGAGAACAGCAACAAAGATCCTAAAGGGTCTGGAGTCTAAATAATATGATGAATGGTTGAGGGAACTAGGTATGTCTAGCCCAGGGGTCCTCAAACTACGGCCCGCAGGCCGGATATGGCCCGCCAAAGCCATTAATCCAGCCCGAGCAGGACCACGAGGCTGCCCCGCCCACATTGCCCCACCCACCCATTGGCCACCGAGATTCCAAAAGCAGATTGAGACCACCACGATGAGAATAGAATGGAATGGAATGGAAGTAGGAGATAATGGAATGGGAATAGGAATAGCATGGTATGGTATAGTATGGGATGGGATGGGATCAAATAGCAATAGCAATAGGATGGAATGGGAATAGGATGGAACGGAATGGAAATGGAATGGAATTCAGTGAGGTATCCCAGGGCACTGCCAGGATTGAAGGGGATCCTGCAGAAGATGCCCCAGGACAGCCAGTCTCATCTCTACCCATCAAGCATTCCATGTCTTGGTTTCTCTTCCCCACCCCCATTTGCTCTTCTAGCACACTTTTCTTTCTTTTGATATAACAGGTAAAAGTCTTTGAACGTACCTGAGAGCTAAACTTCAGTTGTACTTAAAATCTAAATTTCTCCAGAGGGGCTCAAATAGTGGAAAGGAGAGCAAACAAAACACCCCCAGGAGCAAAACAAATTAAAGTTTAATTTGTGTGTATTGTTTAATGGACTGCTAAATTGGCAAAATGGACTGCTAAATTGGCCACGCCTACCCAGTCACATGATACCTAGCCATGCCCACTCAGCCAGCCTGGCTCCCCAACAATCTGAGGGATTGTGAATTGGCCCCCTGTTTAAAAAGTTTGAGGACCCCTGGTCTGGCCTATCAAAGAGAAAAGTTAGGTGGGACACAACAGTCTTCCAGTACTTGAGGGGCTGCCACAAAGAGGAGGGAGTTTACTTATTCTTCAAAGCACCAGAGGGCAGGACAAGAATTAATGAGTGGAAGTTTGTTAAAGAGAGGTTCAAGCCTAGAACTAAGGAGAAATTTCCTGACAGTGAAAACAATGAATCAATGAAACCGTTTGCCTGCCAGAGTTTTATGTGTTCCAACCCTGGAGGTTGTCAAAAACAGACTGGACAACCATTTGATCAGGATGGCATAGGCTCTCTTGCCTTGAGCAAGAGGTTGAACTAACAAACCTCCAAGCTCCCTTCCACCTCTATGATTCTGTGTGCTAGGACAGTGATGGCGAATTTTTTTGGCACCGAGTGCCCAAACCGGAATGAGTGTTTGTGCGTTGGTCTTTGGGTTTCTGGTGCTCCGACGCACGCGAAGACCAGCTGGTGATGGTGTGTGTGCCCACAGAGAGGGCTCTGTGTGCCACCTCTGGCACGCGTGCCATAGGTTCGCCATCACGGTTCTAGGATATTAGTGGGTGAGATCACTCAAATGATTATTTAAAATTGATATTAAGTGTATTGGCAATGACCCTTGGTCTGATCCTTGAAAGATGAATTCTGTTGAATGATGAGCTTTGAATATTGTTTTAGGACTCATTGAGAAAAGCCAAGAGGTCTCCATTTCCCCACTTTCTCCAGTGTGAAAAGAACATAATCTGGAAGGATGAAGAGACGCTGACTAGTGCATTTCTACAATCAATTCAGCTAATCCAGAAGCATGAAAAATACAAATAAAGGTTCCCTTAAGAGACTGGGATCTAGCATTGTTCTTGCTTCTGATGCATCACCACTAGATTCCTTAAAATGCATGCCTGCCCATATTCTGATTCTCAAATACCTCAAGGAAGTGAACCTTACTGACTTCAAATGCATCTGGTGAATTTCCAAAATAATTGGGGTTAGAGCATGAATTAGTGCTGACAAGGTTTAAGCCATGCTGATTTGCATTTATTTCTACCCATTTGTAAGACTGCATCCAGAAGGTTTCAAAAGTGAGACCTCACAAAAGATGTGTGAGTCACACTTCACAAAAAATGAGAGATTGAAACACCAAGAAAATAAAGAAAAAAAATAGGCATATAAATGTAAATGAGTATGCCATAATGAATGTTTTATAAAATTAGAACCATAAGGGGTAAGGATCTTCTCCCTTGTAATATTTGATGTCAAATGTCTCTCAGCTGATATTAGAACAGGAAGTTGCTCAGGCAGTGATTCAAGAATCAGATCTTTGATAAATAAAATAATTGTAAGAATTGAGAAAGGAGTTAGAAAGAATTCCACAGACTGCCAAGCCTGAAATCCAAGCCCTATTTATAGTGGAATTAAAATTCAATTCTTGCACATCATTCCCCAATTGCATGGTGCAAGGGGCAGGAAGGAAGGTTACCACTTGTCCCTGTATTCTCAGCATCTTTGATGATCTTAGCAAAACCAGCTTTCACACTAGGACTTAGAAGTCAATTGAGGCAAGTTTTATAGGAGAGATCTGCAGAGGATTATTGACAGATCATGCTAAACCATGGCTTACCAAACAGTAGTTTACTGAGTATGCCATAACTGTGCTAGGTTCACATAACACAGCAAATCCTGCCCAATCTGCCCATCCTCAAGACATGTGGTCTTCAAGTTCTACAAATCCCCAGCAGTGAATGCAGGAGCTAGGAATTCTGAATGTTAAGGTTCACACCACAGCCAAATACCCAGGTTGGAGAAGGCTGTGTGAAACCACATCAAATTTCCAAATCAGAACTTAGTTATAAATAGGCAAGCATATTATGGTTTAGTTGAAACTTGCCGATCATCTAATGATGTGATGTGGGATTAGAGTGAAATTGCTTTTGTCAGGAAGAAGGGAACACAATCCAAGGGGGCGAGGGTGTAGGAAGTTAGCACCAACCCCCCTCCTAGAGGAATAAAATATTTTAGGAAATATTTTAAAAAGTCAGAATCTTATATTTCCCTGGATTAGAAAATGGAGAAACATGTTTTTAGGCAGAAAAAGACTCACGCTTAGTAGCCCCCACCTTTGTCAATGGACCATCAAAGCCTGAGCCCAGCTCACTCATTCCCCCCACCTTTGTCAATGGGCAGTCTATTCTACATAACAAAGATCTACCCCCTTCAGGCAGACCCATCTAGCAAACAGAAACTCATCACATGACACCTGGGAAGATTGCATCAGCCAAGCCTGGTGGGACACAGACAAAAGCCTACAAAGTTAGCTAAGACCCCCGCCCCCTGGGAGCCTGACAGCCAATGGGATACAGGAACAGGAAACTCTTAAGGTGGGGCCCAACAGAGGGTATAAAACTCAGGCACTCTTAGCATCTTGCCCCTTCTCTCTTCTTCTTCAACATCTTCGAGGCATGTGATCCCCCCTTTCCCCAGGACCTCAAACCATGTGGTCCTGCTGTCCACCATTAAAACCATCTTTCCAAACAGCCTCCATGCTTCCAGTGTCCTTTTCCCCACTTGGAACTGAACCCAGAAAGGATATTCCTTACAACAGGGGGATGGAGAGGATATAGTACACCCCAGAGCTGGATAGGACAGGAAAAAAAGAGAGTTATGTTAGCCACTCCGTAGAATCTCTCAAATTATATCCATTGGGATGAAAATAGTAAAGGTTTAATCTGGCAAGATTCTGTCTATTGGGTATAAGCAGATAAAGAACTGAATTTTGGCTTGATTGTTCTCCGTCATTCTTAGGCTGGACTTGACAAGGGACACCTGTTGGCTAAATGAAATATATGTATTCTGTGTGGCCTGTCACTTCTTTCAGCCCAGCACACCTCACAAGGTTGCTGTTGTGAGGAAAATAGGAGGAGGAAGGAGCTCCTGCTTTCATTAGGGCATCTGTCGGAACCCTGACAATTAGGCATTTTTGGTGTCTTTGGGTTACTTATAAAGTAATAAAAGTGGATAAAAAACTAATCAGTAAATAAAATAAATAAATAGGTGATATGTCGGGAAAAGTTTCAGCTGAGTGCAGATTGGCAGTAAATTATTTATGCTCTTTTTCAAGTTAATCCAATATATTTCTATCCTAATATTCACCCTGCAGTTATATGCTCAATATCAGCTTTCTTTCTTTTGTCCAGAACCAATTATTTTTCCTTTTCCATCAGCTCCTCCACAAATTGCAAAATTGTGACTCAGCTGGACATGGATGCAGAACCATCCTCCAAAATTTCTCTTAGCATCAGGCTTGGGCAACTAGTGGCCCCCAAAATTG
Organism: Diadophis punctatus similis; assembly: GCA_023053685.1. Classification (NCBI taxonomy): domain Eukaryota; kingdom Metazoa; phylum Chordata; class Lepidosauria; order Squamata; family Dipsadidae; genus Diadophis; species Diadophis punctatus. The sequence goes on from JALIGW010000027.1 coordinate 4,847,275, forward strand.
ATGTGAATTAAAAAATGGTAGCAACCATTTGTAAGATAACCATAGAGCAGTGTTTCCCAACCTTGGCAACTTGAAGACGTCTGGACTTCAACTCCCAGAATTCCCCAGCCAGCATTTGTTGGCTGGGGAATTCTGGGAGTTGAAGTCCAGACATCTTCAAGTTGCCAAGGTTGGGAAACACTGCCATAGAGGTTGAAGTTTACAGCTGTATGTGTTTTTTATGTTTGTTATGTATTTGTTATTGTTGTTTTTTATTTCTTTTTTGTATGTTTTTTTATTTCTTTTTGTATGTTTTTTTATTTCTTTTTTGTATGTTTTTTAATGTAAATAACTTAATAAAAATTATTTTAAAAAAATATGGTAGCAACAGATTCATTAATTATATCAAAGCATACATAGCAATGTCCCCAAATTAAATCCCTAAAGATCTTATAAATGAAAGCCAGCAATTTAGATCAACCTTTCAAAAACTTTCTACTTTCTAGCTGTTTTGGAAATACAATTCTATTTATATATTTATTTAGAGGATTTATAAGTTTAAAGGATTTACAATTGCCATTTAAAGATAGAACATTCCTACTGCTGAAAACCAAAAGCTACTTTGCTTTCTCTTCTTTTACTATTTTCTCCTAGCTATGGAGAAAAAAAAAACCATTTACATGAACATAGTTTTCGAAGAGAAGAGCTTTCTCGGGCCCACCCTTTGGGATTTTATAGGTAAATTAAACCCTGGGTAGAAAGAAAGCAGAAAGACAGATAGACTGGGTTGCCAAGGATAAGAAAACAATTGGAAAACTAGCACAAAGCATGACAAACATGCCAAACCTTGCTTTAAGCTTTCCTAGAGATGATTTTCCTTTTTCAAAATGAAATCAAAATCAAGTTCTGCTGTAGCATACAGTGTTTTTCAGGGACCTTAGAACAGCAAATTTTGCAGACACCCAACAAATATTTATTTTTGAAAAAAAAGTAAAATTAAATGTTGCTTGAATATAATTACGGTACATGAAATATAGCAACAACAAATGTAAAGAAAACTACACACACACACACACACACACACACACACCAGTCTATGGCAAGTTAGATTGTGGTACAATTAAGCCAATTGTGCATGCAATATGCAACAATTATTCAGTAAAATGTGTATTTTGAAACCCATATCATTGGATGAAGATAAAACATGATGTGAAATTAAATCAGTGGCACAAACAAGACCCAAACATTATTCACATCTGCAGCTTTTTATATTCTTCTAAAAGGCTATGAACGGGGAACCAGATGTATCCTGAATCTGATGCACATGGAGAGACCATGCATATTGCATCCACAAGATTGCTGGTTCAATTTCTAGAAACATCTGTCAGAGTAAAGTCCAGTCAATCATTCATCATTTTTGCAACACCCAAGTCAAGGGTTCATAGCCAGCATTAGCAATTTTCCATGCCCTGACCCAGAATCCCACAGCCCTGTGACTGACCAGTAGTAGCATCTATTAGAAGCTACAATGACATCAGAATGACATAATTCTATGGCACAATTGTGCAAAGAATGTGTGTGGCTCGTTTATTGGCATTCATTGCACTCAGTATACAATGCTGTGTACTGTTAAATTATGTATGTATGTATGTATGTATGTATGTATGTATGTATGTATGTATGTATGTATGAAATTTAGATGTTTGTGTATTTGTCTAATCTGAAAGTAGGGGATGTTCTATTATATATTTTTTATTATAGAAATATATGTGTATTTTTAGAATTGCTAATATGATACATTTATGGGCTATATGTTTTGTTCAGATTAAGAGATAATGATAGAAAGAAGTCAGGAGCCAAAATGAAATAAATGAGTACAGGTTTATTTCATGCCAACACTCTCTACAAGAATCTGACCTACTGACAGTCAAGGCAAATTGGTGGTAGATCAGAGTCAACGGAACTCAAGGGGTGGCTAGACTTAAATATCTTGTGGTACAAGAGGGATTTGACACCGATAACATGTTTGACCCCTCCTTCAGGCTCAGCCTGGTCGTCTCATGCAATACAGGTAGTCTTCAACTTACAACAGTTCATTTAGTGAGCGTTCAAAGTTACAATGACACTGAAAAAGGTGACTTATGACTATTTTTCATAGTTACCACCTTTGCAGCATCCCCAATGATCAGGTGATCAAAATTCAGATGATTGGCAAACGGTTCATATTTATGAACTTTGTTGTATCCCAAGGTCATGAGATCAACTTTTGCAACCTTCTGACAAGCAAAGTCAATAGGGATGTCAGATTCACTTAACAACCAGGTTGTTAAGTGCACTTATCAACTACAGAGATTCACTTAACAACTGTGGCAAGAAATGTTGTAGAATAGAATAGAATAGAATAGAATAGAATAGAATAGAATAGAATAGAATAGAATAGAATAGAATAGAATAGAATAGAATAGAATAGAATAGAATTCTTTATTGGCCAAGTGTGATTGGACTCACAAGGAATTTGTCTTTCGTGCATATGGGGCAAAACTCACTTAACAAATGTCTCACTTAACAACAAAAATTTTGGGTTCAATTGTGGTCATAAATCGAGGACTGCCTGTACTGTTGCTGTACATTATTTGATTGTTCAGTATGTATATCTTTTCACATTTTTCTTTTGTTAAACTAAAACAAGACAACATTTTATTATATAACTGTCTGCATCAAAGAGAGTTGGAAGTAACCTTTTTATTTTGGATATTTTGGGTGGTGGTTTTTAATATCACTTTTTAATTATTCTCTGTTGTTCCCCTACCCTACCCCAGGAATAATTGTGCTCATGCACTTGCACTCTTTTGCAATGTAACCTAATTTGGGTAGTTGCACAATTGTATCAGATCCTCATTTTATGATTTGGCTCTCCCTTGCCCTTCAAACCTGGCCCTTCAGGTATCTATATTCCTGAAAAGAGCATAAATATCTGAAATCTATCCAGAAAAATCTATCCATCAACTTTTTTCTCCTGGGCCTCACTGGATGCGATGAAAGAGATCTGATTTTCCACATTGTTTCCGAGGAGAAAAAAGATTTCAGACAAAGCTTTCCTGGCTTTTTACTTTCCAGAGATCAGGAGGGAACTTCTCTCAGAGGGAGTATCAACAGTGGCACTGTGTTCATTCCAAAATGATAAGAGAACTTCCTCTCCTTAAGAATCTGGGAGAAATCGCCTGGTCCATTCTTCTCTTGTCAAATGTGATGGGTAACTTTAAAAGACCACCTGCCTCTGCTTTAAGGAAAACATTCCTCAGAAGACTCTCTAAAAAGCATCTAGATCAGGAGTGTCAAACTCGCGGCGTCACAGCGGTGTCACCTGACGTATCAGGACTTTTTCCCCCTTTGCTAAACCTGGTGGGGGTGGGCCCAGCACATGACGCATCCGGCCTGCTGGCCGCAAGTTTGATACCCCGATCTAGAGTTTTCCAGAGGTTTGGGGTTTACAGCTCTTAGAAGTCCTACACAGCACAACAAATAACTGGATATTCTAGAAGATCTCACCTTCTATAGGGCTGTAGGCTGGGGAAATGGAAATAGCAATAGCACTTAGACTTATATACCGCTTCACAGTGCTTTACGGCCCTCTCTAAGCGGTTTACAGAGTTCAGCCTATTGCCCCCAACAATCTGGGTCCTCATTTTACTGACCTCAGAAGGATGGAAGGCTGAGTCAACCTTGAGCCTGGTGAGATTTGAACAGCTGAACTGCTGAACTAGCAGTCAGCTGGAGTAGCCTGCAGTAGCTGCATTTAACCACTGCGCCACCTTGGCTCAGTTGTGTGTTTCTTTAACTATTGGCATCTTCCGTCAATTCATCGCTGTTAAGGCCTCAAAGCAAACAGTCACGCCCTAGCGCCATCTTTATTTCCAAAAATGCCCCCGAGCCCTCCTATAGGGCCCAAAGGTATTGTTCCAAAATTAAATTGGTGGGTAGCCACAATATAATCCTGTCTTCAGCATTGTATCCATCAAGCTTCTTTTGACTGGCCAGGCAAGAAAAAGCAATAATACATTTTCAAGGACATGAAATCTCTGATAAGTTGATTTACTATAGGAAAGCTGAAGAAGCCATTTTAAAATAATTCCAGAGACTGCTGTGAATCAAACCCAGGGGCTATTTATAGTGAAATCACAGTTCAATTGCTTGTACCAATTTCTCCCAAGCACGAGGTATATAAGGGCTCCATGTCTTTCTCTTGTTGCCAGGAGAGATGGTTTCTCTCCATCTCATGCTTTGGTAATAGACTGATCTGTTATCAAGATGTTTGCTTAAGATTAACCAAGAACCAGCATCACCAACATTATACACCCACCCTGAAAATGGCCATATTAAGAGGTGAAGCACAAAAGCATTCTGGGAGGTTAAAGCAAGTAATAGAATAACAGAGTTGAAAGGGACCTTGGTGATCCAACGACCTAAGTGCTAGAGCCCACTGTAACAACATTGCCAAAAAGGCACTAAGAGTTGTTAATCTAATCTTGCGTAGCTTTTTCTCTGGCAACATTGCATTGCTAACCAGAGCATACAAAACATTTGTTAGACCAATTCTGGAATACAGCTAATTTGTCTGGAACCCGCACTGCATATCAAACATAAATACAATCGAGAGAGTCCAGAAATATTTCACAAGAAGAGTCCTTCACTCCTCTGCTCGCAACAAAATACCTTATTCCACCAGACTTGAAATACTGGGATTAGACAATTTACAACTACGTCGCCTCCGATCTGATCTAAATGTAGTTCATAAAATCATATACCAAAATGTCCTCCCTGTTAAGGACTACTTCAGCTTCAACCGCAGCAATACACGAGCACGTAATAGATTCAAACTAAATGTAAACCACTCCAAACTCGACTGCAGAAAATACGACTTCAGCAACAGAGTGATCAATGCCTGGAATGCACTACCTGACTCTGTGGTTTCTTCCCCAAACCCCAAAAACTTTAACCTTAGACTGACTACAGCCGACCTCTCCCCGTTTCTAAGAGGTCTGTAAGGGGTGTGCATAAGCACACCACTGTGCCTACCGTCCCTGTCCTACTGTCCTATTGTCCTCTTTTATCGTTACTTTTTACTTATGTTTATACAAACTACTACTATCCTATCCTATGTTCTAGTCCAACTTCGTACTCAAGCAGGAGACCTTATACCATTCTGGACAAATGGTTGTCCAATCTCTTCTTAAAAACCTCCAGTGATGGAACACCCACAACTTCTAAAAGGAAGCCATTCCACTGATTAATTGTTCCCATTGTCAGGAAATTTATCCTTATTTCTAGGTTAGTTATCTCCTTGATTAGTTTCCATCCATTACGTCTTGTTCTGCCTTCAGGTGCAAGGAGAAAGGAGTATCTCCAGAAGATATAGGTTTTATGTGTCTGAACATGTTCTTCATCAGTATGTGGCAAATACTCAGCCATTATTTGAGAACCTCTACTACATACCCCCAAAATTCCCTCCCATTCAAACAATGCCACCTTTCCTATTTGTGATATAATTTCAGCCAGATATTTTGGGAGAATCCAATGAAGTTGGAGGTCAGCTTAAGAGGGTGAAGTTTTTTTCTTTGGGGCTTTTTTGCTCTATTTTTCTGATCTTATTTTTGTACTTGGTCCAGAGGTTTTCCAACTCAGCAAATTGATACTCCAAGTCAAAATGGATTTTTCCACTGTTACCCATCTCTCACTAACCAAAGAAAATGCAAAGGAGGGCATTTGAGGGAATGGCTTGTGAATGTGGTCTGGAAAACACTGCTGAAATTTCCAGCTATCAAGAAATATCAGATTCTACTAGGATGATCATCTGGAAAAGAACTAAGCAATTTTCTACTTAACTTTCATCTGTATTTCATTTATACTTAAGCCAAATGTTTTTACTCTGCCCTTTGGAACATCTTGCCCCTTGAGTGAAGTCGGCTCCAAACCTCCTGACCTTTCCTGGCTCTGCCAGTTGGTTTGAGCTTCAAATGGGGGTCTCACGTTGGGCATCGTTGAAAGATTAACATCATATCTCACTTCCCCAGTTCTCATCCTACTTCCTCACTCCCCATCTGGAAAGAGTGCAGAGAACAGCAACAAAGATGATTAGGGGGCTGGAGGCTAAAATATATGAAGAACAGTTGCAGGTATTGGTTATGCCTAGTTTAATGAAAAGAAGGACAAGGGGTGACATGATAGCAATGTTCCAATATCTATAGGGCTGCTACAAAGAAGAGGGGGTCAATCTATTTTCCAAAGCACCTGAAGGCAGGACAAGAAGCAATGGATGGAAACTTATCAAGGAGAGAACCAACCTAGAACTAAGGAGAAATTTCTTGACAGTAGAACAATAAACAAGTGGAATGGCTTCCTTCCAGAAGCTGTGGGTGCTCCATCACTGGAGGCTTTTAAGAAGAGACTGGACCGCCACTTGTCTGGAATGGTATAGGGTCTCCTGCTTGAGCAGGGGTTTGGAGTAGAAGACCCCCACAAATTCCCTTCCAACTCTGTTATTCTGTTATTTTAATTAGGACTGAGTATTTGGATCTTTATACCATTTTATTTATTTTGTCTATAGATTTTGTATAGTTTTATTGTATAGTTTTTAATATTGTAAGCCCCCAAGAGTTACTCTGTGGTAAGATGGGCAGACAATACATTTTACAAACAAACAAGTAAATACTTTGCCTTTCCTGAAATCTGACAATAACTGGTTACCTTCTAAAATTACTCCAGCTTTGCTAGAGGATTATCCTGTTCTGTTCTGTTCTTGCTTTGTCTTTTTAAATTCTGATCTCTCCATTCCTCCAGAGACCCAGACATTGGCAGATTAACAGTTGAAGCACACCTGAATAATTGCTGGCTAGAGAGTGGTCATAACTTCTTCATCTCTGGCTGCTAAGTGGAACTTGCACTGAGTCCAAGGCAGGATAATTATTCCATGAAGAATACAATACGATTAAAAATACTGCAGATTTGGCATGTACCACAATGCTTACCACAAAACAATCTGGTCTCCTTTCCTCCATTGGTGGCTATTTTTAGCAGCATGTCCAAAGATAGATCCTTTGGCTTGTGTTCCAACTGAGCTAAGCCATAGTTTGCTTCAATATGGTACACCAAACCACAGCCAGCTGGCTTGTGCTACCCGCTGCAGTTTGCACTATTCTAAATCAAACCACACACCTTTTGGCTTTGGTGACATTGGCTGAACCATTTGTCGTGAAACCGCGAAGGGCAGTTTGCTATTTTCTGATTTCCAATCAGGTTTAATAAAGGTAAGGTATCATTATACCTATAGAAGCCTCCTGTTCCTTACACAGAGTTCTCTTTTTTGACATGCCAATTGCATGCTGTTATGAATCACTTTTCCCTTCAAATCCTCAGCAAACTTCCAAACAAGGCCCCACAATTTGTTATTCATTTCTACATGAAATGAAATTGAAAACCCGGGTTCAAAAAGAATAATTTGCTCACAGCACCCTGATGAGAAAAATGGAAGAAAGGTAGCCTTTGATGAGTCCCAATGACAAGGTGGCATCAAAAAGCCAGGTCTCTCACAATGCCCCGATGGATGCCAGCAAATTCAGCTCCATTTGATGTTTTCAGGCTTGGCAACCCATTGGTGTTCTAACACTGATTCACCATCATGAGCGCAGACTATTAATCGTTGGTAAACTCTTTTATTTAAAATAAATAAAAAAGATACAAGTAGTTCTCAACTTACCACCACAATGGAACCCAAAATTTCTCTTGTTCAGTGAAACATTTGTTTAGTGAAACATTTGTTCAATGAGTTTTGCCCCATTTTATGACCTTTCTTGCCACAGCTGTTAAGTGAATCATTGCCGTTGTTAAATTAGTAGCACGGTTTTTAAGTGAACCTGGTTTCCCCATTGACTTTACTTGTGAGAAGGTCACAAAAGGGGATCACGTGACTCCGGAGCACTACAACGGACATAAATGCGAGTCAGTTGCCAAGTGTCTGAATTTTGATCACATAACCCTGGGGACACTGCAATGGTCGTAAGTGTGAAAAACGGCCATAAATCACTTTTTAATGCCATTGTAACTTCGAACAGTCACTAAATGAAGTGTTGTAAATTTATTTATTTATTTATTTATTAAAAGTTCTTATAGGCCGCCCAATCCCGTAGGACTCAGTTGAGGACTGAGTAATTTAGGACTATGTGTACATCACTAGTGAAGGTTGAATCACTGGCTACATCTTTCCTTTTGGGGGGCACTGAACCAATGAGGGTGACTCCCCAAAATGCTATTTGAATTCTAACAGGACTTGGGAAAAGTCCTTGGTACTTTTGTAAGTGAGTCTGATGCTCTGGTTGATACCTGGCATTAAAAACTTTCTACACACCCCTGCAATTCTTCCCTGGAGCCCTCTTAAGCTTGTTTCAGAGATGGCCCCCTTAAGTGACCTGACCTAAAACCCCAAAGCCCCTACCTCAGGAGATCAAACACTGACTTTAATGGTCTTTCATTAAGTGATGAAAGAGGGCTGGTAATGCACAAATGATGAGAGCTGCAGAGGTAAGGGGGATGATGAAGGAGAAGATAGAGGAAGACTCAACTCAAATCCGATAAGGCACAGCATGAAGCCTATTTGAAGGCTTACACTGTGGAAACAACATGCAGTAAGAAAGCCATTTTTCCAGCATGTATTGCATCTGCAAACTCATGGCCTGCTGAGTTGCTTTGAGTCTGAAGAGGCTGATACCTATCATCTCCGTTCTCCCAGTGTTCAATTACAGAATCCTCAGAGACACCATGTCACACCTTGAATGGCTTTCTCGGTGGGGAAAAAAATGTCTTGCATTCACGTCAGTTAGGATGCCACAACGGATGCAGAATGCATTATGATCCTATTTATACATTTGCTTAATTTACATAACCACCCATTTCACTGTAATGATTCTGGGCAACTTACAGTACACCATTTCCTCTTGCAATTGGGTATGTGTTTTAAAACTACTTCCTCCATTTCTATCTACATATCTGTGTACCCATCCTTCCTCATCCTAGTCCAATGTTTACGCATCATCAAGTTGATATCAGCTCTTAGCAACCACATGGATAGATTTTCTCCATGACAATCTACCTTAACAACCACACAACCTAAAAATGCACCTTTTAAAAAGGTACTCAATTTTAATTATTGCCTTTAATGTTGGTTTTTAATGACATATTGCTGAAAATCTTCAATAGGCAGTAGGTTAATACGTTTTAATAAATAGGTACAACCCTCCCTTCCCACACATACACACTTAATTTAATCATACCTGCCCCAGAAGATGGCAAAGGGGATCCCCTTCTATATTACCCATGTTAGGATGAGTAGAGGCCAATTCGAAGGAGTTTTGACCTTGCTACTTGCAAATAACTAGGTACTGATGCTCCTTAAATCATTTTTCGTGGTTTGAATGGTTAAAAAGTGATGATAATTGAGTATTATACAACACAGCACATTTGAAAGCTGTAATCCTAAGAGGAAAATTCAAGTGTGTATTCAGAGCAGTGGTGGCACAATGGTTAGAATGCAGTACTGCAGGCTACTTCTGATGACTGCCAGCTGCCTGCAATTTGGCAGTTCAAATCTCACTGGCTCAAGGTTGACTCAGCCTTCCATCTTTCTGAGGTTGGTAAAATGAGGACCCAGATTGTTGGGGGCAATAGCCTGACTCTGTAAACCGCTTAGAGAGGGCTGTAAAGCACTGTGAAGGGGTATACAGTATATAAGTCTAAGTGCCATTGCCATCTTCAACCAGGTGTGCTTCCAAAAGCCTTAGCACTGCAGCCCTGAATGTGGTCTTTAAGAGCTGTGGTCCCAACCATCCAAATCACAAATCTAGAGAAGAGAATCTTCTTCTCCCTAAGGCAGGGTTTCTTAACCAGCTGGGGAATTCTGGGAATTGAAGTCTACCTATCTTAAAGATGCCAAGGTTGAGAGACATTGCCTTAAGGAAATCATGAGATCTGTGATTCCTAGATTGTTTGGGCTTCCAACCTAGCTAGAAGTCTGAATCTGATAAATTGCCTTGACATTCTCTTTTGAACCTAATCTAATCAAGTTGAACAATGCAATGCTATGCAGGTCTGCTCTGTGGGTAGGATTCAGTGGGGAGTCAATCCTTACAGCCCATCCCCCACCCAGGCAAACTGGAAGATGCTGGTGCAGCCACACCACATTTCTGCAGACCTGTAACTAAAAGATAGGTGCATGGTTTATTGCTGAAAATAAAAAGCTGTGGACTGGGAACAACCATGCAGGAGATGAATATTTACTTCTTTCATTATGCCCATTTGCTCAACTTCAAACTCTTCCCTAGGATCAGTTTATCTTGAATTGAGGTAATTGAATTAAGCTTGAATTAAACTTCTCTCTTCAGTTATAGGAATTAGATTTAAAAAATAAGAGAGGGCAGTGGTGGGTTCCTACAGGTGCGGTCCACTCTATAGTACCGGTAGCGGCCCGCTGGTGACGTCACAGTACCGGTGCGGTCGGTTGCCAGAGCCTAGGCACCACCATTAAAAAAAAATTTTTACATTTTAAAAAAAAATTCTTCTGCGCATGCCCAGAAGCCGAGCTTCCGGCACTGCGCATGCGCTGCCTTCCTACCCCACAGTGAGTCCAAGCAGGGGAGGATGGCTGAGGGAGCGTCTGAGACGCTGAAAGAACGGGCGGTAGGAGCTATCTCCATTCCCCTCCCTTCAGCAGTCCGAGAAGCCACGAAAACGCAGTGATGATCGAGGCTTCCCAAGCTGCTGAGGGGAGGGGGAATGGGCGGCAGGAAATATCTCAGTTTCCCTCCCTTCAGCAGTCTGAGAAGCCATGCCCACCCGGTCACATGGCTGGCAAGCCACACCCACAAAATAAGCCACACCCACAGAGTGGTAGTAAAAGAATTAGGAACCCGCCCCTGAGAGAGGGTCAAGCTTTCCCCCCCATTTAGCCCCACTCTCTTAGTTTCCTATCTCTATCTTGCTTGAAAGCTATAGCCCTAGGAACACTTCCATGGGAACAAGTAGGATTCAGCCTGTGCTGTTCATTCCACAAGAATCATTCATTTGCTATGAAGATTGCAGAGAAATTGTTGATTTACTTTGCTCAGGATCTTGTCACAAAGAAGCAATTGAAGAGAAAGCGAGATCATCAGAACAATAAAAATAGAAGTCAGCATTTTCCTTTTCTACTCGAAAATTTATTTTAGAATTTTCCTTCAAAGGAGGAAAGAATTTCAGGGAAAAGGAAGTTTTCAAAATGTCCTTCAAAGAAGAAAAAGCTATTAGAGAACTCCTGGGCAGAATACTCATAGTACTCAGTGTAATGGCCATTCATTTAATGACAGTTTGAAGTTATGACAACCTTGGAAAAAGTGACTTACGACTGTCATATCACCCCACTCCTGTGGTCACAATTGCATTTATGATGGTTGCAGCATCTTGGAATCAAATGATTACAATTTGCAACCTTCCCAAACTGGATTCACTTAACCACCATGGTAAAAATGGTTGCAAAATTGAGTCTGATCAAATGATGACTCACTTAATGACCACATCGATTAGTGGCTGAAATTCTAGTCCCAACTGTGGTCATACAATGAGGACTACCTATATGCTGATCCTGTACCGGTTTAGTTACAAGGGGTCCAGGGGATGTCTACAAATCTCCTGTCTTTCACTGCACAATATGTCCTCCCCCACCTCCAACGATAAAATGCTACTCCAAGGAAGCTACCCCACGGAACCTAAAAGAAATTCTCAAGCCCAATAAGAATAAGCCCCAGCAACAAACATGATTAGGGGGCTGGAAAGTAAGACATATGAAGAAGAGTTGCAGGAATTGGGTATGTCTAGTCTAGTGAAAAGAAGGACTAGGGGTGACATGATAGCAGTATTCCAGTATTTGAGAGGTTGCCACAAGGAGGTGGGGATCAATTTATTTACCAAAGCTCCTGTAGGCAGGACAAGAACCAAACTAATCAAGGAGAGAAGCTACCTAGAGCTAAAGAGAAATTAGAACAGGTGAGAACAGTCAATCAGTAGAGGGGCTTGTCTTCAGAAGTTGTGAGTGTCTCATCACTGGAGGTTTTCAAGAAGAGACTGGACAGCCGCTTGTCTGAAATGGTATAGGCTCTCCTGCTTGTGCAGGGAGACTAGATGACTTCCAAGGTCCCTTGCAACTCTTCTATTCTGCTCTGCTCTATTCTATTTTATAGCCCCCCTCCAAAAAAAAAAACCTGAAGCAGATGAAGCAATATGATTAAATGAGGAAACTATTGTAGGAACTCAGCCCAATTCACCTGGCTGGTCAATTAATCCATTTGTTGACTTTGTCCACTGCATTTAAACATGAACTCTTCCAAGAGGCTGCTTTATACAACATCCTAATCAACTAAAACAATAACATCAGGACAAGAGTCCTAGCAAAGGTGAAAAGCAGTCAATCCCTGCATATGTGCAGGCGAAGCTGCTGTGTTTGTTTGTGCAGAGCCCTTTTCCACGCGCTGCCTTCCGGTTCAGTATTTTCCTTTTAAGGCACTAATCTGTTGAACTGTAAGCCAAGGTGTTCTCAGCGTAGTTGAGGCGTCTGCTCACACTCTCGTTTACTGCACCATTGATTTCAATTGACAAAAAACAAGAGAGTGGGGAAAATATAGAGGTGAGCGATGCAGTGGGAAGAAAGTGGCTTTGAGAACTCCTGTTCCACGCTATCAGGAGGCTTCTCCGCTGGGAAGGGTTATGTGAAGAATTCATAATGAAATCTCGGCAAGACAATAGCTACAGAAAATTTCAGGCGTGCCTCAGCGATAGCTACAGGAGAAGAATTGAATTAAAGCTCGTGCAAGATAAAAGAGGTTCTGCGGAGAATGAAGTCTGGTACAACTCTATTACTGAAGGTCAACAGTGCACTTAAAGTTCTCACTTATCAATTAATGAGCAATAAATATTGGATAAGGTATGTGGGGTAGAAATTTAATCTTATCTCAATGGAAGGATGTGTCCTTGATCTTCTGTCTCGCTGTCTCTCTGAGCTTTAAGACTAGAAGCCCAATCTGTGGGAAAGCAAATTATTTCAGTACACACAGTCCTCATCTTACAATCACCCTCAGAATCAGGTTTTTTGCTACTAAGCAAGGCGGTTGTTAAGGGAGTTGAACCCAGTTTTATCACTTTTTTTTTTGGCTATAGTTGTTAAGCAAATTATTTCAGATTGATAAGTAAATCATACGGCCAGTAAGCGAATCTGGCTCCCCACCCCTCAATTGACTTTGCTTGTGGGAAACCAGCTGCGAAAGTCGCAGATGACAATCAGAGGACCCTGGGATGCTGCAACTATCCTAAATACATGCCAGTGTCAATCACCCAAATTTTAATCAGGGGATGCTGCATCAGTCCTAAGAGCAAGGACCAACTGTCACTTTTTTCAGTGTCAATGCAACTTAGAACAGACTCCAAACGAATGGTGGTAGTGAAAGACTATTTCACAAACTGTAAACAAGATTTGATTTCCATTGAGGCAGTTTCTTTACTATCTAAAATAGAAGATGAAAACAGGGATACAATTTTTAAAAAATGCTGGTTGGAGAAAGGATGAAACAGCGATGTCTCACAACTTGGTTGTGGAAGGAAGTTACGTGTTAACCATAGAACAAGGTTTGCACATTATTTAAGAGGACATCCCCTGACTTTCCGGGGTGAAGAAGAACAACGCAGAGCCATCACAAGATCATGGGCAAAACAGATGAAATTAGAGGAGGCAATGTGTGTGCCTAAAAGGGAGAGGAATAACAATGAGGGGGAGGAAGCCAGGAGAAACACCTTCAAAGCAATGCCTGATAGCCCTGCTTTACCCCCCCAGGGAGAGAAAGAGGCAATACACAATGGGGAAAGAGGCAATAGAAATCACATCCTCATCTGTCAGCATGACTAAGGCAGAAACAATTAAGTCAATCACAGGAGAGAAAAAAGGGTGTGAACCAGTTACGTGTGCAAAGTCTAAATTGATAGGCATTACATAAAAGCAAGCATCTCTTCCATGGGGATTTTACACTCCGACGAAGTCAACAGGGGTTGACAAAAGCTTAGTAATTTTAATAGTAGTTTTAAATAAAATTTTAAACGTTCCGGAGATCATGATGGCTATCGCTCTCTCTCTCTCTCTCTCTCTCTCTCTCTCTCTCTCTCTCTCTCTCTCTCTCTCTCTCTCTCTCTCTCTCTCTCTCTCTCTCTCTCTCTCTCTCTCTCTCTCTCTGTATATATATATATATATATATATATATATATATATATATATATATATATATCTTGAAATAGATCTATACTAGTCTCCCCTCATTTTCATTATCAGCAAAAAATGTGTTACACACACACACACACACACACACACACACACACACACACACACACACACACACACACACACACACACATATATATATATATATATATATATATATATATATATATATATATATATATATATATATATATACACATGTTTGTGTGTGTGTGTGTGTGTTTTCTATGATCAGATCAGTATGATTCAGTTTCCTTGAATGTATCTAAGTTTGTAAGTATCTAAGTTCCTACGGCCTATAAAATTAGGCAGACTTTGATTATCCACCAACGCTTTCACCGCCAGTTGTAACATTTTATATTGTTTTGTTTTTATTTTGTTTTTAATGCACGTTTTGTTTGCAATTCGGGACAGTGCCTGTAATAAAAATATTCATTCATTCATTCAAGCCCCATTTACATTGTCTGAGGGGCTGATGTGGCTCAGAACATTCTTGGAAACAAAGACGGTGCTGGAGTTTGGCACTTGTTTTTGGAACAATCCAATTTTCTCATTTATCTTTCATTAAAGGAACCTTTGAAAAAAAGCTCAGCATGGCAGAGGGATCACGAGGCAGAAATTGGTTGGCACTTGCTGCGGAGCCCAGATGGACAGATCAGAATTTAGAGTACCAGCATCTTATCCAAGCAGACAGCAGAGCAAACTTTGCTTTAAGTTAAAAATGCAATAAATATCGAGAGTTTTGGAGAGTGAGAGGTAAAAGAGAATGAGACGGGGAACAATTCTTGCCTGTCACCTAGCAGGCCCTGGATTTACGAGATGAAGGGTGGAAATTCCTTAATGAAATAGCACAGATTAGAAACATGCTTATCTTAAGAGTCCTTGGGGTTATTATTTCATTGATTCTCCATTGTAAGCACAGGTCATGGCCTGTAATCAGACCTATTGACTTCCTTCTATGTGTGAACAAGATCTGAACTAGCAGAGGAAGGGGGAGACAAAGGACAGGCTGAACGGAGGAGTGATTTATGATAGAGCATGTTCTGGGGTTAGACCAGTGCTTCTCAATTATTGTCTGTTACGCCCCCTCCAGGAAGAAGTAAACATTTCGCAGGCCCCCAACTCTCCGCTGGGACGATTGTTTGCAACATTCGACATGTTTTCACTGAAAAAACTCAAGCGGCTTATCAGTGTGATTGGGGTGTAATGTGTTTAAGTGACGCCTTAATTTATTTGGCTTCATGCTGTCCGCTGCCAACATTTTTAGACACAGTAAACATACCGGTCTTTCCTCGTCTCCCACCGTAGTCACAGTGAAGCCAAGCGCTACATACGCTTCGTCATATTTCCTCGTCTTAGCTTTCAGGAGACTTAGGTTTGTCTCATTATCTCTGTCTCTCTCCTTCTTTCTTTACATCCCTGTTAAATATTTTTCCATGGTGTCTCTTAAGGGTTTGTTATCTGCACTTCATATCTCCTGCTCTGTGCTGTGTGCTATTGTTCTGTGCAAAAAACCCCTACTCCCTGCGGCAAAAAAAAGCACGTTCCCCGGGTTCACGTGTCCCCCCTGGCATCGCTCCATGCCCCCCCAGGGGGGGGCACCCCACTATTTGAGAAGCACTGGTTAGACCAAAGCAAGCACAAAGCTACATCAAAATGGGAACCAAGACACGGGTTTTATGGACAATCTCTTGCTTCAAGGAGGCTTAATACAAAGGTACAAGTATGACTTATTTATTTATTTATTCATCGCATTCATCTACACCACCCATCTCGTGTAAGTGACTCTGGGAGATTTACAATAAAAAAGATATAATGTAAAAGTAAAAAAAAAGAACTTTAAAGGTTAGGGTAAAAATATTAAAAGGTAAAGGGGTAAAAAAAAGGGAGAGAAACATTCTGAAGACATAAGCTATCCACAAGGTTGCATATCACTCTTCAGCACCCATGCCAATAGGTCTTAACACTTTTTCTGAAAGTCAGGAGAATGGAGGGCCTGCTTCACATCACCTCTATAGCTAAGGGTATTTATTTATTTATTTTGTGAGATTTATATACCGCCTCACAGTGCAAGCACTCTCTAAGTGGTTTACACCAGTAAGCAATGTATATTTATATTGCCCCCAATAATCTGGGTCCTCATTTTACCTACCTCAGAAGGATGGAAGGCTGAGTCAACCTTGAGCTAGTGAGATTTGAACCTCTGACCTGCGGATCACAGTCAGCTAAAGTGACCTGCAGTACTGCCTCTAACCGCTGCGCCACCTTGGCTCTTACTTACCATTGGGTAGCGCCAATGGCAGAGAAGACTCTCTCTTCCTGGATCCCACTGCCAAGGCTGAACCGCTTTTGAAATGTTTAGGTCTTATCGCTATTCAACTTGCCAAAGAAGTGGGGGGAGGGAAAGGGAGAAAGACTGCAGACATGCCAGAGATGGACCTTGAGGGCCAAGAACCCACCAAGGCCATTGACAGAAAAGCAAACAGTTCTCAAAACAAAAGAACGATTCATAATTGGACATTGTGACTAACCAAGAGTGGGGAGAAAGAAAGCTATTGTTAAACTATGCATACATTGCACAGGAAAACCCAGAGTTGGTTTTGATTCTTCCGTTCCAAAATGGCAACTCCAATAAAGTTTTGCTTTTGGGAGTTCAAAGTTCCTGAGACTGCCTATTTTTCTTGGGTTCACTAGTTGGACAGTTGACACCGCAAGTTGAAATTTTTTAACCAGCAGGATCCATAACATGGTCTACCTGCCTGACCAGGTGGGATGGAACAATGTAATTGAGAGAAGATAGTTCCTCGGGTAACCTGGTCCTATGCCACAAAGGGCTTTAAAGGTGATAACCGATACTTTGAATTGGACCTGGAAGCAAAGTAGCCCTCAATGCAACTTGTGTCTTAGAAGAGTTACAGTTAGTTCTCAACTTAGGATCACAATTGAGCCCAAAATTTATGTCGCTAAGTGAGATGTTGGTTAAGTGAGTTTTGCCCCATTTTACGACTTTTTCTTGCTGCAGTTTTTAAATGAATCACTGCAGTTGTTGACTTAGTAACTCGGTTGTCAAGTGAATCTGGCTTCTCCCTTGACTTTGCTTGCCAGAAAGTCGCAAAAGGGGATCACGTGACCCTGGGATATGAACCAGTTTCCAAACGGCTGAATTTTAATCACGTGACCACTGGGATGCTGCAACCAGGTTGTGAGTGTGAAAAACGGCCACAAGTCACTTTTTACAGTGCCGTTGTAACTTTGAATGGTCACTAAACAAACTGTTGTAAGTCGAGGACCAGCTGTATGGGCACAACCCTAGGGACCCCTAAGACTGTCCATGCAGTTGCCTTCTGCACCAGCTGCAACTTCTGGATCCTCTTCAACACCAAATTGCAATACAGGGAGCCCTCAACTTACGACCACAATTGAGCCCAGCATTTATGTTGGTAAGTGAGAAATTTGTTAAGTGAGTTTTGCCCCATTTTGCGACCATTCTTGTCACAGTTGTTAAGTGAATCACTGCAGTAGTTAAGTTAGTAACACGGTTGTTAAATGAATGGCTTCCCCCTTGACTTTGCTTTGCCAGAAGGTCGCAAAAGGGAATCACAGGACCCCGGGACACTGTGACGGTCATAAATATGAACCAGTTGTCAAGCATCTGAATGTAAACCACATGACCATGGGGATGCTGCAATGGTCGTAAGTGTGAAAAATGGTTGTTAAGTAATCACATTGTCAGTAAACAAATCCAGATCCCCCCATTGACTTTGCTAGTCAGACTGCCAAGCAAGGATGGCTAATGGGAAAGATGCAACACTGGGATGCAGCGACTTTTGTAAATATATGCCGGTTGCCAAGGGCCTGAATTTTGATCATGTGAACCTGGGGGTGCTTCAACAATCATAAGAGCGAGGACAGGTCATAAGTCACTTTTTTCTGTGCAGTTGTAACTTTGAACGGTCATTAAATGAATGGTTATAAGTCAAGTATTCTGCCGCATACTTCCTTCCGACCGGTTAGGGCCCACAGAGTTGGCCTCCTCCGGGTCCCGTCAGCCAAGCAATGCCGGCTGGCGGGCCCCAGGGGGAGGGCCTTCTCTGTGGCCGGCCCCGTGCTCTGGAACCAACTCCCCCCAGAGACCCGAACCATCCCCACTCTGCTGGCCTTCCGAAAGGCCGTTAAGACTTGGCTCTTCCTGCAGGTGGGGGGGACAGCTTAACCCATTGAGCTTACCCCCCAAGTATGTATGTGGTTGAATGGATGGATGTTGCTGCTACTTTTATACTGTCTTTTTAAATTTTGTACTGTTTTTAAATTGCTTGAAATTTTGTTTATTCTTGTATCTCTTATGTTGTACGCCGCCCTGAGTCCTTCGGGAGTTGGGCGGCATATAAGAATAACAAAATAAATAAATAAATAAATAAGGACTGCCTGCAACCATGGTCAACAGACGACTCTGGAGGAAGTGACCCAAGACCATGAAGGAAAGAGGGCAAGGAGAAGGAAGAAAATCCACTCTCTCTTTTCTCTTCACTTACCGGGGCAAATGGCGGTGTTGTTGCACGTCCTGGTCTCTCGCAGCAAGCCACTACACAGAGTCCCATAGGGTGAGGAGACACAGGAGCGTGTTCGCAGCTGGGTGCCCTGCCCACAGGTAAGGGAACAGACACTCCATTGGGACCACTCCTCGGCTGCTGGATCTCCTGGGGAGAAAGAGAGACATGTATGTCCAAGCACACCAATGGAAAGAAAAATGGATATGAGAGTTAAACCCTAGTGGCAAAGTGGTTAAAGTGCAGTTTTGCAGGCAAACTCTGCCCACAGCCTGGAGTTCGATCTTGATGTGGCTTAAGGTTGACTTAGCCTTCCATTCTTCCATGGTCTGTAAAATGAGGACCCAGATTGCTGGGGGCAATATGCAAATAATGCTTCTACAGGAGCCGAGATGGTGCAGTGGTTAAAAGCAGCACTGCAACCTACTTCAGCTGACTTCTAGTTCAGCAGTTCAGCTGTTCAAATCTCACCGGCTCAAGGTTGACTCAGC
Source organism: Diadophis punctatus similis (assembly GCA_023053685.1). Lineage (NCBI taxonomy): Eukaryota > Metazoa > Chordata > Lepidosauria > Squamata > Dipsadidae > Diadophis > Diadophis punctatus. The sequence continues at coordinate 4,866,633 of JALIGW010000027.1, forward strand.
CTTCCATCCTTCTGAGGTCGGTAAAATGAGGACCCAGATTGTTGGGGGCAATATGCTGAACTCTGTAAACCGCTTAGAGAGGGCTGTAAAGCACTGTGAAGCGGTATATAAGTCTAAGTGCTATTGCTATTGCTACACTGTAAACCACCCAGAGAGTGCTACAAAGCGCTATGAAGTGCTATTTAAGCTAAAAAATGCTATTGCTATTGCTAAAACCCATCTACACACAATTGTTAAAAAGATACAATCAAAAGTCAAAGAAACACTCCCTAACAGCCGACACAGATACAGTAAGCATGAAACAGCATCAGAGAAACAATACCCTAATCAAGGAACATTCAAGGCATCCACACTCCTAACAAGACTGGAACTATTTATTGATTGATGAAAATTTGTATGGCCATCCAACTCACTCTCAATGACTCTGGGCAACTTATGAAGATAAAAGCCCTAATATAAAATGATAAAAAGCAATAACCCCTCTGGTGACAACCATCAATCAGATAAGCCACTTTATGGACTCCATCCCACTCTGGGTTCTCCAGGCCGGTTGACAAAACCAGTGTCAAGATTTGAAGTTCGCTTTTGCTGTTGCAACCATTATTGCTTCTCAGTTTGCCAACAAACCAGGGGGGAGGTAGGGGGAGATGGAATGTAGGCTCCAGACATCAAGAAGACGCCTTGATGCCTGATCAAGAAGACGTCTGGATGAAGAAGATATCTTGATGAAGAAGATTGATGAAGACATCAATGCCTGGAATGCACTACCTGGCTCTGTGGTTTCTTCCCCAAACCCCAAAAACTTTAACCTTAGACTGTCTACAGTCGACCTCACCCCATTTCTAAGAGGTCTGTAAGGGGCGTGCATAAGCGCACCACTGTGCCTACCGTCCCTGTCCTTCTGTCCCCTTTTATTTTTAATTCGTATTCATTTCATGTAAATAAAATAAAATAAAATAAAATAAAATAAAATAAAATAAAATAAAATAAAATAAAATAAAATAAATAAAATAAAATAAAATAAAATAAAATAAAATAAATAAAATAATAAAATAAAATAAAATAAAATAAAATAATAAAATAAAATAATAAAATAATAAAATAATAAAATAATAAAATAAAATAAAATAAAATAATAAAATAAAATAAAATAAAAAAATAAAATAAATAAAATAAAATAAAATAAAATAATAAAATAAATAAAATAAATAAAATAAATAAAATAAATAAAATAAAATAAAATAATAAAATAAAATAATAAAATAAAATAAAATAAAATAAAATAAAATAATATAATAAAATAAAATAAAATAAAATAAAATAAAATAAAATAAAATAAAATAAAATAAAATAAAATAATAAAATAAAATAAAATAAAATAAAATAAAATAAAATAAAGTAATAAAATAAAATAAAATAAAATAAAATAAAATAAAATAAAATAAAATAAAATAAAATAAAATAATAAATAAATAAATAAGATGAGTGTGAGAGCCAAGGACAGTCCAGCAGGTATTTGCTAAAGCCAAATACTTTTTCTCATAGCAATACAATCAGGCTCAATTATTGGACAATGTGACCTGAACTAATAGGGGGAGGGAGAATTCTATATTTTAATTGTGTGGGTTTCCGTGGGAATTAGCTAGATCTGGCTTTGCCCTAATCAATGCCGAAATGATGTATTCAATAAAGTTTTGCTTTCAGAGATTGGGTCATCTCACTAGTGCTTGCCTGGTTGGGTTCGTCAGTTGGAACGTTGACAGCCAGGTCTTCCGGCCTTTGCAAAAGAGTGTCAAAGTGGAGGCCTATCTGATTTCTGCAGAGATGATATTCCACAGGGAGGGAGCCACCACAAAGAAGGCTTTTCTTCTGGGTCCCTCCAGATGAAGAGGAGACCTTTAGCATTCCTTGCCTCCCTGCTCTGGTAGCTCAGGTAGATGTAACCAGGAGAAGGCGATCCTTCGAATAACCTGATCGCAAGCCAAGTAGGGCTTCAAAGGTGACAATCAGCACCTTGAGTTGGAACCTGAAGCAAATCAGAAGCCAATGGAGCTCCCACAGGAGAGATGACACATGTGCACACCTAGGCCTGCACAAAACCATGTGGGCCACTGTTTTTGAACCAACTGAAATGTTTATGAATGGTGGGAAATGGAAGGATTTAATAATAATTTTTATTTTACAGTCACAGACCAAAATACAAATGCAACAAAAAAGAGAGAAAAATACAATCACAAACAATTAACACCAGAAGCCTTGGCTAAAGGGAATTACAACGTTCTCCTCTAATCGTTACAGCTCTTTAAAAAAATTGAAACTTGAGAAGTAATATAGGAGGAGTCATCCCCTAGACAATATAAGGCCAAATTACTAGCATTAGAACCAGAGGGATCAATTCCAAGAAGAGACAATAAATGGAAGGATTTATAGTCCTTAGCAGTCATAGCAATAGCACTTAGACTTATATACCGCTTCACAGTGCTTTACAGCCCTCTCTAAGCGGTTTACAGAGTTCAGCATATTGCCCCCAACAATCTGGGTCCTCATTTTACCGACCTCAGAAGGATGGAAGGCTGAGTCAACCTTGAGCCGGTGAGATTTGAACAGCTGAACTGCTGAACTAGCAGTAGCCTGTAGTGCTGCATTTAACCACTGCGCCACCTCGGCTCTTCACTGCGCCACCTCGGCTCGTCATCTGGTTAATAGTCTGATCAGCAGCCATCCATTCCCCACCATTCAGTCAGAACTGAAGAAGCTTCTTGGATGAGCAGTGAAACATCTTCAAGGGGGGAAAAAACCCCCAAGGAAGTCCAGTTGCCTTTTGAAAAGCAACTTTGAGACAACCAATTAAACCATGCTCCCATACACTGATGATGTTACCTAGCCAGATAACAAAAGATCTGCAGAAAAACAGTCAACCTCAGAGAACATCAAGAACCCTACAGTTCAACCCTGAGCTAGATATAACTCTCTACTATTGTATTCCGCCATCTCCCAAAAAAAATATTAGCAAAACTTCTATCTCCTTCCCTGCAGACAGATGGATCAATCAAGTACTCAGTTGCATCAACACTGTGGTTTAGAGTTTTTCTTTCAATCTGAATTGAAATGTCTCATTTTATAGTAGAGCATTTAAAGATGTGTTTGTTTTGACTCATTGAGGGCCAGGTTTAAATCATCCATTGAGTTTACTAAGATGACACAGGCCATTCTCTTTCTTTCAATTCAGCTACTCTGCTAGATTGTTGGTGTGTGTGTGTGGCTGTTTGTGCGTGTGGAAATAAGTGATGAACCCTCTTTATCCTGCCTTTAAACTTTCAAAGGGAAAGGCATAAAAATGCAATAACTAAAGAAAAGTAAATATATTTTTTAAATTAATTTCCTTCTCCATAAAATATGCATTTTAAATATACTTTGATCTATTGTTGGAGCTAGGAATTTTGTCAGATCGAGTGTGTAAATAGCAAAAGACTTTGGGCAATTAAAGATTGATTCACAGGGAGTCAGTTCCATTTACACTAGAATTTGCAGAAATTGCTTTAAATCGGGGATTCTTAAGATAAAAGTCCACTTATACTTAGGTTCTGGAATGTTTATTGAGCAGACTGAGCAAGTTTGGACTATAAATGTTAGCCTTTAATAAGCCTCATATATGAAAAATTAGAACCAAGCCTCTGCGGTTGAAAGCAAACAAGCCTGCATGGGTGAACATGACAGAAATCGATTGGTCATTGTGGACACAATCCTGTATCATGTGAACTGCAACACTTTGCTTTAGAAATTCCAATGAGATGACAAGGTTTTTGGTAGTCCCAAAATGGCTTTGAGATAGGATAGATGGACAGGCAGATAAACAGACAGATATTGTATGTAGATAGACAGACATAGTCCTTGACTTACAATCCTTTGTTTAGCAAATGTTAACGTTACAACGGTACAGAAAATAAGTGACTTACAACCTCACAATTACAAATGAAATAGCCTCGCCTGGTCATGTGATCAAAATTCAGACAATTGGCAATTGGCATGTATTTACAACACTTGCTGGGTTGTGTCATCACCACTTGTGACCTTCCCAGCCGGTTTCCAACAAACACAGTGGGGGAAGCTGGATTTGCTTAATGACTATATTAGTCATTTAACAACTGCAGTGATTTGCTTAACAACTGTGGCAAAAGGAGGTTTTAAAATTGGGCATCACTCATTTAACAACTGGCTGTCTGAACAATGGAAATTCTGGTCCCAGTTGTAAGTCTGGTCCATGTTATAAGTCATGGACTACTGATAGGAGAAAGAGAGAGAGAGAGATGGAGATAGAGAGTGAGGGAGAGAGAGCGAGAGAGAAAGAAAGGAGGGAGGGGGAGGGAGAGTCAGGGAGAGAGCGAGAGAGAAAGAGAGGGAGGAAGAGAGAGGGAGAAAGGAAGAAGGAGAGGGAGGGAAGGAGGGAGAGGGAGGGGGATGGAGGGGGAGAGGGAAGGGGAGAGAAAGAGGGGGGAGGGGAGGAAGGAGGGAGGGAGGAAGAGGGAGGGAGGAGGGAGGGAGGGAGGGAGAGGAAGAGGGAGAGGGAGAGGAAGAGGGAGGGAGGGAGAGAGAGAGAGGGAGGGAGAGAGGGAAAGAGAGAGGGAGACGGAGTTAGAGAGACAGAGAGATCTCCGTGGAATGAAATCAAGGTGAAAATTGTGTTACATTGGTTACATTTCATATGGTAGTTTTCTATGTGCAGATTCTTTTCGTTTTACCATTTTTCTAACAGAGGAAAGTATAAAACGGTGTTATAACACAATTAAACTGTTAAAATCTAGAATTCTACCACTATATCCTCCTTTCTGCTAAACTAATAGCCAGCCACAAGCAATGAGAAGGAGAGACAACCCCATAGAAGTAACTAGCAAAGGTCTGGTTTCATGCAATTGGCTAAAACACCCATTGGCTTGCTTTGTAGGGTCATGCATGGGGAGGGGGTGTGGATCAAGATGGTGCCTGTGACAATATTAAAGCTCTGTCTCTTGTTTGTCTGCTATGGAGAAGGCTTATAAAAAGGGGGATAAGGTTGACATCATGTGGCTGCAAGCACCATTTTGATTTTTTTTCCCTCCTGCCTCTTCAGGAGCAGTCTATGCTATGCACTCAGCCAACATGGCTTTTAATCATGGTTTATGGCTCGGCAGCTTTATTACAGTCCTTTATTATGCTTTCTCTTGGCAGAGATACCATTGGACATCATCTTAAAACAGTGGCTGAATTCATAAAAGACAGTAAATTCTGCAAATGGGAAAATAAAAGCCAAGAGTTGTGTCCATATAATATGATATACCCAAACTAATATACCAGGGATGGGCAACTATGGTCCCTTTACGACCTGTGGACTGCAACTCCCAGAATTCCTCAGCCAGCATGGCTCAAGAATTCTGGGAATTGAAGTCCACAGGTTGTAAAGCGACCATAGTTGTTCCCCTCCCCCTGCATTAAGCCATATCTAGTATCATGTAATGACCTGGATCACTCAAAGTACAGAATCTATGGCTGAATTCCCAAAGCATGACAAATCACAAAAAAAATATATTTTATTTTAACAAATCTATCACAAGGTGGGATCCCACCCCTTGGGGTGTGCATGTGTAGCTTTTCCAAGGACAGCAGCACCAGATCCTGCTAACTCACCTCTCAAAATGTAAAAACAAACCCTGTTTCTTTTGCAGATATTTTTCAACCTGCCTGAAGCAGGACAATGTTTTTAGCCTCCTCCCTGCGTCTGAGAATAATAATCAAAATCACAAGTGTATTAAACCAATGAGATATAGGTACTCCTGGAATTATGACTCTAATGGTGCCTGTGGTCATAAAACAAGTCACCATGTAACCAATTCTATTGTATGACCTTTCTTTGCGTGTGGTTGTTAAGTGACCACCAGGGTCCTAAGATGACCACCAGGATCATAAGCGTCCACTGGGGTTGTTAAGTGAACTAATGGTTCACTATGAGGCCAGTTTTGCCAAAATCCAAATGTTACTGCCAGTTTTTGGCAAAACCATTGTAAAACACAGTCATGTGACCATGGGGCCCTGCAAATATCCCTAAATGTGGTCCAGCCGCCAAGCAACTAAAGTCATGTGACCATTGGGGGGGGGGGCAACCGTCATAATTTCAAATTTGGATTTTAAGCAACTTCCAGGTAGGTCTGTCAGAACCTTAAACGGTCACTTACCGGCTAGTCATAAATTGAGGACTAGCTGTATATTTTTGAAATTACTGTTTCCCCTCAGAATAGCATCTATGTTTATCACTACCACCTCCATTATTTTCTTAAGAAAGCCATGAAGAAATTCATTTAGAGCTGTGGTGGTGCAGTGGTTAGAATGCAGTATTGCAGGCTAATTCTGCTGACTGCCCGCAGTTCAATCCTGACCGGCTCAAGGTTGACTCAGGCTTCCGTCTTTCCAAATGAGGCTCCAGATTGTTGGGGGCAATATGCTGACTCTGTAAACAGCTCAGAGAGGGTTGTAAAGCACTGTGAAGCGGTATATAAGTCTAAGTGCTATTGCTATTTCTATAGTTTAATTTATGATGAGGATTTGAATTGGGTGGCCACAGTTTGCAGCATTTAAGAGTTGCACTTTGATTCAGTGCATCTGTCTCACCACTTCAGCTGATACTTCACCTCACTGAAGAGACCTTCTGGGGTTCAGAGCAGGCCCAGCTGTGCCATTTGCCAAAGGAATGTGGCCCAACAACCCTGAAGTTTTGGAAGTGCTTCCAAGTGTTTTGACTGAAACATCACAGAAGAAAAGTACTTCCTGGAATTTTCACACACATCTGCAACTTATCTTGTCCAATACACTTGAACTTGCTGCACTGTATATCATTCTGAGGATCAGTACTGCAGACACCGCTATTGCCTGTTGGCTCAAATTTGATTTTTCTTTTTAAATTTACATTTTGCAAGTGGCAAAAAGGCATTTGGGGTATTAATTTATTGGAAAGGTCACACATTTAGTGTGATGCTAAATGCATTCTGGCATTAACTAGAGAGCATTTTAAGAATGCAAACAGAACAGCCGTGGGACAAAGACACCCAGGGAGAGTTTAAAGGACTCTATTCTGCAGTCATAAAAACAATTAGTATTCTCCCAATACATTCAATTGTTCTGTTGTCTGAGAATTATGGATTTTGTGGAATCTTTGATGCTCTCCAAGCTTGGCTATTTGCCTAAAGATGCTTCATTACTTCACTAGATAACATCATCAGTGCACTCCAGCTACCTACTTGTTACCTGGTTGGGTAATGAAACACCTGCAAGCAAACCTCCAAGCTCAGCGAGCAGCAAGGACTCCACTGTTCAAGCCTGAGTTATAAATATCCTCTGCTATTGGCATTGTGGACTTTGTAGTCCAACAAAGGGCACTGAATTGAGAAAGGCTAATACAGTAGTCCTTGACTTATGACTGGTTGCTTAGTGACCATTTGAAGTTATGACAGAAAACACTAGCAATAGCACTTAGACTTATATACCGCGTCACAGTGCTTTATAGCCCTCTCTAAGCGGTTTACAGAGTCAGCCTATTGCCCCCCAACAATCTGGGTCCTCATTTTACTGACCTCTGAAGGATGGAAAGCTGAGTCAACCTTGAGCCTGGTGAGATTTGAATTGCCAAATAGCCGGCAGCCGGCAGTCAGCAGAAGTAGCCTGCAGTACTGCACTCTAACCACTGTGTCACAGTGGCTCCATAAAAAGCTGCTTATGACCCAGATTTAAAGTTCCAACAGCTGCCTCCCCCAGCAGTCATGTCACCTCATTTTGGTAACTCAGCAACCAGCCCCACATTTCAGCTCCTATGGTCACATGAGCATGATTATGATCTTTTTGCTGGAAATCAGGGTTTACTTCCAATTTCTGGAAAAAAATGTCCCATAAAAATGCCCCATACTTAATGACTGCTACATTCACTTAACAACCATCGCAAAAAAGATTGTAAAATATGATGTGGTCACTTGATGATCCACTTAACAACCAGCATGACTTACAATGATAATTGGGGCCTCAATTACGACTATAAATTGAGGATTATCTGCAAGGAGACTACTATTACAAAGAAAAGTTTCAGCACCACTCTGCTGGACAGCTCCTTGAATGATGGGTATACCCAAGGTGGCTTTTATTTTTCCTGGGGCTGAATTTTCACTAACACAACATTCTGAGTGAACTTGGAGACTACCCTAGCAGCGAATATGACTTCTGCTGCGGGGGTACTTTCCAAATTTTCCCACAAACAAAATTAAATTGAATTGAAGCCACTTTGCTGCTTTCTGTACAACTTTAGAATAACTTTATTGTCACTTTGAATGTACACTAATCAGCATACATTAATATAAAATTTCATTGCATACAGCTCTCAAAGGGTCACCACCCCCAATATACACTACATAAACATAAGTGAATGAATGAATGAATGAATGAATGAATGAATGAATGAATGAATAAACAAACCAATAAATGTACCCACATATATTATATGACACAGAGAAACAACACAGTCTAGTTCAGATACATGGCGAGAAAAATGAATATTGCGAGTTTACCAGACAGATGGCATAGGGAACAAAGCTGTTACAGAATTTGGTAGTCCTGCTAGAAATACTCTGAAATTTCCTCCCAGAGGGAAGCAACAGAAGCAGACCGTAGGGTGAGTTCTCTAACAATGCTTCAAGCTCTAAGCACATGGCGCTTATAAGCAGTATCTTGAATAATAGGAAGCAAGCTTCCTATGATCTTCTCGGCTGTTCTTACCACTCTGAATGGACTTTCTATCTGAGGCGCTGCTGCCATAAACCAAACAGTGATGCAGTTTGTTAAAATGCTCTCAATTGTGCCTCTGTAGAAAGTGGCCAGGACAGAAGGAGAAAAATGTGCTCTCCTCATCCGATGCAGGAAATGCAGACGCTGGTTTGCATGCTTCACTAAGGATGACGTGTGGAGAGACCAATTCAGATTATTAGTTATCTGCACCCCCAGATACTTAATACTGTTGACCACCTCTACAACTACATCCTGGATACTGAGTGGAGTATGTCTATGCCGGCTCTTTATAAAATAGCAATAGCACTTAGACTTATATACCGCTTCATAGTGCTTTACAGCCCTCTCTAAGCGGTTTACAGAGTTCAGCATATTGCCCCCAACAATCTGGGTCCTCATTTTACCCACCTCAGAAGGATGGAAGGCTGAGTCAACCTTGAGCCAGTGAGATTTGAACAGCTGAACTGCTGAACTAGCAGTCACTGAAGTAGGTTGCAGTGCTGCTTTTAACTACTGCGCCACCTCGGCTCCTACAACGCTCCTACAAAAATCTACAACGATCTCCTTTGTTTTATCAACATTTAGAACCAGGTTACTTTTATTGCATCAGTCCAACAGAGCCTTCACCTCTTCCCTATAAGCATATTCATTGTCGTCCTAGATAAGATCCACCACTGCTGTGTTCATCCGCATACTTCACATTATGATTCGTAACCTACATAGCTTCAGAATATAAAGGTAAACAGTAAAGGTTCTCTCTGCCCAGTCGTGTCTGACTCTAGGGGGCAGTTCTCATCTGTTTCCTAGCCAAGGTAGCCAAGCGTTGTCTGAAGATGCTTCCATGGTCATGTGGCCGGCATGACTACATGCTGAGGCACACAGAATGCTGTGACCTACCTATCGAAGTGGTACCTATTTATCTACTTGCATTTGCATGCTTTTGAACTGCTAGGTTAGCAGGAGCTGGGGCAAGAACAGGAGCTCACCCTCTCGTGTGGTGCTTGGGTCTCAAACTGCCTACCTTCCAGTCAACAAGCCCAGTGTCTTAACTGCTGGGCCACTGGGCCCCCAGATCCAGAGTACAATTCCTGCTAGACAAAACGGTCAGATAGGTATGGACACCTTCCATGGGAGATTTATGAGAAATGAGATTCCTATGAGGACTTTTTCTTTGTGCTCATTCCTATACCTTCACTGGGGCTTCTAAATTGTTTTTACGACATTAGGAAGAGCTCTGGCAGATTCCAAAAACCACAGGTAATAATTTGCACTGATATCCTAAGCCCCCTCCCCCCATTTTCAGACACCTTCACAGTTGAAGGTGTAATCTGCCATTTACACTCCACATTTCTAGCCATTGCAGCCCCCAGTCTCAAACGGGAATCTCAGTCAGACAGCCATTCTCTCTGTCCACCTTGGGCAGACAAGTCATTTACAACAATCTGCTTCTTGATGAGACTTGATGATCTATCTGAAGTTATTGGACAGGCCTGTAGTAAAGGATGTCCATTTAAATTATGGAGGAACAGATGGAGGAAGGAGGAGGGGATGTGGGTGGCTAATATTTTCCAAAGAACATGAGAAAGAAAGCAAGAGAGAGAGAGAGAGAGAGAGAGAGAGAGAGAGAGAGAGAGAGAGAGAGAGAGAGAGAGAGAGAGGAGAGAGAGAGAGAGAGAGAGAGAGAGAGAGAGAGAATGAATTAGCAATAGCTGAAAGGAAATCTATGTGAGGAAGCCATTCCAGCAGAAAGTTGACCTTCAGATATGAGGGCAAAATGACTATCAAGGTAAGGAGCCCTTCTGTTGTCAGAATATGGCCAGTAAAGGCAAAATTCAGAAGGCCACAGAGAAGAAAGAAAGAGAAAGAAAGAAAGAAAGAAAGAAAGAAAGAAAGAAAGAAAGAAAGAAAGAAAGAAAGAAAGAAAGAAAGAAAGAAAGGAGGGAGGGAAAGAGAGAGAGAGGGAGAGAAAGAAAGAAAGAAAGAAAGAAAGAAAGAAAGAAAGAAAGAAAGAAAGAAAGAAAGAAAGAAAGAAAGAGGAAGGAAGGAAGGAAGGAAGGAAGGAAGGAAGGAAGACCCCATGGTTTAAGCAAGATCTTGGGACATTCAGGTTGCCTTCATTTCCTCACCTGCCTTCTTTCTGTAGTCCCTAAGGGCGCAAAATAAAGCATTCACCATCCAATTTCATTTCCTCTTAAATAGAAAATTGAGTCCTGATTCTACTACACAGCTGGGGCAGTCCAGGGGAAAAAAACTATTTTTCTTTATTTTGTTATCATTCTCGTCCTGAATCAGGTTTAATTATTCATGATTGTTTTCTGCCCTATTCTAAAGCACAGCCAAACACTGAATTTCATGCTAGAAATGGGTGCTGGTACTGATAAGGGGGGAAATTGTTGTTATTACTGATAAGGAGGAGGAAAAAAAACCCCAATCCTCTCCTTGCTACCCCCCTCCCTCAAAGAAAAACCACAGAGATATCCCTCATCAAGAGCTACTGTGTGCTAAGCTGGTGTCTGACCTTTCAGTCAATGTAGACAACCTGCTAGCTTAGATAGCAAGGTTTAAAAACCAGCCCGTATCTCTATTTGCACATCTGGCCTAGCCCATCTTGCTAAACTCCTGGATTTTTTGCACCATTTGTCTTCCACTGTAAGGCACACAATGGCTTGGAAACTATAAATCAAAGACAAGGAGAAGGATAGGGGAGAGGCAGAATGACTGGCATTCACATTACCCAGACGAATTTGCTAAATAAATACATAGAAGCTAAACAATTAATACATTTGTTTTCTTTATAGGTCTCCAAGGAAGGCAGTCAGAGAACACATAAATGGAGCAAATTAAACTCGGTTGCACCGGGGAGAGGCGGGGTGGAGAATGAGGAAGGAAGGGGATCACGCCTCTCCTCAATCTGCTGTCGCCATGAAAATGATGGTCCCCCAGGGACCCACCAGGATTGAAGATGAGATGCAGCTTCTCAGCCATTGGAGGCTGCCTCTTAATTAAATCGCATCTGATTATTAAGGCTCAAGGAGGCACTGAGAAGTAAGAGCATCTTCCAGGGCTAAGTAAGCTACTAAGCTAAAGAGCTGGCGGTTCTTCTCTCCCAAAATGGTCACCTTTGAACAACTCCAAGCTGCTGGAAGAATGATAAGAGAGCCAGCTGACTTCTTCCTCACTATATATATATTTTTGTGGGGGGGGGGAGCTATGTCAATGTATGCATTTTTTAAATTTGAAATTCATGCTAAATTCCACGTGATCCAATGCAAAGGAAGAGGAGAGATTGGTAGCTTCACTTCAAGCCTCTCTGGTTGAGTCTATTGTCTATGGAGATTCTCAGTCATCCAGGTCTCAAATATTCTTTTTTAAAAGGCAACTGAACTTTCTTTGTTTTTGCTTGAAGATGTTTCGCTTCTCATCCAAGAAGCTTCTTCAGTTCTGATTGAGTGGTGGATCCACCACCATTCCATCAGAACTGAAGAAGCGTCTTGGATGAGAAGCGAAACATCTTTGAGAAAAAACAAAGAAAGTCCAGTTGTTTTCTGACAAAGCACCTTTGGGATTGTGTCTAATACAAACTGACATCCTTAGTCACTCTGGTGGACTCCATCCACAATTTAGGACCTGAGAAGATGAAGTCCAACAACTGAAATATTAAACCTTCCTTTTGAGTCCTCAGACCCGGACATGTTACATCTTGCAGGTCTCAGAGCAATGAGGATTCAGAGAGCAGACCTGAGCCCACAAAGATTGGTCCTGACAGCCGCTATGAAATTGAGATACAGAGAACCAATCTGGGGGGAAAAAAGGTCACCAGTTTCATCAAAGCAAGTGAGATTGCTAGACTCCATAATTGTCTGATTCGGAAACTAATTTTCTTAGCAATGCAAATGCTCTAATCTGCATTTCACAATGCTGATGCTTCTAAAAGGGTTTTTTTAAGGATTCATTAGGAATGAACAAGGAAAAAAGAAAAAGAAAGGACAAAAATATTGCATGCTTCCCACATAATAATAATAATAATAATAATAATAATAATAATAATAATAATAATAATAATAATAATAATAATAATAATAATAATAATAATAATAATAATAATAATAATAATAATAATAATAATAATAATCGAAATCCAGCATATAAATCTCGTTTGCTGTGTATTACATTTTTTGTGAATAAATAATAATAATAATAATAATAATAATAATAATAATAATAATAATAATAATAATAATAATAATAATAATAACAACAACAACAACAACAACAACAACAACAGAGTTGGAAGGGACCTTGGAGGTCTTCTAGTCCAACCCCCTGCTTACGCAGGAAACCCTACACTACTTCAGACAAATGGTTATCCAACATCTTCTTAAAAATGTCTAGTGTTGGAGCATTCACAACTTCTGGAGGTAAGCTGTTCCACTGATTAATTAATTTAGTTTAATTTAATTTAATAGATTTGTATGCAATTCTTGTATTAGAATTGTTCTAACTGTCAGGAAATTTCTCCTTAGTTCTAAGTTGCTTCTCTCCTTGTTTAGTTTCCACCCATTGCTTCTTGTTCTAACTTCAGGTGCCTTGGAGAAAAGTTTGACTCCCTCTCTGGTTGCCTTCCACATGTAGCTGGACAAATTCCAGAATTTCACCCTGGTCAATCTCAACACATCTTAAAAGGGATAATAAGCTATGAGAACAAGTGTAGAAAAAGGGTAATCCTTGACAAAATTCAGAGCCTTACCAAATGTGGAAATGCCTAACTCTTGGCTAGGTAAACTCCAGATTTTGCATACTTTTAAAGTGCCTGAATGTCTGAATTTACCTGACTTTAGAACACTTATTTGGGTAATTTTATTAAATTTTACATGGGAGTCATTCAGGTGCATAGGAGTCTGGACAAACAGCAGCTGTGCACAGAGGGATTTCTCTACTTCTTCACCACCACAGAGGGAGGCAGAGACCTCAAGAGGAAGAAGAAATTCTCCAAGAATTTCTAAAAGCAAAACTTCCCACTCAGTGGTGGAAGTTGCAGAGTTATAGAATCATCCTCTTGAGATTTTTCCTGGGAAAAGAATGGCAATGTGGGAAGCCAAAGAGGCTGCATACAGGATTGACAGTGAATGACATGACAGGCAGGCTTTTATGACTAAATAAGTACAAGAAAATTATGCTCCAGTCCTGAGAATGTCTCTGAAACTCTTCAATTATACATGACATTTCTAAATCCCATAATTTTATGAGGGGAGGGGAGGAGAGGAGAGGATCTGGTAGAGAACAATGGAGAATTTGTCTGCCTAGCATTAGCTGTCAAGCCAAAACTATCTGTTAACAAGTCAGGATTAAAATTCCATTAGAATTCTGGCTGGGATTCAAGCTGTTTTCCAGAAATGCTTACAATTCCTGACTTAGTTCCAACCTGAGCTGATGGAAGTTTACTCCCTGAATGCCTTGGAAATTTCTTTCAAACCAAATCAAAACCCAATTCTGATGAATGTCCAGAAGGAAGATTCCTTCAAAAGCCATACTACTGTTATGGTCCTAATGGGACAAATGAACCACAACTAGAAATAGTGTATTTGTATTTGTATTTGTTTATTTGTCAAGCATATATGAGTATAAGCAAAATATAAACAGTAAAACATGATTGAATATATATGTAATATTACAACATGAATAAGAGTAAAACAGGTATGAATATATGGGTACATTAGGACAGGAACGGTAGGCACGATTGTGCGCTTATGCACGCCCCTTACTGACCTCTTAGGAATGGGGTGAGGTCAATGGTAGATAATAAGAGGTTGAAGTTTTTGGGGTTAGGGGAAGAAACTACTGAGTCAGGTAAAGTGTTCCAGGCGTTGACCACTCTGTTGTTGAAGTCGAATTTTTTGCAATCAAGTCTGGAGCGGTTTACATTAAGTTTGTATCTATTGTGAGCTCGTGTATTATTGTGGTTGAAGCTGAAATAGTCATTAACGGGTAGGACATTGAGGCGGATAATTTTGTGAGCTACACTTAGGTCAGATCGAAGGCGGCTGAGTTCTAAATTTTGAAGTCCCAAAATTTGAAGTCTGGTTTCATAAGGAATTCTGTTGTGAACAGAGGAATGTAATACTCTTCTTGTGAAGTATCGCTGGACATTCTCAATTGTGTTAATGTCTGATATGTAGTGTGGGTTCCAGACTGAAGAGCTGTATTCAAGAATCGGTCTAGCAAATGTTTTGTATGCTCTGGTTAAGAGTACAATGTTACCAGAGAAGAAGCTGCGCAAGATTAAGTTAACCACTCTTAATGCCTTCTTTGCTATGTAGTTGCAGTGGGCTCTGGCACTTTAGGATTCACTCACTGGATATAATGAGAAGTGGTCATTGTCAGGGCAATTTCTGTTACAGAAATGTTATTAAATGAGCATAAATATGAATCATAATATAATTGGCTCTTTGGGAGCTCCAGAAAGTTTCTTCCCTATTTAAGTCTCCCTTAGCAGAGCTATTTCATGTAATTAGATCCAAGCTATCTATGTGCTGGACCAATTAGAAGCCTGAAATATTATAGTGTTCATCTTTCCATCATCACCATGTTCTTTAAAATTCTTAGTATGTTTTGCCTCAAAACGATTTTCCAAATGTATATGTACTATAGGCTGTTTAGGCTAGCACAGACAACAATTCTCATGGGTGCAGATCTTTGGGGTTGGCAGTGAGGACTGAAATGGGTGTGGAGAAGATGAAAATTGTGTGGGATGACATTGCAGTTACAGGAAAATTCAGGATTCCTTCCTTCCTTCCTTCCTTCCTTCCTTCCTTCCTTCCTTCCTTCCTTCCTTCCTTCCTTCCTTCCTTCCTTCCCTCCCTCCCTCCTTCCTTCCTTCTCTCCATCTATCCCATGCCATACCATGCCTGCCTGCTTCTTTCTATGTTTCCTTCCTTCCTATTTCATTCTCTTTCACTCTTCCTTCCTTCCTTCCTTCCTTCCTTCCCTCCCTCCCTCCCTCCCTCCCTCCCTCCCTTCCTTCTCTCCATCTGTCCCATGCCATACCATGCCTGCCTGCTTCTTTCTATGTTTCCTTCCTTCCTATTTCATTCTCTTTCACTCTTCCTTCCTTCCTTCCTTCCTTCCTTCCCTCCCTCCCTCCCTCCCTCCCTTCCTTCTCTCCATCTGTCCCATGCCATACCATGCCTGCCTGCTTCTTTCTATGTTTCCTTCCTTCCTATTTCATTCTCTTTCACTCTTCCTTCCTTCCTTCCTTCCTTCCCTCCCACCCTCCCTCCCTCCCTTCCTCCCTTCCTTCCTTCCTTCCTTCCTTCCTTCCTTCCTTCCTTCTCTCCATCTGTCCCATGCCATACCATGCCTGCCTGCTTCTTTCTATGTTTCCTTCCTTCCTATTTCATTCTCTTTCACTCTTCCTTCCTTCCTTCCTTCCTTCCTTCCCTCCCTCCCTCCCTCCCTCCCTCCCTTCTCTCCATCTGTCCCATGCCATACCATGCCTGCCTGCTTCTTTCTATGTTTCCTTCCTTCCTATTTCATTCTCTTTCACTCTTCCTTCCTTCCTTCCTTCCTTCCCTCCCACCCTCCCTCCCTCCCTTCCTCCCTTCCTTCCTTCCTTCCTTCCTTCCTTCCTTCCTTCCTTCCTTCCTTCTCTCCATCTGTCCCATGCCATACCATGCCTGCCTGCTTCTTTCTATGTTTCCTTCCTTCCTATTTCATTCTCTTTCACTCTTCCTTCCTTCCTTCCTTCCTTCCTTCCTTCCTTCCTTCCTTCCTTCCTTCCTTCCTTCCTTCTCTCCATCTGTCCCATGCCATACCATGCCTGCCTGCTTCTTTCTATGTTTCCTTCCTTCCTATTTCATTCTCTTTCGCTCTTCCTTCCTTTTCTTCCTCCCTTCCCACCTTTCTTCAACTCAGGCACGTAGCAGCACTTAACAGACTTACTCGTTTATTTTTATTTTATTAATTTATTGGATTGGGGAGGCTGGCTAATTGTCAGGCAACCTGAACCGCTCTGAGCTAGTCTGCTCTCGCACGGAAGTCTATTAGGAAAACCCCATGCTGTAGGCTAGACTGGAAAGGTGAGGAAGCACTTCAGCAGAAGGCAACAGCCAATCCCGGCAAGGAATTGAGCTCAATCGGAAGGCTCCTCTTATGTTTTTTTAAGCCTCTCTTAAAATTATGCCACAGGTTTTTTTCCCCTTGTTCAAAAATATGCAAATTTCATATTTCAATTTAAAGCAGGAAAATTTAATACCGCACAGTACTTGAGTAAAATGGTTCAGTTGAGACCAGCATGTGTGGGACTGATTGGGGTAAATTGTAAGGGTGATACTGGAATATAACTATCCTATTTTACTTCTCTTTATATTAAATGATTGTATTTTATTCCAATGTCATTTTAAATTGTTTTTATAGGATTTTAGTAATAATTTCTGTTTGGAACTCTGTATTTTGATATGGCCTATGGGCTACTCCAGTGTTTCCAAAGTGTGGTACGCGTACCCCCAGGGGTACGGGAAGAGTTTGGTGGGGGTACACGTTGCACCGGAGTTTGGTGGGGATCATGTGGGAATATCCACTGCACCGTGCTTAGCTGCGCCCACAGAACAAGGAAAGAAATAGGCGCGTATTGCAGTTTTTACATGGGAACTGGGGCCATCGTACATCGTATCGCAACTCATTATGGCGGGAACTTCTGCGCATCCTTCGCGCAGCTCAGGTTCGGCCATTTTTAAACTGTGGGAACATTAACAGTTGACGTTGAGCCGCGGAGCTGTTTAAACGGCGGAGAATTGCAGTGTTATCTAATGGTTAGACAGTCTTGTGAGGCGTGACACGGCGTGAATATACTGCACTTCGTTACAGAGACAACTTACTTCTTTAATAGTTAGTTCCGGGCGCCTGTTATCGTGCTTTAGTAAGTTCCACTGATTTTGATTATTTT
Organism: Diadophis punctatus similis; assembly: GCA_023053685.1. Taxonomy (NCBI): domain Eukaryota; kingdom Metazoa; phylum Chordata; class Lepidosauria; order Squamata; family Dipsadidae; genus Diadophis; species Diadophis punctatus. The sequence continues at coordinate 4,884,370 of JALIGW010000027.1, forward strand.
TATAAAATACAATATTTATCCCTAACAGAAATTATGGATCGCTGGTTGAAATCTGGAACTACTAAAAGAAAAAATAAATATATTTTGATTTTTATTAAAGCATATGTTTTTTATGAGGGGTACTCAGCGTTACGAAAATTATAGAAGGGGTACACATATGTCAAAAGTTTGGGAAACATTGGGCTACTCTATAAACTAAGTTAACTGACTAGCAGGAAAATTTGGTGAGACTTTCAACCATGACTTGATGACAGAATGTATTACCTGTTTGTGCCATATACACTCCTGGTTCATCTGCAGATCGTGGCCACTGGGTTTTCACCTTCTGATCCTCTTGCACACCATTACCTAAAAAGATGGAGAGAACCATGAACAGCTGCGCAAGCCTCAAAAGCTGAGGGAGCGAGTGGAGACCTTCTCACCAGGGAGAGGCCTGTGCAAATGTCTTCTCATAGCGCAACATACTATTCCAGTCCTACGGGTATTTAATCAGGATATCAGCATCAACCACAGCAATGTTCATGCACTTTAGCAAAAGGCACATGAAACAGTTTTCTGCTTTCACTGTAATTGTCAAACCAGGAAGGTCCTCAGAATGGCAGGAGAAGAGAAAGGAGGCTGAAGTGGAATGGAACTGCAGAAAGCATTCCTTATATCACAGCGACATGTTAGGGTCAATTTCCATACGGGACTGATGAAATGTGTCAAAGATATTATTTTAAAAATGGATCTGAGAAGAGATCTGAAGAAAAGCAGCATCATGCAAAGACTCTCAGAGGTTTGCAAGAGTGGCAAATATCTGTAGCTCGGGTGTAAGATGAAGGTTCGGTCTCCCAGATTGTGGGTTGGTTTCTGAACGTTTCATTACCCGGCTAGGTAACATTTTCAGTAGAGCTTAGGGGATGTCAGTGTTCTTCTGTTTATAAGGGCTTCAGGTGTGGGTGGGTCAGTGATGGGTCTTGTGATGGGTCAGCTGTGAGTCATCAGTGAGTCTTGTGATGGGTCTTGTGATAAGGAGATTACATCAGGTCAGGGTCATTGGGAAGTGAACTGCTGGTGGGGTTCCCTGACCTGATATAATCTCCGTATCACAAGACCCACTGATGACTCACAGCTGACCCATCACAAGACCCTCACTCGACACACCCACACCTGAAGCCCTTATAAACAGAAGAATATTGACACCCCCTAAACTCTGCTGAAAAGGTTACCTAGCCTGGTAACGAAATGTTTGGAAACCAACCCACAAGTTCTGAGAACAAACTTTTACCCTCACTCTCAGAGGTAGTTATATGCATCAGCATAAATAGCCAGCCCTACATAACTTGGACCAAGAAGAAAGATGGAGAGGAATACTAAGGCATTTATAAGATGGGAGAGAGAGAGAGAAGGAAGGAAGGAAGGAAGGAAGGAAGGAAGGAAGGAAGGAAGGAAGGAAGGAAGGAGGAAGGAAGGAAGGAAGGAAGGAAGGAAGGAAGGAAGGAAGGAAGGAAGGAGAGGGGGAGAGAGAGGGAAGAGAATAAATGTGTGTGTAAGGTTCCATTTTTCAACTCTGAAATTCTAAAATATCCTGTGAAACCAACATATTAGGATTTAGCGACAAGAACGATATTCATGGGAGTGTTTCTAAACTACCCAAATGGGTATTCAGCCAAACAACTACTTTGTATGAACACTGTAGTCTCCTGGCTAATATAACATTGCCATGCTAAATAAAATTGTATTTCAAGGAGTTAGTGACATATTTTGATTTCCCCTTCATATTAGGAAATATCTAGAATGGACCTCAGCATTTTACGGCCACTGGGCCACAAGGGGCCCTTCTGTTTCCCTGTCCTGCCCATGTGAGGTCAAACAAAAATTAGAAATTAAATGTAAATAAGGGTATTGTGGGGGCAGGAGAAGACGCTGAGCCGCATCTGGCTCTGCACAGTCACCATGCACCCCTTCAGTCTGCTGTTGGCCACTGAAGGAGGACGAGAGAAAGCGCTTTTCTGTGCCTGTACAGCACTCACCCCTTGCCTGGAGCAGCCTGAGCAGTTGAGGTGATGGAGTTTGAGGACATTAAATCAGGTTGCATTTGGTCGGCCCTCCACAACTGTCCCAGTTTCTCATGTGGGTCCTTGGGGAAATTAATTGATCATCCCTGGTCCAGAAGCTCATAGATCATTCAGTACTCATTGGTTTCTTTCATTCTTGCTAAACGGTGGTGGGTGGTGGGTGGGAGACCACGACTTCACACAACTGCAGAGAGCCCTGCCTCACTAAACTTTCAGTCCCCCATTCCAGAGTTGTCTAGCCAAGGTTAGATTTTGCAATATCGTAACCAGGGAAGCAAGGCCATGAAATGTGAGGGTCAAAATTGCTAAAAAATTGCTCATTAAGATGCGGCTTCTGCACAGGCTTGAATGCTCTAGCCTGTGCATTAAGGGCCTTGGAGTATCTTTGCTTCTTAAATGGATTTCCCGGCAGCTGAGGGCAGGGCATTTTGTTCGGTACGTTTCTTTTTGGATTTTTCTGTTCATTTCACTTGCTGCAGTTAAACAGCAAAACCTAAAATTCTCTTTACCTACCAGTGTGATCATTGTCTCTGAATCCTAAAAAGAACCATTTTTTCTGGCATCTGGTCACTGCTGGACAAAGAAATCCATAACAAGGCATGCTAACAAAAGGGAAGATAGTTTCTCTTCAGAGCCATCAAGATGGCAGCCGTAAGGATGTGACTGAAGCCTCGCTTCCTTTTTCCCCACAGACTCTGGTTGCCTGGGGGGGAAAAAGGAAGCAAGCAAGGCTTCAATTGTGCAGTCATCACAGCAACCATCTTGACCTTTTTGACCTCCCAAGGCAGACTCTTCTGTCACTGTAGCTTGGAAACAGTAAGTTTCCAAGAAAGCCAGTTTGAGAGCCTAGGACCGTGATGGCGAACCTATGGCATGTGTGCCACAGGTGGCACACAGAGCCATATCTGAGGGCACGCGAGGTGTTGCCCTATGTCAGCTCCAGCGCGCATGTGTGTACTGGCCAACTGATTTTCTGTCTTCCAGAGGGCAGGGGAGGCCATTTTCGCCCTCCCCAGGCTTCAGGAAAGCCTCCGGAGCCTGTGGAGGGCAAAAAACAAACCCGTTGGGCCGTTGTTCACCCTCCCCAGCCGGGGGGAAGGCGAAAAACGGCCTAACGGGCCTACCGGAAGTTTGTTTCCGAACTTCCAGTAGGCCCATTGGGCCCATTTTTTGCCATCCACAGGCTCCGGAGGCTTTTCTGAAGCCTGGGGAAGGTGAAAAACGGCACAACGGGCCTACCGGAAATCCGGAGGCTTCAGTGAGGTCTGTGTGCATGTGCGGGGGGCAGCGCAGGGGGGGTTGTGCATGCATGCGCAGGGGGAAGAGCATTGCATTATGGCTGTGGGCACGCACACACGCCCTTTTGGCACCCGAGCAAAAAAAGGTTCGCCATCACTGCCTAGGATGCTGGCCTAGAAACCAGGAGACTGTGAGTTCTAGTCCCACTTTAGGCAGGAAAGTCAGCTGGGTGACTTTGGGCCAGTCACTCTCTCTCAGTCCAACCCACCTCACAGGGCTGTTGTGGGAAAAAACAGGAGGAGGGAGGAGTATTAGATATGTTGGTCTGCTTGATTTGTTTATAAAAATAATAAAGCAGGATATAAATACATATATATAAATAAAACCAAAATTGTGCAGTATTCATCCCATTCAGCATCACAGCCAGGTCAGGATGGAACCCTGGGTTATGTGCCATAAATGATAAAACATATGAACATATGTTTCATTAAAGACTCTGCAATATCAAAGGGCCTCAATTCTGAATCAAAACATAGCAAAGAAAACATCCAGCTCAACAAGTATACCAATGAGTACAAATGCAAGACAGCACAAAACCAATATGTTAGCAGCCGATTCCTGCTGTGGGAGGATGAGCTGGGAAGGGGCCATTTTGTTCCATTTTAACTCCATGCATGCAGGAATTTTCCCTGCCACGATTAATTATTAATAATTAATTATTCATAATGCCATTAGTCCCCTGCCAGTCTAACTTGCCTTCAGTGAGGAAACCAGCTGCAAGTGAACCTTGAAAAGGACCTCTGCCAAATCCACCATGAAATATAATTTGCTGCAAGTTATTTATAGCCAACCCTTGGAAAACCTTCCCCAAACTCGTGGCCAGTGCTGCCAGAATCCCCAGCTAGCTCAGGATGATGAGCCGAGGGGCCAAAGCCCAGTTATGGGAGCTTTGCAAGTTCCACTTCATTTCTTTCTCCAATGAAAATAGATCTGGGCAGGAGTTGGCAGAGAAGACAAGTGATTTTGTACAGAGGAGACAAAGAATCCGGGCCTGGTCCATGCAAAGTGGTGTCTATCCAGCTGTGGGGAATTGCCGAGGTGGCACAGTGGTTAAAAACAGCACTGCAACCTACTTCAGCTGGCTGCTAGTTCAGCAGGTCAGCGGTTCAAATCTCACTAGGCTCAAGGTTGACTCAGCCTTCCATCCTTCCGAGGTGGGTAAAATGAGGACCCAGATTGTTGGGGACAATATGCTGAACTCTGTAAACCGCTTAGAGAGAGCTGTAAAGCACTATGAAGCGGTATATAAGTCTAAGTGCTATTGCTATTGCTATTGCCTGTTGAATGCTGCACTTCTCCTTTTGCACAGTGTGGGCTGCCTGTTCCCCTCCTTCCATTGTTCACTCCTGCAATCCTGTCTTTTTCGTCTTCTGCAGCTTTCTGCAGGAGATAAAAGATGATGCATAGGCCAGCAGTGTGGAGCCGAAGATCTGAGGTTCTCATGCAAGGAATGCTGTCTGATGACTACAGAAAAGGGAAGCCACTGAAATAAGTGACCAAGAAAATGTAAAGAGTTGTGTAATGTGTGTGTATGTGTGTATAGGCAGGGAGAGAATATTTATCTGTTTAAGGGGAAGATCATCGATACAGATAGTCCTCGATTTACAACAGTTTATTTAGTGATAGTTTGAAGTTGTAACAGCACTGGGGAAAAAATGACATAATGGTTTTTCACACTCATTTGGAACCTTCCCAGCCAGCTTCTAACAAGGTCAATGGGAGAAGCCAGATAAAATAAATGACCATGCAATTGATTTATAGGTAGTCCTTGACTTGCGATCACAATTGAGCCCAACATTTCTGTGGTTGAGACATTTGTTAAGTGAGTTTTTTCCCCATTTTACGACCTTTCTTGCCACACCTTGCCGTGAATCACTGCAGTGGATCAGTTACTAATTTGGTTCTTAAGTGAATCCGGCTTCTCCACCTTGGGACACAACAACAGTCATAAAGTATGAACTAGTTGTGGAGCATCTGAATTTTGATCACGTGATCATGGGGAAGCTGCAAAGGTCATAACTCTGAAAAATGGTCATAAGTCACTTTTTTAGTGCCGTTGTAACTTTGAACGGTCACTAAATCAACTGTTGTAAGTCAAGCACTACCTGTATTGAGCGTGGTGATTCACTTAACAACCATGGCAAAAAAAAAAAGATTATAAAATTGACCGCGACTCACTTAATGATCACCTTGCTCAGCAACGGAAGCTCTGGTCTCAATTGAAGTCATAAGTTGAGGACTGCTTGTATGGAAACAGTTGGCTTGGACTCTTGGTAAGCAGGGATGGGCAATTCCACCAGGCTCTCCATTTAGAGCAGATATTTATTTATTTATTTATATATTTATTTAGTGCTCTTATATGCCGTCCTACTCCCTGGGGACTCAGGGCAGCGTACAACATTTGAAGAACAGCTAAACAATATAATTTAATAATAATTAAAATACATTCAAAAGAAACGTCCGAAAACATACATACGTGGGGATGCAAAATTGTCTCAAAACCCCGCCTGCAGGAAGAGCCATGTCTTCACGGCTTTCCGGAAGGCCAGCAAGGTGGGGACAATTCGTATCTCTGGGGGTAGTTGGTTCCAGAGAACAGGGGCCCCCACAGAGAAGGCCCTCCCCCTAGGCCCCGCCAGCCGACATTGTTTGGTTGACAGGACCCGGAGGAGATCCACTCTGTGGGACCTGACCGGTCGAAGGGAAGTATGAGGTAGGATGCGGTCCCGGAGGTAACCTGGTCCTAAGCCATGTAGGGCTTTAAAGATGATGATCAACACCTTGAATTGTACCCGGAGACCAATGGGCAACCAATGCAACTGGCAGAGTATAGGTGTTACGTGGGTGTATCTTGAAACACCCACCACAGCATATGTGGGGCATCACAAATAGAAGATACCACACCTGTCCTCTTGGGCTGCCAACTACACACCTCTGCCAGAGAACAGTCTTCCAAGCCACGCTGGCAGGGCAGCTCATTGGGACACCCTCAATAGGCTATCCTACTTCCTTCAAGGTCCCAAGACTTGGACAGTCAGCAATCTCTCCCTCTGTTAAGGTATGTCTGAAGGCATTTAGACTTTGCTTTCTTTCCAGCCACAATTAAAGTACGAACTTCTGAGTCAGTGTTCTCAAAAGGATTTCGTTTATTTGCATCTGTATAACATCCATTCGTTCAAAGCAAAGTCTAAATGCCTTCAGGCAAGGCAAGCATATTTAACCTTAATGCCCCACCCCATTCAGCATAATCAATCCACAAATGTGTGGCCAGATGGTTACGTTCCCAGTCTCTCTTCCGTTCAAACTGACTTGTAATTACCCCTCATAAAACCCTATCTTAAGATGAGAGGCTCCCAGGTGTCTGGGATCCGGATATGTTATAACCTTTTGATCAAGCAGATCCAAGACCCCCCTTCTCCTTTTGAATGGCAGAGTCTGGAGTCTGACACCCTCCCTCACAAGGGGGCGGTCTGGCAGGCTCCCAATCGCGTAGCTTTCTGGAAAGAGCTGTTTGTTTGTTTGTTTGTTTTTCCTTCAGGCGCTGGGACACCCATTTTATTTATTTATTTGGCAGATTTATACAGCTGCCCATCTCACAGAATGTGAATCTGAGCGGTGTGCAACCACAGTGAGAATTAAACAGTATAACAATCATAAAAATGCTAAAGTACAAATAAGAATTGAAAAAAAAATAGAAAAACCAAGATTGCAGGAGCATATCAATCAACTTGTATAACACAACCTTGGCTAAGACATGCAAAGTTGCAGCCCAGAATAGAATGTATAGCTGAATGAATGTTGTGGATAGATCAGATTGTGACCAAGGGGATGATCTGGTCTGATTATTTTGTGAAATATTTAGATATTGCAATACTCTGTATTAATTTTGCCCTTTTTTACTATCTGATTACATGTTACAATTTGATGTTTATTTGACTGATCAATAAACAATAAATTAAAACTAAAACTGGTAAGTGGAGGGATCGAGAATACAAATTCTCCTACCTAGTTCAGAAAGCCTCAGCCTATATTGATCCTAGTCCAATTCTAAATTCAGGATTAGTTGAGGCATGAGACTGCACTAAGCAGCAACTATTAGTTCCTCTCTTTTTCAAAGTGGGGGGTGGAGTTCTCAACTGTGGAAAGAGAGCAAGGTCTCTTAGATAAATGCATATCATTTCTGAAGAAGGAATATTGAATACTGAAGCACCCTCATCCTCTAAAGTTAATTCAAACAGCAAAGTAAACAAAAAACCAGAATAAGAGAAAGAGAGAGAAAGAAAGAGTGGTTTCACACAATATATTTAACATGGTCACTAAATTAATTCATTTTCTGGTTTTGCACAAGCCACCAAATGGCCTGCATTCACACAACATCCTAAGTGTACCAGATAACTAACCACATGTGATCCTGAGGAGGATGGAAAAGAATGGAAGGAAGAGTAGACAGAAGCAATTAGAAATCAGAAAGCACATCAGTTGATGCTTTAGCTCAACAATATCTAAGGAAGTATTTTAGATAATTCAAAAAGATTTCTCCTTAATCCAATCATTCAAATTCCCTGGATAGGTTACAAGATTCTGTATGTACCCCAACTAGTGTTAAACACACTGGAGTAGCTCTTCGTCTTTTGATCTTGCCCAATATTTGGGGATAAACATCAAGGTAAAATCTAACCATGTTAAACCTGTTGTGTAAATATGACCAATCTTTAATTGACTTGGGTATGTCTGAATACAGTGACCGTGAAGCAGATAGGTAGACATTCGCTGTCCCTATTGTCACTCCACCAGCCACACTCTGCCAGCAAAAAAGGCAAATGCAGATTAAATAAATACACGTTGGTGGAGTGTCATCAGCGTATAACCTCTTTCTTGGCTTCCTCTTCATAGGTAATTAGCATAAGATGGAAACACAACCTACAAGCAGAACCTGCTCAACACATCATAAAGCAGAGTTATACTTCTTCGCCTGCACATGGTTGTCTAGCTCAGCAGCAGCTTGTCCTTCTTCATCCTCCCCCACCTCTAACATGCACTTAACAGATTGCTACAGTGAGATGTCACAAATTTATGGCACAGCTCACAAAAAATAACAAGAGATCCATCAAGAGCACTTTGCGTGAAATTAACAGGAAAATCTAAGAGCACGACAAAGATGCACACTCAGCTGTAAGCCTAAAAGGGGGGAGGGGAAGAAGAACCTTGATGCTTTTCCCAGTTTAGTCTACTGTAGAAATAGAAGTTCTGTACACTCAAGTTCTCAGCTCAGCAACCTCCTGTAGCAGAGATCAGGAATGGACTAAGATCACAAATTCATGGGAAAAAAACAATCCAGTGTTGCTTGGAATGTTCCATGTTAACCTGCAGTATTCCTACTTGATCACTTTTTAGAACAGCTGGATTGGGTCTTTCAGGAGAAAACAGAATAATCTGGGAAAAACAGAATTTCCCAAACCCAGAATAGTCGGTTTTATCTGCAACTCATTCTGGATACATAAACAAACTGCAGAGAAGGGCCTGTCATTGAAGAAACTCTGTGCCCAAATATGCATGTGATGCAAAACTGTAAGATGTCAAATTCATAGAGAGTCGATACTCTCAAGCACAGCAAAGGAGTCCTGGTAGACAGCCAACTAAATATGAGCCAGCAATGTGCAGCAGCAGCCAAAAAGGCTAACGCAGTCTTGAGCTGCATAAATAGAGGGATTCAATCAAGGACCAGAGAGGTACTAGTACCACTCTATAAAGCCTTGGTCAGACCACACCTAGAGTACTGCATCCAGTTTTGGTCACCACACTACAAAAAAGACATTGAAACCCTAGAGAAAGTGCAGAAGAGAGCAACCAGGATGATAAAGGGTCTGGAAAATAAAACATACGAAGAGCGGTTGCAGGAACTGAGCTTGGCCAGTCTGGCGAAGAGAAGGACCAGGGGTGACATGATAGCAGTGTTCCAATACTTGAGGGGATGCCACAGAGAGGAGGGGGTCAGGCTGTTCTCTATGGCACCAGAAAGCCAAACAAGGAATAATGGATGGAAGCTGACCAAGGAGAGATTCAACCTGGAAGTGAGGAGAAACTTTCTGATGGTGAGAGTGATCAGTCAGTGGAACAGCTTTTCAGCAGAGGTCGTGAGAGCCCCAACACTTGCGACCTTCAAGGAGAGACTGGACTGCCATCTGTCTCAAATGGTGTAGGAACTTCTGGTTGAGCAGGGGGTTGGACTAGATGACCTACAAGGTCCCTTCCAACTCTAATAATAAATCTAAATCTAAAACCAACCTGAATGGAAATCAGAAAGAGCGCTGAGCGGAGATGCAAAGGATCTTCTCATGCTAACCAGTGAGTTATGAGTTTCCCTCTGGACAGCAACTCCTTGGGTTTTCAACGTTCTCATGGATAAGCAAGGTGTCTTTTTAACCCCCTTAACACCTGCTAGGATCTTTTCCCCATTCACTTAAGAAAATAATTCTAAATAAGAAACTGCAGTGCTCCCAAGCAAAACTACCCATCGAGGCTACATAGTTGTCTTAAATAATAAGGGTCATGAGTGATAGTCTTTGAGGAAAGCATGCAAAGATAAACTGAGTAGAGGGTTTATCTACTCAGACAGACCCTGGGCTAAAGAAGATCAGGATAATTGATGGGTGTTTGCTGAGTTTGTTTGTTTTCCTGCAACATTTTCGTTCTAGGTAGTCTACAATTTTTTTTTAAATAGTTTTTATTAAATTATTTACATTTAAAAACAAACAAACATACAAAACAAAAAAAAAGAACATTATGACATTAAGAAGTACAATATAAACATTTACAAAACATAAAAAACGCATACAGCTATAGAGCTGTTAATTTCTATAATTTGTTCTACGGCGAGTATATGTTAGCGATATATTTTTATGTATTTTCCAACTTTTATCTTGTCTTTTATGTGATAAATTTTATAAATCAATCGTGTTAATAGTAATATTAACAATAGTATTAATAATAGTACAACGATAGTGATATTGATAATAGTATTGATAATAATAATAATAGTTCATAAGAAATAAGGCACTTTCAAATTTGTAAAATCATAGTATACATGTATATTATTATAATATAACTATTTTCTCTATTAATTCCTTATTCTAATTTCTATGTGTCTTATTTAACTTATATTTACATTTATTACATTGATGATATTTGTTTTCGTTTTTCGTACCAATTGTAAAATAAATTCCAAATTTCATAATAGTCGGAGTCTTCCTTTCCTTTCAATTCCATAGTTAACTTATCCGCTTCGGCACAATCCAAAATTTTTCTGATTACACTGCTTTCCTCGGGAATATCATTTAATTTCCAATTTTGTGCTATCGTTATTCTTGCCGCTGTTAGTATATGTAAAATGATATAGTAGTGTTTTTTTTCCATTTTTTGGTTGATGATTCCCAATAAGAAGATTTCCGGTTTAATATCTAAGTCTTGTTGTGTGATTTCTGTTAACCAGTTTTTGATTTTATTCCAGAAGAGTTTGATTTTTGGACAGGTCCACCACATATGATAATAAGATCCAGTTTTACACTGACATCTCCAACAATTTGGTGGTAGATTTTTATACATTCTTGCCAATCTCGCTGGAGGGAGGTGCCATCTATAGAATAGTTTATAATAATTTTCTTTGTATGAGACTGATTTTGTGATTTTGTAGTTCTGATTCCATATTTTTTCCCATTGATTAATTGGTATTTCATGTCCAAAATTTTTCGGCCAGCTTATCATATTTCCCTTTATTATATCTTTCTGTGTTTTGTTTTTTAGAAGAAATTTATATATTTTAGTTATTGCTTTTTGTTCCTAGTCTACTAAGATTTTATCTAATTCTGATTTAGTTTTTTGTATTCCATATTTTCTCTTATCGTTTTCTAATCTGTTCTTAATTTGAAAGTATGGCCACCAGTCAATCTTAATTCCTCCCTGTTCTAATTTTGATATAGATTTTAAGGCTCCTCCTTCTTCCAGTATTTCTTCGTATGTAACCATTTTTTCCAGGTTTGTTGTGTTTGGGTAAGTAATGGCTTCCATGCCAGAGAACCAGGGTGGTATCTTAGTATAATATTGTTTTTTGATTCTAAGCCAGATTCCTAATAGGGAGTCTCTGATTTTATGTCTTTTAAAATATGAGTGTGTTTTATGTTTATCATCCCAGAGGAATCCATGCCACCCTACATGTAAGTCATAACCTTCTAATACCAGTAAGCGTCTATTTTTGATTTGTATCCAGTCCTTTATCCATGTTAAAGCAGATGCTTGATAATATAATTCAAAGTCTGGCAGTCCGAACCCTCCCTGATTTCTATTTTGTTGTAAATATTTTAATTTGATTCTTGGTTTTTTCCCGGCCCATATAAATTTGGTTAGTATTTTATTTAATTTTTCAAAATATTTTTTCTCTAATTTGATTGGTATAGTCTGAAATAAGTATAAAATTTGAGGTAGTATTGACATTTTAATCGCTGCAATTCTGCCTATTAGAGATATTTGTAATTTGTTCCAGTTATCTAGTTTCTTTTCAATTTGTTTTAAAATTCCCATATAGTTTTCTTCTTTTATTGTTGTGCATTTCGCTGACAGGTTGATTCCTAAATATTTTATTTTCTTTACAATTTGTATTTCTAATTTCCTTTCTAATTCCTTATTTTGTGTATCTGTCAGATTTTTGGTTATTATTTTAGTTTTTTGTTTGTTAATTTTTAGACCTGCTACTTTCCCAAATTCATTAATTTCTTTTAGTAAAATTGATCCTACCTCTAGAGGTTCTTCTATATTGAAAACCATGTCGTCTGCGAATGCCTGCAATTTATATTCCTGTTCTTTTATCTTAAGTCCTTTTATTTCTTTGTTTTCCCTTACCTTTTGTAATAATGATTCCAATGATAATATAAATAATAAAGGGGAGAGAGGACAGCCTTGTCGAACTCCCTTTTCTATATTAAAATTTTTTGTAGTTTCTCCATTGATGAGGATTTTTGCAGTTTGTTTTGAATATATTGCTTTAATTGTTCTTATGTAGTTTTCTCCAAAATTCATTTTATCTAATTGATTTGTTATGAAGTCCCAGTTTAAATTATCAAATGCCTTTTGGGCATCTAGGAATATGAGTGCCATGGATTCCCCTGGATGAGTCTCATAATATTCTAAAATGTTTATAATTGTTCTGATATTGTTTTTGATATGTCTATTTGGTAAAAAACCATTTTGATCTGAGTGTATAATTTTAGTAAGCGTTTTTTTAAGTCTTTCCGCCATTATGGAGGCAAAGATTTTATAATCTGAGTTCAACAGCGAGATTGGCCTGTAACTCTGGATCTTATGTTTCGTATTGGTGTCTTTGGGGATGATTGTTATTAGTGCCTCTGTCCATGAGTCTGGAATTGCTCCTTTTTTTAGTACTTCATTGTATGTAATTAATTGTATACTTTTTAAAATCGTTTGTAATTCTTTATAATACTCTGCTGGAATACCATCCGGTCCTGGGGTTTTGTTATTTTTTTGGTTCTTTATTGCTTTTTCTAATTCAATCAGTGTTATTTCTTCGTCCATCTTATTTTTAATATCCTCTGGTAATTGCGCTATACTAGAATTTTTTAAATAGTCTTGTATATTTTGGATTTGTATAGTATCTTTGCTGTATAGTTCTCTATAATATTCTCGTGCTATTTCTTTTTTTTCTTCTATTGCCAACTGCATTTTACCTAGCGAATCCTCTAGTTGTTGTATTGTTTTTTTTTTCCTTTTCTTTTCTTAATTTATAAGCCAGCCATCTACCTGGTTTGTTAGCATGTTCAAAATGGTTCTGTTTGGCTGACTTAATTTTTAATGCGATTTCTTCTTGTGTTATCAGGTTTATTTTGTGTTTAATTAATTCCTTTTCTTCTTTTATTTCCTTATCTTGTGGTGTCTCTTGTAATTTGTGTTCTAATTCCCCTATCCTGTTTTGTAAATCCTTAATCTGTTTATTTTTATTTTTATTTTTTTTAATAGAGTAAGCAATAGATAGTCCTCTTACATATGCTTTCATAGTGTCCCAAATGTTTTGTATAGATGTATCTTCGTTCCAATTCTCCTGTAGAAAGAAAGTTAGTTCTTTCTCCATATATTGTTTAAATTCTTTTTCTTTTATTATTTTCTGGTTCATCATCCATCTCCTTCTTGTCTTATTTATTCCTCTCATTGTAATTACTATGGGATTGTGGTCCGCCCACGTATTTGGTTCTATTTCTACACTCTCTATTTTAATAATTGGTTCTATATTTGACCAGGCCATATCAAGTCTGGACCAGGATTGATGTGGGTTTGAAAAGTATGTATATTGGTTTTGTTTCTGGTGTCTTTCTCTCCATATATCTTTTATTTTAAATTCATTCACGATTTCAAAGAAATTTTTGGGTAAAATTTTTCTTTCAGAATTTTTTTTTGATCCCGATTTATAATCTTCTTTGGCATCTACTACTGCATTGAAGTCACCAATTATAAAAATGTTTTCTCTCTCTAATTTTATAATTTGTTGATATAATTTAGTATAGAATTCTTTTTGTCCATTATTAGGAGCGTATATGGCTATTAATAATATTTTAGTTTTATCAATTGTGATTTCTACCATAAGTATTCTTCCTTCTGTGTCTCTATATATTTGTTTGGGGCTTAACCAGTTTTTGATATATAGTGCTATTCCTTTTTTCCTTGAGTCAGCTAAGGATGTGAAAAGATTACCTATCTTGGGCTGCTGTAATAACTTATACTCTTCTTTTTTAATGTGAACTTCTTGTAAACATGTGATATCTGAACCTTGTTTCTGTAGTCTATTGAGTATTTGTCTTCTTTTTATTGGTGAATTGATTCCATTTATGTTAACTGAAAATATTTTGATTTGATTTTGCATTTTATTTTTTACTTGTTGCTCTTGTTTGTCTCACAGTTCTTATTTCTTTTGTTTTCATTCTCTTATCTCCCTCTCTCTTTTGTCTTTTCATTCTCTCCATTTCTTCCAACATTTCTTTTTCTTCCTGACTTTGTCCCTCACCCTCTACACTGCTCTCTCCTTCTTTTTCTAAATATGTTTCAATAAATTGGTCTGCCTCTTCCATTGTTTCTATCTTTATTTTTTTCCCTTTCCAAGTCACCAGGATTCCTTCCGGAATCAACCATCTAAAAGGAATTTCTTGTCTTATTAGTTTTGCAGTGCAGTATTGTAGGTCCCTTCTCTTTTCTCTTATTCGTTTGGGAATTTGTTTTAATACATTAATTTCTCTTTCCTTATGTAGTATTTGTTCTGTTCTCGTAGTTTTATAGATTTCATCTCTTATTGCTTTTTTTGTGAATCGTACATGTACCTCCCTGGGTAACTTGTGTCTTTTGGCAAAGTTTGTTTGTACTCTATAAATTTCATCTATATGTCTATTTATTTCTTCTTTTTCTACCTGTAGAGCTTCTGCTAGTATTTCTGCTACCTGATCACGCAACTCCTCCTCTTTCACCTCTGGTATATTTTGGAACCTAAGGTAGAATGCTGATTTCTCCATTTCGAGAAGGGCAATGGCCCCTTCCAATTCTTTGTTTTTGGTTTTTAGTGATTCTTCCGTTTCCTCTATTTTTTTATCAGTTATGTCGGTTTTTTCCTCTAAATATTTTATTTGTTGTTCATGTTTTGCTACTACTCCCTGAATTACCTCCATTCTATTATCTAATTTTTTGATGTTTCCCTTAACTTCTTCAAAATTTTCATTAGTCTGCTCCTGATTATTAAATATTGTTTGTTGCATTTTTACCATTGTTTCTTGCTGTGTCATCATGAATTCTTGTATTCTGTCTAGTGTGGCCCGCATGGTATGTAGTGATGGTGTTTGTCCTTGTTTTTCAGTAGTTGCCATTTCTGTGATCAGTTTTTGCCCTGTCGCTGAAGGTGTTACTGGGATTGGTTTCTTAATTGGTTTGGTTACAGTAGTTGTTGTTGACATGATCACTCTGCTGAAAAAGTTATTCCATACTTTCATATATTTTTCCCTCTTCTTATCGTTATACTTTCTCTATAATCGGTATACTTAGAGTAAGAAGTAGAGGGTAAAAAATTAAACTAGCTATTAAAGAGTAAGAAAGGGGGGTATGAAATGGAGTAAAGGATTCTAGAGTTTAAGAAAATCCAAGGGAGGTCAGAAATTCATTAAGGCACAATAAAGGAAAGTATTGGAGAATATTATTCGTATTTTGAGATAGGGAGATAAGAAAGAAGGATTAATTGTTAATCATTTGAACGTCAATTTTCTGTTTTTGAAAAAAAAAACTGTCAAGAGCTTATTATTATTGTTATTGTTATTATATTCCCTCCCCTTCTTTTTTTTTAACTTATCTTATCAAAAATATTTACTAACAATTTCTATCTTTATAAGTTCACAATCTAAACAGTCTAAATAGTTTAGTATTCAGTAATCATAGGAAAAGAAAAAAGAAGAGAAGAGAGAAAAAAAAATATCTATATAAATATATAAGTTCACTTAATTCAGTATCATAATATAAATTGTTATTAATATCTTTAAGAATCTTATTTCTTACTTTCCGTAAAAAAGAAAACTAATATATAATAATAACAGTGATAGTTAATTATTTAGGTATCCACGTATTACTATTTTTAACTTTAATAATTTTGATAACTATATGTTAAAGTTTAAATATCAGTATATTACTAAATCAATATTACTAAATCAATATATAAATTAAAGTTTTCAATTTCAAGTTGATCTGGTATCGTATATTATATCTTACAAGTGTCTTTTTGGGAAGGAGTCTTCAATCTTCTATTTCTGTTTTACAATCTATACAAGATGTCTGCATTCAGGAAGATTGCTTTGTCACTGTTCTTTCTCCCTTTTTTTTTCTCCCCTCCTCCTTTTATTTCATAGTATTTCTAATGTGATCTTCTCGTAAGTTCCCTTTTCCACTCTCAACTGTTTTTCCCGTGGTCCCGTAGATCTGTAGCTCTTTTGGATCGTATCCCTTTAAAGCAGTCTGTTAATTTTGTTTTATTCGTCTCGCCTTTCGCTCCTTTCCGCTAAGGCGCCGCTAAGTTCTTTTTTTTGGAGGCTCAATTGTCCTTCGAGGGTGCCGATCGTTCTCTTCTATTTTAGAATGTTCTCCGAAAATCAAAAATTGTAATCCAATTTGATCCGATGTTTCCAATGATTCACCAATATTTTGCCGTTCCTCTATCTCTCTCCTTCCTTGCTGTATGCTCAGGCGGCCATGCCTCTGGACCAGCGTGGTTTGCTGGTTTCTTCTTCGCTCAAATTTGGGGCTTCCATCTGCTTCGGCGGGGGTTTGCACCTCCTCCCGTCTCGCCCGATGTTCCCCTTTCTCGCGCTAACCCCTTCGAGGCTCCACGCTGCGAATTTTCGGCAGTCTGAGCGAAGAAAGTCGAGCTAAGTTGCAGCGGTTTGCCTCTCAGCTTCGCTCCGCCATGGCCCCGCCCCCGGAAGTCCAATCGGTAGTCTACAATTTATGACCACAACTGGGACTGGAAAATTCATTGTTAAGCAGTGCAGTCACTAAGTGAAGCATCACATGACCACACCCAATTTTATTAACTTTTTGCTATGGATATTAAATGAGACATCACATGATCGCCATTTGTGACCTTCCCTGCTGGCTTCCCCGTTGGCTTTGCTTGTCAGAAGCTATCTGGGAAGGTCACAAGTAGAAATCATGTGACTCCAGAATGCCACAACCATTGTAAACACATGCTGGTTACCAAGCTCCTAAATCATGATCATGGGATGCTGCAACAGCTGTAAGTGTGAAAAATGGTCATCGGTAGCTTTTTCAGCATTGTGACTTTGAACAGTCACTAAACAAATGGTTGTAAGTCAAGGACAGCCTCTACCAGGTTAGGTAATCTCATCAGTGCAGGGGAAAGTAGAACTTAAACTCTAGTCTGGATGTCACTACAGCAAGGTAGATTCACAACCGGATGGCTGACCACACTCAAAATGTCAGCATTAATGGGTCTACACTGAGCTGCCAAGTAATAGCCAGTAGGTTTCCACTGGCATCAGTCTTAGGGACAGTATTATTCAACATTTTATTAATGATCAAGATAATGGGTGTTAATGTATTAGCAGAGTATTCCTTGTGTTACCAAGGTTGTGCATACAGAAACGTTTAGATTGAGATCAGTTGTGAATAAGTACTCAGCCACACACAGATACACTAAACTTGAGTTAAAAGTTTACTTTAAGAAATAGCATGTTCCTATAAACAGTCCAAAGTCATACACTTAATAGTCATAATGACAATCCAAGTATTATCAAGTACAAGTACATTTTAGCTATAATACATAACTACAACACAGAGAGAAATGCAGAGCATACATACTCTAGGCCAGGGGTGGCCAAACCGTGGCGCATGCGCCAAACGTGGCGCACTGGATGATTGCAAGTGGCGCATTGCAATCATCCAACAGGTGACGCTGTTTTACAACCGTGAAGAAAAATGTACAGAGAAATTTGGTCAGTGGATAACAATTATGCAGGAAGAAGGGGATCGGACAATAAGAAGGTTTTACCGAGCGAAAGTGATTCTGACCTTCTTATTTTCTGATCTCTTTCTTCCTGCATAATTCTGGAGAGCGCGCGCAGTTCGAAGTCAAACTCCGGCAATGACGAAACGAGCAAAGTTGGCTCTTCTGTGACTCGTGGACTTCAACTCCCAGAATTCCTGAGCTAGCAGGGCAGAGGAGGAAGTAGTCAGTCACAAGCGCCGGCCCCGCTGCTCGTGTTTCGTTACTTCAGAGCAAAGGAAGCGGGGGGGGAGAGGGGGGAGAGGAGAAGGAGGATGAGGTGGAGGCAGCAATCCGAGGCTTCACCCCAAAGCTAAGCAATTGCCTGTTGCCCACATGCCCTGAGGTGCGGGATTCCACAGCTCCATTGGAGAAAGGGAGGACAGTAGGGCTCCAAGGAGGGGGGCTGCTGTTGCTGCTGCTTCCTGGAATGCAGAAGCTGCGTGGAAGCTCCGTCCGGGGCGAGCCTTCTCATCGCCCCGTGCTTGCTTTTGTTCCCGCCGGCTGCTGCTGCTGGTGAGGTGCTTTGCCAGCCCTGGTTGCTGTGATTGTTACTCTTGCGGGGGGTTCTTATTTCGAGGGGGCAGGGGGGAAGCGCCCTCTTTCCCTCCCTTCTGAAAGAGGCGCTGGGATGCCAGAAGTGGCGGCATCAGGACTTGGCGTCTTGGAAGAGGGCTGGGCAAGGGAGAAAGGAGCCACGGTGGGGATTGCTTTGCAGGGAAAAAGGAAGGAAGGAAGGAAGGAAAGTTAGGAAGGAAGGAAGAAAAGTTAGGAAGGAATGAAGACAAAGAAAGAAAGAAGGAAGGAAGGAAGGAAGGAAGACAGAAAGAAAGAAAGAAAGAAAGAAAGAAAGACAAAAAGTTAGGAAGGAAAGAAGGAAGACAAAGAAGGAAGGAAGGAAGGAAGGAGAAAAGACAAAGAAAGAGGGAGGGAGGGAGGAAGGAAGGAAGGAAGGTTAAGAAGGAAGGAAGAGAAAGAAAGAAGGAAGGAGGAGGGAGGGAGGGAGAAAGAAAGAAAGAAAGAAGAAAGAGAGAAAGAAATAGAAAAAAGAAAGAAAGAAAAGTTAGGAAGGAAGGAAGAAAAGTAAGGAAGGAAGAAAAGTTAGGAAGGGAAAGAAAGAAAGAAAGAAAGAAAGAGAAAGACAGACAGAAAGAAAGAAAGACAGAAAGAAAGAAAAGTTAGGAAGGAAGGAAGGAGGAAAAGTTAGGAAGGAAGACAAGAAAGAAAGAAAGAAAGAAAGGTAGGTTAGGAAGGAAGAAAGAAAGAAAGGTTAGGAAGGAAGGAAGGAAGACAGAAAAGAAAGAAAGAAAGAAGGAAGGAAGAGAAAGAAAGAAAGGAAAAAAAGTTAGGAAGGAAGAAAGACAAAGAAGGAAGGAAGGAAGGAGGAAAGACAAAGAAAGAAGGAAGAAAGAAAGAAAGAAAAGTTAGGAAGGAAGGAAGACAAAGAAAGAAGGAAGGGAGGGAGGAAGGAAGGAAGGAGAAAGGACAAAGAAGGAAGGAGGAAGAGAGAGAGAGAGAAAGAAAGTTGTACGGCCGCCCTGAGTCCTGCGGGAGTGGGGCAGCATACAAAAACCACCAAAATAAATAAATAAATAATAAATGGCGGATTGGAACTCGTCTGCGAAAAAATTTGGCGGATGGTATGCTTAAGGTTGGCCACCACTGCTCTAGGCCTTGCTCTAATGAGTAGCGGGGAACACACACTGAGTAGCAGAGACTACACTAAGTAGCAGAGACCAAAGACAAACAGAGAGGGACTCCCATAGAAATAAGCTGTGAACTCTAGCTCCCTCTTGTGGCAGTCTGCAACACCTAAGCTAAACATACTTATAGCTGTTAAAAGCTAGACATATATTGTCTTACCCAACCCAGAGACCTAACATTCTCCCCTTTGGGTAGATCAATATATAATACCTTACATCTTTAAACCATAGTTTTCACAACACTCTTTGTGTTTAATTGCACCTTGCGCTTTAGTAAAATGATCTGCAATATTCTGTTCAGTCATGCAGTATTCCAACTTAACCATTTTATTTTGAACACATTGTCTAACATTCAGATATCTCAAATCAGTATGTTTCGACCTTGTTTTCACAGCTAAACTATTAGCCATACTAATGGCAGATTGATTGTCTTCATACACAATAAATGGCTCCTGTACAGTAATTCCTATATCCTTTAACAATTGTTTATAATACACCAATTCTGTACACATTAATGATAAACTCGAGAATTCTGCTTCCATAGTGGATAAACTAATATGTTGTTGCCTAATAGATTTCCACCCTATTAAAGCATTACCCAACATTACCACTATACCTGATGTTGATTTGCGAGTCATTGCATCAGTAGCAAAACTTGCATCAGCATATGCAGTTAACACTAATTCGTTTCTCGGTTCTAAATACAAAGAATAATGTATTGTGTGCTTTAGGTATCTAAGTATTCGTTTAGCTGCTTGCCAATGCCTTTCATTTGGTTCAGCATTATATCTAGCCAGTTGATTTACGCTGTAAGATATATCTGGTCTAGACCAATTACTCAAATATGAGAGACTACCAATTAGAGACTGATATATCTCCTTATCAAACACAGGACATTTAGTATCACTATTTGTAAATCCCTGATCCATTGGTGTCTTAGCAGTTTTACAATTCTCCAGGTTATATATTTTTAACAATTGGCTAATCTTCTTAGCTTGCGAAATTTTGAATCCTCTATTTGTCTTCATTATATCGAGACCCAAATAATGTTTAATTTCTCCTAAATTTCTAATCTTGAACTTTCTTTGTAATTCAGAAACAATATCATTTGCTTCTTGTTCAGTCTTTGTTATAATCGCTATATCATCTGTAAATAATAGCAACAGAGAAATCAAACCATCTTTCTCTCTCCTAAATAAACAAGGATCAGCTATACTAGCTTTAAAATCCATGGAAACTAATTCTTTTACAATGCATTTATTCCATTCATAACCTGATTGCTTTAAACCATAAAGACTTTTCTTT
Source organism: Diadophis punctatus similis (assembly GCA_023053685.1). Classification (NCBI taxonomy): domain Eukaryota; kingdom Metazoa; phylum Chordata; class Lepidosauria; order Squamata; family Dipsadidae; genus Diadophis; species Diadophis punctatus. The sequence goes on from JALIGW010000027.1 coordinate 4,905,324, forward strand.
AATTTCCAATAATTATTTTTTCCATTATCTTTTAAACTTAATGGCTTTCTCATATAAATGGTATGTTGTAAAGGTGCATGTAGATATGCAGTTTCGACATCTACATGATTAATTATGCATTTATTTTTAGCTGCCCAAACTAATGCTCCTCTCAATGTATTTGCTCTCAGACTAGGTGCAAATACCTCATCATAATCCTTATCTGATTGAGCAAATCCCTGAGCAACTAATCTTGCTTTATGGGTAACAGTGCCATCCACACCAGTCTTTAATTTATACACCCATCTGCAACCTATTGCACGTTCACCTGGTGGTAACTTTACATCTTCATATACCTCAAGATCCTTTAAAGATTTTAATTCCTTATTCATAGCTTCCTGCCAAGCTACCTGTTCCTTTGTTGGATACAGCTTAAGTTCATTATAATTAGACGGTTCCACATTAATCTGGCATACAATACTTGCCTGATATCTATCAGGTGGACGTCTCTCCCTAGTTGACCTCCTAGGCAATTTAGTACAAGTTGTTGGAATTTCCTCTTCCTTTTCCTCCTCTATCGAGGTATCTTCTACATCACCCATAGATGATTCCTCTATTGAGGATTCTTTCACTATCCTATCATCAGTACTATTCTTATCAGAATCATCAGGAAACAATGGATCCTCAACAACGATACTATCTTGTTCCTTGTATTCCTGTTCCAGTTTACTCCATCCAACATGCTCAAGGAATTTAGCACTTGCACTACAATATACTCTAGTAGTACCTGGCTCCCAGAATCTAAATGATCTATGATTAGATTCATACCCTACAAAACATAATTTCCGTGCTCTATGTTGTCCCTTTCGCCTTGTGTGGGAATATGCACCCATGCTGGTGCACCAAATGTATGCAAATAACTAAGATTTGGTTTCCTACCATACCAACGAGTAAATGGCAATTCACCAGTTGTTGCATTCACTACATTGTTCAAAACATGGTTAGCACACATTATAGCTTCACCCCAGAGTCTTTCTGGTAAACCAGAATCTGAAATCATGGTTCGAGACATAGCCTGTAATGTCTGACCTCTTCTTTCAATATGTGCATTATGTTGCGGCCGAAAAGGAGCAGAACGCTTATGTTCAATACCAGCTCTCTTTAGCATATCTTCAAATCTCTTATTGGTAAACTCAGTACCATTATCTGTTACTAAACTAACCAGTTTCTTTTTCATTTTCCGTTCAACAAACCTTAACCAGTTTACAAAATGCTGATATGTTTCTGTTTTTGTTTTCATCAGATAACAGAAACCATATCTAGAAAAATGATCAACTATGCTCAATATATAACAGGCTCCTCCTAAACTGGGTTTCTTAGGGCCAATGAGATCAGCAAATACAACCTCTAATGGTTCCTTGGTTTTAAATCCATTTAACCTGTTTGCAGGAATTACCTTGCTCTTTTCCTCATTGCAAGCATTACAGTTTAAATATCTTGCACAAGGTTTTAATTTTATACCATTAGATAACTCAACAGTTTTCTTTAAAATTTTGAAATTTAAATGTCCCATACGTCTATGGAGCAAATGAATACATTCGTCATGAGGCTTTCTATTTTTATAAACTGAATTAGCCTTATTTAATGGATTATCATGGATAATGTATAAGCCATCATGCAATCTTGCAGTAACTCTTTTACCTTGTTTTTCAATTAAACATTTATCTCCCTGAAAAGTTACCACAAACCCTGCTTTTACCAATTCTCTCACAGATAGTAAGTTATTTTTAAGGTTAGGTACATATAACATTGGTAAACTTTCATTAATACATGAACAATATGCATTACCTTCTCCAGATACTCTCAATTTCCAGCCATTTGCTAATGATACATGCTGGTTACTTTTAGTCATATTAACAAATCTCTCTTTACTTTTAGTTATACACTGAGATGCTCCACTGTCTATTATCCAGATATCATGGCTTACATTTTTATTTGTACTTGATATTGCTACACTAACATCATTATACGCTCTCTGCATATTACTAGCATTCCGGTTTTTACCCTTTTTACAGAATCTGGCTATATGACCCTTAGCCCCACAAGAATAACATTTCCTAACAATATAGGCAGTTGAAGAGATTTTTTCTTCCTGTGGTTGTTTCTCTCTCAGTTGTTTTCTATCTTGCCTTCTTCTAGACTCTTCTAACAGTCTTCCTATTATGCCAGTCAATGTCAGTTCATCTCTGGTCAAAACTTCCAGTGAAGACACATAATCATCATAAGAGTCATCCAAAGAAGAAAGAATAATATAAACTTGATGCAACTCTGAGAAAATAAGTTCCTTTTCATGTAGCTCTTGTAATGTTCTCTTCATAAACTCCAAATGAGCTAACATGTTACCACCTTTTAACAAACGTGCTCTGAACAGTTTACGTGTAAGGTGTATGTGCGCACCAACACTATCACAAACATAAAGTCTCTTTAAGGTACTCCAACACTTGGCAGCAGAATCTTCACCATGAATATGGACCAGTTGCTGATCACTCAGTGTCAGTCCAATAATACTAAGAGCCTTTTCATTATCCCGGTTAAAGGCAGCTATTTTCTTCTTATCTTCATCATTTGTTGGATCCCAAGCTGTTATATCAGGTGGATTATTAACCACAGTCCATAATCCTTCTTTACGCAAAAGTAAGCTGCACTTCATAGACCAGGAAACATAGTTAGTTCCATCTAACCTGGTTATCAGGGATAAGCTAGTTGACTGTTCTTGTGCCATTGTTAATTTAACAGTAAACCACAAGTTAGCTGTCTGAGTATGAAACTGAATATTCACACTAACTCTCAATATCTCTCTGGGCCCATAACCAGTGTTAATGTATTAGCAGAGTATTCCTTGTGTTACCAAGGTTGTGCATACAGAAACGTTTAGATTGAGATCAGTTGTGAATAAGTACTCAGCCACACACAGATACACTAAACTTGAGTTAAAAGTTTACTTTAAGAAATAGCATGTTCCTATAAACAGTCCAAAGTCATACACTTAATAGTCATAATGACAATCCAAGTATTATCAAGTACAAGTACATTTTAGCTATAATACATAACTACAACACAGAGAGAAATGCAGAGCATACATACTCTAGGCCTTGCTCTAATGAGTAGCGGAGAACACACACTGAGTAGCAGAGACTACACTAAGTAGCAGAGGCCAAAGACAAACAGAGAGGGACTCCCATAGAAATAAGCTGTGAACTCTAGCTCCCTCTTGTGGCAGTCTGCAACACCTAAGCTAAACATACTTATAGCTGTTAAAAGCTAGACATATATTGTTAGCCAGTAGGTTTCCACTGGCATCAGTCTTAGGGACAGTATTATTCAACATTTTATTAATGATCAAGATAATGGGATTCATGGGTTGCTTGCCAAGTTTATAGATAACAGAGAGCTCTAGCCAGTGGTGGGTTCCTACCAGTGCGGCCCACTCTATAGCACCGGTAGCGGCCCTCTGGTGACGTCACAGTACCAGTGCTGTCGGTTGCCAGTGCCTGGGTGCCACCATTTTTAAAAAAATTAATTTTTTTTAATTTCTTCTGCGCATGCCCAGAAGCCGAGCTTCCGGCACTGCGCATGCGCTGCCTTCCTACCGCACAGTGAGTCTAAGCAGGGGAGGATGGCTGAGGGTGCACGTGAGACACTGAAAGAATGGGAGGCAGGAGCTATCTCCATTCCTCTCCCTTCAACAGTCCGAGAAGCCACGAACGTGCGGTGATGATCTTAGGCATTTTTGCATGTTCGAGGCATCTCGAGTTGCTGAGGGGAGGGGGAACAGGCGGCAGGAGCCTAGGATCATCGAATGGGGAGAAGCATTCAGGCCAGACAGAGCCTCCTAGAAGAACCGCTACCGCGGTCTTGCTGCTCCTGCTGCAGGGGGCTGCGTTGCGGGTGGGCAATGCCCCCCTGCTTCTCCGGCCGCTGCCAAGCTCCCGAGGCCCACACCCACCCGGTCACATGGCTGGCAAGCCACATCCACAAAATAAGCCACGCCCACAGAGTGGTAGAAAAAAATTAGGAACCCGCCCCTGGCTCTAGCTAACATCCAGGGTGAAAGAATGAAATTGCCATTAAAACTGGACAAGTTGGAAGACTGAGTGGAAATAAACGAGATGTCCTTCAATATAGCAGAAAAATGTAGAGCCCACATACTGCCAGCTGCAAGGAACCAGAAAACAACACTAGGAGCTGATCAGAATGGTATGTTTATTGCTGCTTGTCTACAGACAGGAATCTCACCAAACTAAAGCACTCACTACACAGTTACTAGATAAACACTGCAAAGTTTTAGGGAAAATCTCCTTTCAGACATTTCCTCCCCATCAGTGATTCAAAGCTAGCCAGTCTTTTCACTCCTCTCCACTCCAGATTCCACCCCACATACCAGTTGAGAGGAGTCAGAAATACTACACTGAAAAACCTGAGTGTGGGTCATTAAAAACAATCTGAACATAAGCCAGAAATGTGAGACAGTTACTCATAGGGCTACACACCAAGTTGCATTAGGAGCAGCACTGTAGCAAAATCAGGTGAAATACTTGTTCCTCTCTTTACTCTGCACTGATGCTACCATATTTGGAGGTACACCTTCCAGACGGATATAACGTTAGTTAGAGCAAGTCCAGAGGAGGCAATTAAGATAAGGAGCTAATGCCTTATGAGGACAGACTGAAGGAATAAAGGACTTTCAGGGTGGAGAAAGGAAAATGGAGAAGAGACAGGATAGCAGTATTCAGGTATCAAAACAAGTGCCTGTCAGCCTTATCAGGTAGACCTGAGAGGATACATGAGCTAATGAGCTAAGTCTACTTTATTGAAAGGCTACAATAAGATAGATAGATAGCTTTTATTGTGGTCGGAGACCAATTTAAAATACACATAAAAAGGGGGGTAAATTTTATAAATATAGATAGATCATGTGACAGTACACCATCTACTACAATCTATACTGTCAATACTAGTGATCTTCTGCCATAGGGGTTACCCGTTTTTTCCTCCTTTTTTTTCCAGCCACGACTGCAGCAAATTTTTTGCCACCTTTGAGGTTATATTAGGATCTATATCCTGGAGTAGGAAATAAAGGCTGAACAGATCCGGTGAACCAGGGAATCTCTGGGAAATAGGGGAGATGAATCTTGATCTTATGTCTCGATAGTGGGGGCATACGAATGTAATATGGAGCAGAGATTCCGGGGATCGGCCATCACATGTACAATAGGTGGATTTTGCTCCCCCCCCCCGAGAGCCTACTGACTTCCACAACAAAATATTGCAAGTCTGAAAGTATAATTCTCTCATTTCCTTTATAACTCAAGAACTTAGGAAGGGTCTATTCTCAGCCTCTTTCCCATTCATTATCTGGTGAAGACTATGTTAACATTTATCTAACCGTTCCCTAGGCCCAGTCTCCCAAAATCATTTCGCCATACCATTATAGTGCTATAAGGAAGATAATCAGCAACTGTCTATGGAGATTCTCAGTCATCCAGGTCATGGTTGTCCCAAATATGCTTTTTTTCAAGAGGCAGCTAGACTTTCTTGTTTTTCTTTAAAGACCTTTCACTTCTCATCCAAGAAGCTTCTTCAGCTCTGGCTGGATGGTGGGGAATGGAAGGATTTATACTCCTTGCAGACAGCTGGCCATTTGCATTCTTTAAGAGGGTTGTTAAGGCCACCTGGAGGTTTATCTATGTCGTCAAGGTCACCTGAGTGGTGCAAACCTCTCCCCACTTCCATTTGCACCACTCGGGTGACCCTGATGACACAGATAAAAGAATGTAAATGGCCAGCTGTCTGCAAGGAATATAAATCCTTCCATTCCCTACCATCCAGTCAGAGCTGAAGAAGCTTCTTGGATGAGAAGTGAAACATCTTCAAAGAAAAACAAGAAAGTCCAGTTGCCTTTTGAAAAAAGCACTTTTGGGATAATCAGGAACTGTTTTCCAATGCCGCAGAAACTAGGATCAGAGACAACAGATACATGTTGCAGTGTTTACATTTCATTTCAACATAAGGAAAACTTGCTGAGAATTAGATCTGTACAATATTGGTAAAGTTAAAGGTCAACCTATGGAGATTGTAGGTTCTTCATCTCTAGAAGTTATTTTAAGTAGAGCTGGAAAGTTACCTCTTATTTTTTATTTTATTTTTATTTTATTTTAATAAAATTTATATGCCGCCCAACTCCCAAAGGGACTCTGGGCGGCTTACAACTATAAAAGTACAATAACAAGTTAAAAAGACAATTAACAATTCAAGCATACCTTTCAAAACTAGTACATTGCAACACATACTGTACATACATGGGGTGATCTCAATTAGCCCCAGACCTGCCGAAAAAGCCAGGTCTTAAGGGCCTTCCGGAAGGCCAGCAAGGTGGGGGTATTACGGATCTTGGTAGGTAGTTCGTTCCATAGGGTCGGAGCCGCAACAGAGAAGGACCTCACCCGCGGACCCGCCAGCCGACATTGTCTGGCTGATGGGACCCGGAGAAGGCCCTCCCTGTGCGATCTCACTGGTCGCTGGGAGGAATGCTGTAGAAGGCGGTCACGCAGATAAACTGGTCCTGAGCCATGTACGGCTTTAAAGGTAATGACCAACACCTTGAATTGCGTCCGGAGACCGATCGGTAACCAGTGCAGCTCGCGTAAGATAGGAGTCGTGTGGGTATACCTAGGGGCGCCCACAACAGCGCGCGCTGCTGCATTCTGGACCAGTTGTAGTCTCCGAATACTTTTCAAGGGTAGCCCCATGTAGAGCACATAGATGGTTTAATTAGTTTTATTACTAACCGCTCAGCGGTTAAGATGCTGGACTTTCCAGCTGACAGCCCAGATTTGAGACCCGAGCACCGTGCAATGACATGAGCTCCCGGTACTCACCCCAGCTCCTGCCCACCTAGCAGTTTGAAAGCATGCAAATGCGATTAGATAAATAGGTAGGACTTTGGTGGAAAGTAACAGAGCTCTGTGTTTTGCTGCATGCTCCATGCAGTGGTGTGATGTCATGCTAACCACATGACTGCGGAAATTTCTTTGGACAACCCTGGCTCAATGGCCTAGAAATGAAGATGAGCACTGTTGTGTTCTGACTGACCTCTTACTGAACTCTAACTTCTTATGTCTAGCTGAACTCTTTTTTTTATTTTTTATTTTTTTTTAACATTCTTCATATAAATATCCATATATATATTATACCATGCTATATTATCAAGAATTAACATAAATTTTTTTTTGTTATATATCCAATGTTCAATATCCAAATACTGTATAGTATTTTAACTTCTATCATTACTAAAATTGCTTATCTGACCTAGCATATCAAATTCACTCACTCCCTTCCCACTGGGCTTCTCCCCTTCTCCTACTTTTTTCCTCCTTCTCTCTTTCTTCTTCTCCTTCTTCCATCTATCTTTTTCTCCTCCTCCTCCTCCTCCTCCTCCTCCTCCTCCTCCTCCTCCTCTCCTCCCTCTTCTTCTTTCCTCTTCCTCTTCCTCCCCTATCTACATTCTTCCTCCTTTCTACTACTTCCTCTTCTTCTCTCTTCTCCTTTCCTGAGTGTATTCATTTTCAATATCTTTTAATAGACAGATAAGTCATACCTCTTCTTAACTTACATTTAAAATTCTTATTCTTAAATCTTTTTTAATCCAAAAATCTGTTCATAGTAATAATTTCTAGGTATATTTTTATAGTTGTCTAGCTGAACTCTGACTGAACTCTGATTTGTTATGTTCTAGCTGAACTCTAACTGAACTGTATGTTTTCACCCAGGTCCAGCGTTCGAATGCTCAAACGCTATTGGTTGTTGTGGCTGACAACCCTCTATAAAAGAGATAGTGCTTTGCTGGTTGCTTGAGTGAGTTAAGTAAAAGAGCTGTTCTGAAGTCTGTCTCCTGTTATCCTTACCCACTATCTAACAAGCACCGTCCCCTAAAGATGGCTATCACTAGCGAAGTAAAATCCACAGAGACTCCTTTACCTTTTTACCCATTGCAGAGAGCTGGACTAAATGATCCTTAGGGTGCCTCTCAACTCTACAATTGCATGACGATCCCTTCATCCCTTTTGTAAAGAATCTCTGCAGGATGGCCAAAGCATTGCCTCACTCCACTTTCACTGTAGAAAGGAAACGGGCTTTATCTATTGGCGATTTCTTAAATTCTAACCACTTACAAAATCCTATCACGTTTGAAAATTGTATTTCTGCTTTTTACAGAGATGAACTGTCACTTCTTGGCATGGTTAAAGCAACCAAACTGTTTCCCCACATCTCTGACTACTTATTCTGTGAAAGTCTGTTGATTGCCTTGCTCCCTTCAAAAGGTGTCAACACTATTACATGTTTATGGAGCTTGAAAGGGCTTCAAGCTAAACAATCCCAAAGATACCTAAAGTGCTTTTAGTATTGTGTATGGCTCCACAGATAAACCCCGCCCCCTCTGCATTTTTACCTATTGGTGCCTATTCATCAGGATGAAAGAGAAATGTCTTTATTTGCTTTAGAAATGTCTTTCAGAGGGAAAAAAAGAGACCTTGGGAAACAATCTTGTGGATGAAGCAATTGTGCATAAAATTGTAAGTGGGCAGATGGGATGGAGCACAACAGAGCCAAATCTGGTGTTACCTTCCACCCAGATCTCTATTTCTGAATCAGTCAAGGAAAGACAATAGTACTCTAAGAGAAAGAAAGGTATAAGAAGATCCTAGAAAGAGTGCAGAGAAGAGCAACAAAGATAAGGGGTCTGGGGGCTAAATCACGCAATGAACAACTAAGAAAATGAAGTATATTTAGCCTAACAAGGATTTGATATAGATAGGCCATGATTCCTTTCTTATAACAGCTATAGCAACGCCACTCTCTTCTAGCACTGATGATGTTACCTGGTTGGGTAATGAAATGTCTGAAAGAAAACAACCTCAGAGAACACCAAGGAATCCACAGTTCAACCCTGAGCTACAAATATTCTCTTCTATCAATTGTAACCGCTTCTTTGACTATTGGTCCACTAAGTACAATGCAGCAGTATGAGGCAGGGCCTTCTTGATAGCTGCTCCAAAATCAAAAACTTTGAAAGGTCCACCCACTGAAACCCTGACAGCTCCCTTTCCACTGTCTGCCACCAGCAGATAAAATTATTTTTATTTAGACACAGCTCTGGTATTTCAGTAATCCTGCTGCTCTTGCGTGCTTTAAGGTGGTGGAGGCTGGTACCATTAAGATTTTATGAGTTGTGCTTTATTGGAGGAGTTTTCATGATAGCCTTGCTATTTTATCAGGCTTTTATTGTTAACTCTCCTGAGTGCTATTTTTTTCTAATGCAAGGGAAAGGTATGACCTTAATAAATAGCAAACAAATTCCAGGCTGCTTTGCATAGAAAACTGGGATAGACAGGCAGCTGCTCAAACCATATTTTGTCACTCAGGGAGCCCTCCTAAAATTGTGCCACTACAACTTGCTGGCACACTGCCAAACAACAGCTGTGTGATTTCTCACTGATTTTCCAAAACTAACAAACAAAACATACACTGAGGAGCCACTAGTGTACTGAGTTTTGACAAGAAACTGAAAAAATAAATAAGGAAACTGGCAGGATTTGCCTTGAGAAGACCAAACTGGGACTGGGGTTATGGTAGCTCCTTCCAAGCACCTGGGTGGAAGAATGTCATAGAGAAGACATTCAAGACCTGTTTTCTATCGTTCCAGAGTGTAAACCCAAAATAATGGATTTAAATTAAAGAAAGGGCATTCTGGTTGGATAATGGAAAACAATTTTGAACAGCAGGGCTGGTGGTGAAACCAATCACCCAGAGAAGTGGGTCTCTCTTTTGCCAGATGTGTCCAGGCAGATGGCATCTTTCTGGGATGCTTTAATGTGGATTCCTGCACAGAGTAAGAGGCTGCATGTGGAGTGGCATGGTGGCCTAGGGATGAAGATGCTTGCCTCCCACTCAGAAAGTTGAGAGTTCAATCTTAGGTAGCAGCAGATGTTTCTCTCTTAGGGCACAAAGAAAAAAAATATCTGCTGTGAACTCCACATAGGCGTCACAAAGGCAGCCGGCCAGTAAACGCTCATCCAGTTGCCCTGAATCTACCCCAAATAGAAACTACAGGGTCGTAAAAAAAAGGGGAGGGTAAAAAGGGAGTAAGAGGCTGGATTTGATGGTCTCAAAAATCCCTCCCAGGTCTAAGTAAGTTGGCTACAGCTGGAAGAATAAATCAAGCAAGCAAACAAGCCATCTTCCAACACCACCAAAAAAGCAGCAAAAACTGTGCTATCTATTTCTCTAGCTCAGTGTTTCCCAACCTTGACAACTTGAAGATGTCTGGACTTCAACTCCCAGAATTCTGGGAGTTGAAGTCCAGACATCTTCAAGTTGTCAAGGTTGGGAAACACTGCTCTAGCTGCTAGAAAATGACCCATCCCGATGAAAAAAAAAAAGGTTGTAGCCAGTTGATAAAAGCCTCTTGTAGAAGGATCTCCAAGAAGAAACTTGGCTGTGTCAAAGAGCAGCAGAGATAGGTTTGGAGGATAAAAGGCAGGAACCTTGGCAGTGATTCCATTTCAGGAACACCACATTTCCACCCTAGAAGTTCAAAACGTCTGGCTTCAAAATCTATAATAATGCATCTTTGGCTTATATAATAAACAGACACATTAAAAAAGAAAAACCCGGTTCACAGAAGGAATTCATCGTTTGACTTTCTGTCTGAGAAAGACATTAATGTGATCCTGGCTTCTTCAGAGTGCTTGTAACCATAAATACCGGAAGAGCCATGAGGCTCTTTCTGCAGAGGTAATGGGGGCCAGACGGTGTCACCCAATGATCGACAGAAGCAAAAATGAGCAGTGATGAAAGGAAATGAGCCAGGAAAAGAGCAACAGAGGGTCATCCCAGAGGCTGAAGGATCTATTAGGAAGGGAGCGAAGCGCTGGGCCACAATAACTTAACCAGGCAATGCTTGGTAGCAAAGAATAAAACCAACAGGAGGAATGTACTGCAGCTTCACACTTTTGTCCACAACTGCTGACCCAGCTTAGAGATTCAGGACTCCAGAATAATCTACCCAACATAATTATGTTGAGAAACACCCACCCTGTTCTCAAGAAAGGATGGGACAAATGTATGGCCAAGAAGGGTGTCTACAAGGAGGTGGTCAAAAATGTCATCCTCTCAAGGAGATTGCATTCAGTGGTGGGTTCCTACCGGTGCAGTCCACTCTATAGCACCGGTAGTGGCTCGCTGGTGACATCACAGTTCTGGTGCGGTTGGTTGCCAGTGCCTGGGCGCCGACATTTTTAAAAAAAAAATTGATTTTTTTAAAAAAAATTCTTCTGCGCATGCCCAGAAACCTGACAATTAAGTCTTTCCCCGTCCCTTTGCTTGAAAATAATAAGAAGCTCGCATTTATTTATTTATTTATTTATTTATTTATTTATTTATTTATTTATTTATTTATTTATTTATTTATTTATTTATTTTGTGACATTTATTTACCGCCTCACAGTGCAAGCACTCTCTAAGCGGTTTACACCAGTAAGCAATGTATATTTATATTGCCCCCAACTATCTGGGTCCTCATTTTACCTACCTCGGAAGGATGGAAGGCTGAGTCAACCTTGAGCCGGTGAGATTTGAACTGCTGACCTGCGGATCACAGTCAGCTAAAGTGGCCTGCAGTACTGCTCTCTAACCGCTGCGCCACCTCGGCTCTTTTTGACACTTTTGACACTTTTCCTTTGCTTTTGCCTAAAGCTTCCCAAAGTGGGAGTTTTCCGAAAGCTTAACCTTTTATACTGTTAATTTTATACAGTTTTATACTGTTATTCTTTAGACGAAAACATTGAGGACTGTTAAAAGATACTGTTCTTTTAACAGTCCTCAATATTTTCATCCAAGGAATCCATGACTGAAACCAAAAATGCTGTATGAGACTTGCTTGTCTTTTAACTATAGCATTTTCTGCATATAAAGGTTGCTGTGATGCCATGGTGTAACATGCACTTTGTATGCAAAGCTTTTCATGTAAGGTATAAAATAGCAAAAATAGTAGTAACATCTCTCTGAAATAACTAATATATGACCTGCAAGCCATGCCCACCTGGTCACATGGCTGGCAAGCCACACCCACAAAATAAGCCACGCCCACAGAATGGTAGTAAAAAAAATTAGGAACCCGCCCCTGATTGCATTCCACATGAGATCTGCTGGAGGGGTGAGCCACAAGGTCAATGCATTTAAGGACATTTATTGGCATTCTATTTTAATCCTGTATTTTCTCCAATGGCTAAGGAGGCACCTAGAGAGGCGTTGACTCTGTCAGTTTCAGCTCCACTACAGAGTGGTTGGTCCAAAGGCTCCAGGGTTACTTCCAGAGTTGAAGTCCGGGTCCCTGTCAACACTCCTCAAAGTGTTCATCAGACTCTCAACAGTGCTTGAAAAAGAGAGAGAGATAAAGGAATCAATTCCCACCCACCTTCTGCCATCTGCCTAGTTCAGTTAAATCAACTAAGTTTTCCGTACTTGCCCAGAAATGCCTACAAAGGAATCCATACCAGAAGTTACATGGTTGGCCCTCTTTGCCACCCCACAAGAATGATTCCATTTATTCCACATAATACCTTCATCTTAAATGAATTTAGCTTCAGGAAGACTGAAGAACAAGGGCAATGATCAAGTCCAAGGAGGAACAGTTTTCTCCAACCTGGTGCCTTCTGTATTGGATTGAAGTTCTCAGAATCCCTATTTTTTTATGGCTATGAATTCTGGGAGCTGAAGTTCTAGCATAGCCACAGGATACCAATTTGGGAAAGGTATCTAAGAAGAACCTCTGATGTAATTAGAAAGCTTAGCAGTGAATATTATTTCTTGGTACTTCCTACACCCTCCTGCAAGACTGACCTACTTTAAAGACCATTTGTAATAAATAGCAAAATAAAATATCATGACTGAAGAACTGAGACCCCTGTGGTGTCGTGTTAAAAAAAAAGTCTGCATATAAAAATGGTAAGCTTCCAGATGGATTTTAATTTCTGCTGCGTACTCAAAACAGTTTTCTCTTCCAAGACAAGTGGAGGTGGTGGTGATATAGTTAATAATGCTCCCAATTTTACAGGAAATGGTTGGAACACTCCAAAGGGCCTGATGCAGGTAGGAGTCTAGTTGTACATAATTCTCTTAAATGTCCCAAATATGGGGTATTTAAAAAGACGGAAAACCAGCAAGCAAAACACCCAGCTCCCAGGACCGAGGAAACTCCCTTAATGCCCTTTGGAACCTAGGGATAACATATAAATGAAGATGTTCTCCAGAAAGTCCTGCCCCAAAGAGGAGATGCAATGCTATGTGGGAAGGACCTTGGGAAACAGGGCAACAACAAGATGCAGCCACGAGAATAGTCAGATAAAAGGCAGCTTAACCTGCAGCAGGAATGCAGGTGGGCAAGAGGCTCAGAAGATGGAATGTGGACGCCCCATGAGGGATGGGGTGCATTCAGGGGTAGGTTCTAACTTACCTTGCTGCCGGTTCGCTTCCTCCCATGCCGCGTGGCTGCGCCAGTGGCGGGTTGCCGTCTTACCGGTGCCGGTGCGGTGCATGCGCATCTCCAAGTTTCGGGGGCGCACTTGCTACACGCGTACCCCCCCGTGCATGCCCCCTCATGTGATTTTGCTTCTGCGCATGCGCGGAAGCAAAATCGCGCCGAAATCTCATGAGGGGATGCGTCCCCTCATGAGATTTTGAGGGATTTTGCTTCCGCGCATGCGCAGAAGCAAAATCGGCTGAAAATTAATGAAAAAAATTGTGACGCGTGTGGTGGACCGGCAGAGAGGGCTCCGGAGTGGTCACGCGCAAATTGCACAATCGGCCGCTCCCTACCAGAGCTGTGCACTGGGCAGCTCCGGCAGGAACCCACCTCTGGGCTGCACGTGCATTGCGTGCTGCGTGGCCATGCAGTGCTGAAAACTCAGCTTCTGCGCATGTGCAGAAGCAAAAACCAGCAAAAATAGCAAAAAAATCTGAAAACAAGATGGTGGTGCATGCGCAGTGCCAAAAACTTGGCTTCTGTGCATGCGCAGAAGCAAAAAATAGTAAAAAAGGGGGGGGGAGCCAAAAAAAAGATGGTGGAGTCCATGGACCGGGACCGACAGAACCGGCTCCGTGACGTCACCACTGGTTTACTAACGGTTCTATAAGGCTGGTGTGAACCGGGAAAAACCCACCTCTGTGTGTATTCCAGGGGAGGAGGAAGAGGCAACTCAGTCCAGACAGCAAGTGTGAGAGAAAGAGGGTGAAGACAGTCCTTCCCGAATAGTTCACAGAGTATATTGTAGATACAGATAGTAGAGTTTTCAGTCTGGCTATATATTTTTTCTGTGTTGAAATACTAAGAACTCAGCTTGGAAAATCTGCCCTTTCATTCTTATGTTGACCTGACACCTTCTTGGGCTGTAAAGGATGCAGGGAGAGAGCTGTACCTTCAGACTTGCAAGACTGACATCAACCTTGCAAGGTAGATCCGACAGGAAGTACAGCCAGGTGAGCTCATTCTACTTTATTTTAAGGTTACATTAACAGAAGTCAAGAGTAAGGTGACCAGACGTCCTGATTTTGGCGGGACACACCCGCTTTTTCACCATTTGTCCCGCGTCCCGCCCGCCCTCTTAAAAAGTCCCGATTTTTTAAAACAATGCCCGACTAGGGCATTCTTTCAAAAAATCGGCCTGCAGGCACTCGAGGACGGCCAGGTTGGGCCCAGCCGCAGGGGCAGCAGCAGCAGCAGCAGGCCCTCTCAAAATCGGGACATCTGGTCACCTTATCTTGGGGAGGAGCACCGAGCGATAGGCGGGGAGGCCCGGCCGGCTTCTGTGAGCTCCTTCCTTCCCTCCCTTCGTCCCTCCCTCCTTTCCTTCCCTGCCCGCCTTCCCCTCCTGGCCGCTGCCTGCTCGGGGTCCGGGGAGCACTTCTGCGGGAGACTGGCCGGTAAGTGAGCCGGGGGGCGGGGGGTTGTATGCTTGGCAAGCCTTCCCAATCCCGGGGCTCTTTTGCAAAGGGAGCAGCTTCTCTCGCAAAGCCCCGCGGGCGCCCGGTTGCAAAACCCGCCCGCCCGGCCGGCTCTCGGCCCCACCTGCCTGGTGGAGGGCGCTCCCCTCCGCCGGCTCCTCCTCCTCCTCCGCCCGGGCCCTTCCCGGCTGCCCGAGCTCCGTCCCTGCCTCGGCGGCCACTCGGGGAGGAACAGCCGGCTCGTGGTCTCCCATCCCGCTGCTCACCTTTTCCACCAGCCATTCCAACAGCCAGGTGTAATTCAGCATCAGGGCTACTAAAGGGCGACTTGCGCACCGCCTCCGCGGTCCAGGCTGCCGGCAAAGGGGGAGACGAGCGGTCTACAACTGGCAGCAATAGGAAATAAATTCCTCTGGACTTAAATGGGTTTTATTTCCTAACGAATGACCTTTAGGATTTGGCTCCAACTTTTTTCCCCCTTCCCTGGAGTTGGAGTGAGAGTTGTACCAAGATAAAAGTATTACTCCCCGCAGGGAAATTCTAACGCGCTGTATGTAATCGGTTAATAGCAGGAAGGGAATGAATGAATGAGAGAGAGAGAGAGAGAGACAGCAGCGAAGTCGCCCTTAAGGCTGCGGTCCGACCAATGGCTCAGCCGCCTGTCCAACTTACTCAAGAAGTAGGGCAGTTGCTCCTGCGTCAATGCTGCAAGTTCCCTTTCGGCCAAGCAGGAGCAAATTACCAGCAGGGAGCAAGCGAGGAAGAACATCACCCCGAGCATTTTCCACCGGGACTTAAAAGGCTCTCGACCGGCCAGCCTTCGCGGCGAGTTGGCGGGGAAATTAACAGCCTTGAGGCGAGGAGAAACCCAGAGAAAAAAAAACAAAGGGGGCGGCGGAGGGAACCGCCGCGGCAGCTCCTCTTTGCTCTGGGGCCGAGCTGGGAAGACCTTCCCCCATCGCTGCCTGAGGAAGGAGAGAGGCGTTTCCCAATCCCCTCCCCCGTCCCGGTGAAGGGTTGAGGAGAAAACGCAGGGCATCTTTGCTCTCCTAAGGGGGAGGAAGAGGAGGGCCATCGAGCTTGTACCCAGCTTGCAAGTGGGCTTCTCTAGGACGCTCCAATCTAGCTAGGTTAACTGTGAACAAACGTCAAAGGGGGTGGGAAACCCCACTGGGCCCATTCTCCGTTTTGTTTTCATGGATCGGGGCGGTAGAGCGCAGACGTGAGGCTCCTCGGAGGAGCCGAAAGAGATGGGGCATTTTAGCCTGGAGGCGGGAGCCGAGGAAAGGCCTCCCGCCTCCCCCCCCCACCTGGACGCCGACATTAGCCGTCTTTTGCCCTCTGCGCATGCGCAGCATTCTGCGCATGCGCAGAGGGCAAAACTCAAATTGTGGCGTCCAGGCGGCCCCGCCCCCCCCCCGTCGGTGTCCCGCTTAAGAAAAAAAAAATCTGGTCACTTTAGTCAAGAGGCCTCCAAGGTTCTCAGGACTGGCTGCCAATTGTAATTAATATGCCAATGGAAGGAGAAAATGACTAAATCCAGCAAAAGGGTTCTTTTTAACCAGGCTTAGTATGAGATATCATGAAGAGGCTGAGAAAGGAACAAGACGAAGACCAGACATAAACAATGAAGTGACAGAAGGGAGATGTGCTGGTATTTATCTCATAAATGGCAACTCGTCTGAGTTAATAAGAAAGCTGGGAAGAAACACTTCAGATCATTTGGAAAGATTCCACCTGAATGAACTCTCTGAAAATTAGGGCTGGAAATGCCCCTTATAGCAGTGATGGTGAACCTTTTTTTCCTCGGGTGCCAAAATATTGCACGCGTGTGCTATCACTCGCACGTGCGTGCCCACACCCATGATTCAAAGCCCCCCACTTGCCCCACCCCCCTGCGCATGCGTGCACGACCCCCCCCACTCCCCCATTTCCCAACTTCCAGTGGGCCCAGTAGGCCCATTTTTCGTCCTCCCCAGGCTCCAGAGGCTTTCTTGGAGCTTGAGGAATGCAAAAATGCTCCCCCCACCACCACCCCGGAGGCCCTCCGGAGGCCAAAATCGCCCTCCCAGAGCCTCTGCACAAGCCAAAAATCAGCTGGCTGGCACGCACATGCGCGGTGGAGCTGAGCTAGGGCAACAGCTCGCGTGCCGGCAGATATGGCTCCACGTGCCACCTCTGGCACCCGTGCCATAGGTTCGCCATCACTGCCTTATAGCTTCCGAGATGCTCTATTTACCCAGAGAGTAGCAAGGTCTTCCTTTCTCAAACACGACTGTTGTTGAGCCGATGCAGAAGTTGGGGGAGAACATCTGCTCGCCACACTCACTCTTAGAAGGCCTGCTGACTATGGGAATCTGGGAGGGGTGATTTCATGAGGGAGCAGATGTAGCCACAACACATGCTTTCTAGATACTCAAGGTCATCCTTCGTCCACCACCTGCCCGGAAGCTGGGAGGAGGAATGACCATGTTGGCAGAACCTGAGTGGGCAACGTGACGGATTTGTGGGTGGGGGACAAGGGTGCGAACTTTCAACTGGGTGGGAAACTTTGGGAGCATCAGATTCGGGTTTCCCAAGGAGATGCCAACATGGCTTCATTAATACATTGGAACATTGAGGAAGACTTTGCCTTGGACTCTGATTTAAGTTTGAATGCTATTTGGAACCCTGACAACTGTTACATTTGGGGGAGAGGCTTTGTTTCATCTCTGTCTTTCTTTGTACTGGACCCAGATGTTTTCAGAGTGCAGACCTGAGTCCAATGAAGATTCTTCAGTCTTCCCAAATCAATAAAAAAGGCCTGGAAAGTTCAGAGGTCATTGAGTCATAAGGGCAACACTCAGAAAATGGAGGTGATCAAGATATTCTTGAGAAGGAGAGGGCCAGGTATTCTAAGTGATCAGCCAACCATCTGGACAATGAATAAAAGGAGGGATGATTCACTTCACTTGGCCAAACCAGTTGCTGTTTATCTTCAGAAACTCCTGTGACTAAGTACAGGAAGAGATTCTACTGATTTAACTAGAAATGGGATACATTTATGAGAAGTTAGGACAATGATGACCAGAGGCATTGCTTCTCTGTGATGCGGCTGGACCTATGGAGTAGCCTCCTGCAGAAGATAGCAATAGCAATAGCAATAGCACTTAGACTTATATACCGCTTCCTAGTGCTTTACAGCCCTCTCTAAGCGGTTTACAGAGTTCAGCATATTGCCCCCAACAATCTGGGTCCTCATTTTACCCACCTCAGAAGGATGGAAGGCTGAGTCAACCTTGAGCCGGTGAGATTTGAACCGCTGAACTGCTGAACTAGCAGTAGCCTGCACTTTAACCACTGCACCACCTCAGCCCATTTAGTTAGAAACTAAGACTCAGTTAGTTTCAATGTTATCAACTTTCCAGAAACAGTTGAAGATGGAGTTTTCCAGAAGGTGTTTGGGGATTGTTTGAGGATTGTGTGCGGTATATTTTTTATTATGGGTGTTATTGTCTTTTTGTCAGCTGCCAAGAGACTAATTACAATTCCAGAAGAATAGAAATTTGATCACTAAATGGACACTGCTCTATTTCATGGAATTGTTTTAAAGAAGAGCTTCATATGACTCAAATCTTAAACAGTCCTGAGCTTGAATTGGGTTGTTCTAACCTTATCAAGATGTTCCAAAATTGTTCCAAGCACCTTGGAACCATCTCAAAGCTCAAAATGACACATCTTTCAATTGGAAACAGGTGTTTTGGGTTTGAACTGAACAATTTAATCAAGACTTTTCCAGATGGATCAGCTGATTCACACTCAAAACTATCTTTTAAATTCAAACAGTTTTGTACACCTCTAGTGCTTGTCTCAAATCTTTGATGAGTCAAAGCACCCACTTATAGATCTGCACACGCTTATTAAGGAGATGTTTATACTTCTGTTGCTGCCATATTTACATTCATGAAATGTAGGCAATTGGAATTTGCCTCTTCAGAACTCTGCTGGTAGTATAGATCCAAGGAGATACAGGTAATCTTCAACTTACCATCATTCATTTAGCTGTAGTAACTGTTTGAAGTTACAATAACACTGAAAAGAATCACTTATGACCGCCCCTCACACTTATGACCATTGCAGCATCCCCACTGTCAGGGGATCAAAATTCAGGTGCTTGACATATGTTTACCATAGTTGCAGCATCCTGAGGTCATGTGACCCCTGGGAAGGTCATATAACCTTCCCAGCTGGCTACCAGCAATGGGGGAAGTTTCACTTAACAACCACGGTAAAAAAGGCAATAAAATCAATCATATCTTAATTAACAACCACCTTGCTTAGCAATAGAAATTCTGCTCCCAATTGTGGTCATAGGTCAAGGATTATCTACTGTATAATCGTTTTTGTCATTGGATCGTGATTTTTTTAAAAGGTAAGCAGGTACAAAATGTGTTCATGCTCCTAAAAAATGTTCTAATGGTAACAACAGTTCAACAGAGGTGTCTCTTATTGTCACGATGTAAATATTGTCAGTTGGGAGTCTATGCAGGGTGATGCACCCCTATTCTAATATTATGGTACTTCCCAATACAAGCAGAACACATGATATGATGTTTCTGCGCATTTCTACATTCCTATCCACCATTAATCACTTCTGATGTGCCTTCCCACCTGGAAGGTTGTGTTGCGTAGCAAAAATGTAGTTTATTCAGGATTTATTGTTTTTATATTGTTTTGTACTGAAATAAATATTTTCTATTAGACATTTAATCTCGGTTTTATTTCTAAGTATTTGAATTCCAAGTAAAAAGATCCAGCATCGCCTCTATGGGATATTCTTCCCTTAACATGGTAGCAATCGGACGGCTCGAACTTTATCTCAAGTTAACACTTATTAATAGTGGTGGGCTGTCAATAAGACAGGAGACTAAACAGCCCTTTGTCTGGGATGTTTCATTTCAATTTCTGCAGTGAGTAGGGAATGACATTTTAGGATCAAATTGAGGATCAAGTTGATCAAATCAACTACGGTATAGGGTTCAATGGAAAAGTGAAATTTGTGTTGGCTTTCAGACTGGCTTGTTTCACTGTTCTTGATTCTTTTTTTTTTACTATGATTTAATGATGTGCAATAAGAACAGACTTATCTGCATTGAACACTTGAAGAAAAGAACAAAGGAACTTGGAAGGTAAAAGAAATATGAGGCACATAAACTCCCTGTTCCTCCCTGACTCTTGTTCCACATAAATCCACATAATTTTCTTTGCAAGCAAAAGAAAGAAAAAGACAGCTAAGAGGCCTTTCATATCAATCACAAATGTCTTGCTTCAAGTCACAATGATGTCAGATACACCATGATGCATATAATGTCTCTCCCCTTGCAAATATCCGTGGTATCAACTGGGATTTTGCTCCAATTGTACTTCACCTCCCTGTTCCTCAAATCCAATCAACCATCTTTCAAAACATGGCTTCCTTTTAGCCCTGGTTAGCTATCAAAGAAAATGTGAGACCTTTTGTTCCTTGTATCATCATCAACATCGTTGTCGTCATTATTGTTGTCGTATTGCTGCTAAACTGTTTAACAATGGCACACAGCAATTTTGCTTCCTGTACCCAAATCTCCACCGCCTTATGGTAGATATGGGCAGTTACTGACTATCCATTAGTTGTGAGTTTGTCTTGGCTGGCCAGAAGCTGTAAACAGTCCTGCTATTTACTTAGCATGTCCTTCACATCAGAAGAAAAACAAATGGCAATAAATAAAAAGCAAACATGCTTATCAGCCTGGATGCTACTAATAGCCGGTCCTAGATGAAGCACAGAAGGAAGGAAAGATTAAATTGAGATTCCACAGCCACAGCAGACTGCTAAGGAGTCTGGTTTGTCAAGAGAATGGGCTTCCTTGCACTCAGCAAGGCTAAGAGATCAATATCATTCTTATCCTAACTCAGTGCTTCTCAATTATTTTCTCTTACGCCCCCCCTAGGAAGAAGTAAACATTTTGCACCCCCCCAACTCTCCAATCTGGGCTCCAATGGAATTTTAGTGTTAATATTTATTATTTTACTTATTATAAGCTGCAAGCAAACTATTGGCTGGGGAAGGCTGCTCTACCCACTTACTGGGAGTAAGTCACACTGAACTCAGTGGAGCCTGTTTTCGGTTAGGCAGGCATAGGCTACCATGGTTAGGACCCTCTTTTGACACAGGGCCAGGGCAGCTTAATCAAGCCGATGTTTTGGGGTCACCGGCCTGGCCCATAAGCGCCGCCTCTGCTGGGCACTCACAGCGAATGGTGTGGAAGGAGGCTTTAGGGTGCCCTTCGAAGCTTTCGTCCAGCTGCAGAGGATGCTCCTCCTTGTCCAGCAGCATAGCCATTCATGGCTACCATTGCACCCGCCGTGAACAACAAGAACCCACGCAGCCGCCCCGCCCGGCCGCCTTCTCTTCCGGGCTCGGAGCAGTGTGCAACTGGGAAAACACTCCCCGTCTGGGGGAATCAATCGAGAGGGATCACACATGTTCCATGGGGTCACATGCGCCCCCCTTGGCATCTCTCCGCGCCCCCCCCAGGGGCCCCCACCCCACTATTTGAGAAACACTGCCCTAACTTAACCATGATGCACTAGCCATTAAAAAGAAATTCCAATGGTTGAACTTTCTGCACTCTTTGAAAGATCCCAAGGGTGGTTTTTCAAAAGGCAACTGGACCTTTGTTTTTCCTTGTTGTGAAGACAGAAGTCATTCTCCTTCTATTCTCCACCATTCATTCAGAACTGAAGAAGCTTCTTGGAGGAGAAGTGAGATGTCTTCAAGGAGAAACAAAGTCCAGTTGCCTTTTGAAAAAGCACCTTTGGGACAACCATGACCTGGATGACTAAGAATCTCCATAGACAATCTTTGAAAGGGAATTCCTCCTACAGGCCTGGATGAGAAGATTGGCAAAGCTGTTGAGTGCTGGATTGAAATTTACACCATACCAATTTTGTGACCCCCATAAAGAATTGGGGGGAGACATATTGGCAATATTCAGGTGAAACTCATCATTACTATTCCTAGCTTCTTGGCAGGTATCAAGAGATATATGGATTGTTGTAAATCAGATCCATTTAACTGCTCATTTTGCAAGGCAGAATTCTATGCCAGAAGATTTATGCCCAGATTTTGAATAAAATATCTAGACATAAATTCACTAGTCTTTTAGGGATAGAGAAGGTTTTTACTTACTTTTGAAAATGCAGAAGGTGCTCAGGGTTTTGGTTTCTTTCTTTTTATGCCTTAGATACCCCAAAAGCTGTTTCTTTGCAATCCTTCCTGGAATGACCATGTAAGCACCATTGCTGCCAAATTACATGGTGATTCCAGGAAGTGCTGCAAAAACAAAAATATGCATTGCATTACAATGTGGGTAGGAAGTCCTGCTCATTTCATTAAAAAAAATACTTCAATTTTTTGGGTGAGAAAATGCTAGTTTATTTATTTATTTATTTATTTATTAGACGCTCTTATATGCCGCCCAATCCCGTGGGACTCAGGGCGGCGTACAGCATGAGTAAGAAGCGTACATTTAAAACAATAATCATAATTTAAGTTAAAATATAGTTAAAAAGAAAACATTATAAACACAACATTCAGGGGGAATTTGATTATCCTATTCACCCCATCTGCCGGAAGAGCCATGTTTTTAAGGCTTTACGGAAGGCCAGAAGGGTGGGGATAGTCCGGATCTCTGGTGGAAGTTGGTTCCAGAGGGACGGGGCTCCCACAGAGAAGGCCCTCCCCCGTGGCCCCGCCAGTCGGCATTGTTTGGCCGACGGGACCCGGAGGAGGCCCTCTCTGTGGGACCTAACCGGTCTTAGGGAGGTATGTGGTAGGATGCGGTCCCGCAGGTAACCTGGCCCTGAGCCATGTAGGGCTTTAAAGGTAACGACCAACACCTTAAATTGCAACCGGAGACTAATTGGTAGCCAATGCAGCTGGCGAAGGAGAGGTGTTACGTGGGTGTATCTTGGTACACCCACTACAGCTCGCGCAGCTGCATTCTGTACCAACTGGAGTCTCCGGATGCTCTTCGAGGGTAGCCCCATGTAGAGCGCGTTACAGTAGTCTAGCCGTGAGGTGACAAGGGCATGAGTGACTGTGAGCAAGGCCTCCCTCTCCAAGTAAGGTCGCAATTGGTGCACAAGACGGATCTGTGCGAAGGTCCCCCTAGCCACAGCTGAAAGATGTTGATCCAATTTTAGCTGTGGGTCTAGGAGGACACCCAAATTGCGGACCTGTTCTGGGGGAGTCAATTTTTCTCCTCCAAGAACCAAGGAGGGACAGTCGACATAGTCCTTGGGAGGCAATATCCAGAGCCACTCAGTCTTGTCTGGGTTGAGCCTGAGTCTGTTCACTCCCATCCAGACCCTCACATCATCCAGGCAGCGGCACATTACATCAACTGCTTCACTGAATTGACACGGGGTGGAGATGTACAACTGGGTATCATCAGCATACTGCTGATACCTCACCCCATGTCGTCGGATGATCTCACCCAGCGGTTTCATGTAAATGTTAAACAGGATGGGCGAGAGGACCGAGCCCTGTGGCACCCCGCAAACCAGGGGCCTAGGGGCCGACCTCTGTCCTCCTGTCAACACCGACTGCGTCCTGTCAGAGAGGTAGGAGGAGAACCACCGTAAAACAGTGCCTCCCACTCCCACCTCCCCAAGACGACGCAGAAGGATACCATGGTCAATGGTATCGAAAGCCGCTGAGAGGTCAAGTAACACCAGGATGGAGGAATAACCCCCATCCCGGGCACGCCAGAGATCATCCATCAGCGCGACCAAAGCAGTCTCCGTACTGTAGCCGCGCCTGAAACCCGATTGAAAGGAATCCAGATAATCAGTATCCTCCAAAAGCCGCAGGAGTTGGAGTGACACCACCTTCTCAACAACTTTACCCAAAAAGGGTAAGTTGGAGACTGGACGGAAGTTTTTTAAATCCGCTGGGTCCAGGGAAGGCTTCTTGAGGAGGGGCCTCACCACCGCAGCTTTTAAAGGCTGTGGGATGGATCCCTCTCTCAAAGAAGCGATCACAACCGCCTGGAGCCAGCCGCGTGACACCTCCCTGCTGGCTGAGACCAGCCAGGAGGGGCACGGGTCCAATAAACAGGTGGAGGCGCTCATCGCTCCTATGGCCTTGTCCACATCCTCAGGAGTGACAGGCTCAAACTCATCCCATATAACAGGACTAAGACTCGCCCCTGTCATCTCGGCTTGCCCTGTCCAAATAGAGTCCAGGTCTGTCCGAATCTGAACGACTTTATCCGCCAGAAACTGAGAAAATTCCTCAGCTCTGCCCTGCAAGGGATCTTCAACTCCCCCCTTGGCTAGGAGGGAGCGAGTCACCCTAAACAGGGCGGCTGGGCGGGAGTCGGCGGACGCAATAAGAGCGGAAAAATGCGAGCATTTTGCCGCCCTTATCGCCACTGAGTAAGACTTAATGCAAGTTCTTAAAAGTTGGATTTTGTCTCTGCTGTAATTATCACCCATCACCCAAATCCTATGCTTTATATCTCCACTGATTTTAACATTTTCTTTTTTCCTAGTATTCCCTGAAATCTTTTTTCCAATATCAGATGAAACATTTTTTGAGCATTTGGTCAACCTATGTGCATGTCAGACTTTATGATCCAGAGATTTATAGCAAAGTAAAGCAGTCACATGAAGTGTGAACTGTGCAAGTGTTACATTCCATTCTCATTCTCCATTATTATTATTATTCTGCTGCTATCCTCCCTGGAAGGAGGACCTCTTAGATTGTCAAGATGTAATTATTAAGATTTAGTGTTTTTGTATTCTAGCAATAGCAATAGCACTTAGACTTATATACCGCTTCATAGTGCTTTACAGCCCTCTCTAAGCGGTTTACAGAGTTCAGCATATTGCCCCCAACAATCTGGGTCCTCATTTTACCCACCTCAGAAGGATGGAACACTGAGTCAACCTTGAGCCTGGTGAGATTTGAACAGCTGAATGGCTGAACTAGCAGTCAGCTGAAGTAGGTTGCAGTGCTGCTTTTAACCACTGCGCCACCTCGGCTCAATAGCAAGCCAGCTATTCCCGGAGTTGTGGCCCAAACGACATCAGCTTGGAGAAGACACTATCATAGCTTTTATTCAACAGCACCAAGCAAGTCCACTTTTCACTAGTTAGTCTGAGTAGTTGTTGTTCAGTCACTAAGTCGTGTCTGACTCTTTGCGACTCCATGGCCAGAGCACCCTCTGTCCTCCACTGTCTCCCAGGGTTTATCCAAATTCATGTTCATTGCGTAATTGACACTATCTAATCATCTCAGCCTTTGCTGTCACCTTCTCATTTTGCCTTCCATCTTTCCCAACACCAGGATTATTCTGAGGCCAACAAAACCCCGACCCTGAAGATAGCATCCTGAAGGGGAGGCAGACCACCTTCGCAAGGCAATTACATTCAGCATCTCAGAGATAAGAATTTTCTGTAGCCATCTTACACTACCACCGCTGTTCTAACACCAACAGAAACTGAATTTCATGCAAGAAGCAATTTAGGTCCCTTCATCCTGTCCTCTAATGATAAATCCAGAAACTACATAATGAAAATCTACCCATATGCACAATATTAGAAAGATAATCAAACCCCACCAGAAAAAGTACTAATGGACAAAATATATAGATGTGCTGAAATGGACATGCTGACTATTCAACTTAAAGGACAATGCAACTCAGAATACTACGAAACATGGACTAGATCAGTGTTTCCCAACCTTGGCAACTTGAAGACGTCTGGACTTCAACTCCCAGAATTCCCCAGCCAGCATTCGCTGGCTGGGGAATTCTGGGAGTTGAAGTCCAGACGTCTTCAAGTTGCCAAGGTTGGGAAACACTGGACTAGATGGTACAAGTGGACTAAAAAAAAGAGGAAAGACTGTGTGACAACGTGAGAAGAAAATGAAGATAGGAGAGACTGTAAATTTATGATTTATTGTGCATAATCGAGAAATAACAATGTGGTAAAAATGGGTGTAGATCTGTATTAAAATATTAAGATGTTTAATGAAAAAAAAATTTAAAAAAGGAAAAAAAAGAAGAAAAAAAAGAAAATCTACCCTGTTTGGAAAACTGCTCCGGTATCTTTTCCACACAAAGTTCTCCTCTGTTTGTATCAAACTCATTTATATTTGGAAACTGTTATAGATTTTTTTTGCATGAAACAAGAAATTAAATTAACATGACTTTGATGATTTCACTATTAGGAAAAAATATATATAGAAAAATGGAAAGTCATGTTGTAACCAATGAGTAAGAGGTAAAGTTATACATGTAACAGCTATAAAGAAAATTGGACACTTTTTTAAAAAAAATTCCTTTCTTTTTGTCTTTGTCTTTTCTTCTTCTTTCTTTTCATTAGTGTATGTGAGTTTTTGTTAGTTTTTCTATATTTTAATAGAATTACTCTAAAAACATATTTGCGTATGTGTATATATACACATACATGCATACGTATAAATATATCGTAATCAGCATTGCTAAAGGCAACTTCCTTCAGCTGTCAGTTGCTATAGCTACCTGCTGGGTTTTTTTTTCCTACCTCCATTTTAACCTCTTCAGTGAGCTGCGGTCTCCAAAGCTGTTGACTGAAAGAGAAGGGGCAGAATTCACACCCTGGTCTTTCATTTCTCTCTTTTCCAATGATCCTGAGGGCCATTTCGAAAAGTCTACATGCAAGACCCACAGTGGTGGGTTCCTATTGGTGCGGTCCACTCTATAGCACCGGTAGCGGCCCACTGGTGACGTCACAGTACCGGTGCGGTCGGTTGCCGGTGCCTGGGTGCCACCATTTTTTTAAAAAAGTTTTTTTTATTTTTTAAAAAAAATTTCTTCTGCGCATGCCCAGAAGCCGAGCTTCTGGCATTGCGCATGCGCTGCCTTCCTACCCCCACAGTGAGTCCAAGCAGGGGAGGATGGCTGAGGGTGCACGTGAGACACTGAAAGAATGGGAGGCAGGAGCTATCTCCATTCCCCTCCCTTCAGCAGTCCGAGAAGCCACGAACGTGCGGTGATGATCCTAAGCATTTTTGCACGTTCGAGGCTTCTTGAGCTGCTGAGGGGAGGGGGAATGGGCGGCAGGAGCCTAGAATCATCGAATGGGGAGAAGCATTCAGGCCGGACGGAGCCTCCTAGAAGAACCGCTGCCGCGGTCTTGCTGCTCCTGCTGCAGGGGGCTGCATTGTGGGTGGGCAATGCCCCCCGCTTCTCCTGCCGCTGCCAAGCTCCCGAGGCCCACGCCCACCAGGTCACATGGCTGGCAAGCCACACCCACAAAATAAGCCATGCCCACAGTGGTAGTAAAAAAATTAGGAACCCGCCCCTGAAGACCCACAGAAGGCATCCTGGCCTCCCAGAGACTCACTTGTACTTCCAGTAAACAATGCTCCATACCAGCGATCTGGGTCCTGATGGAGAAGGAACTGTGTGACATCTGCAAGCAGCAGTGATAAATGAACTAGAAGAAATGCCAAAGCTATATCCAGAGCTTGGAGGAACAACAGCTGGGAACCATGACACTAAAGGATTACAGAATTAAGGGTGTGAAGATGCTGGTTCAGCCAGCTTGGAACTCAGCATACCAGGAATTAACAGCAGCCAGACAATACCGGAGTTATTCATCCTCTGTCAATCATTTCTTGATACCCAAAGGATCTAACTTGGAAACAGGCTCCCCTGCTGTTTGTCTCACTCATATGTCCCTGGGTGAACATGAAACTTTGCTTGCAACTTCAGAACAGCTCCCCCCCCCCCCCCCCCGCCATTGGATGTCATCCTAATGTGTTATATTTGAATTATCAGAATCCCAGGAATGATAGATGACATCTATCATTTCTGTTGGGCTATATGTTGGGTAAAATTATGGTGGGAAAGTGCCCGGGTAGCTCTGATCAAGATAGATATATACACCCTACAGAAATAGGGAAAGGGGGATTAGATAGGGATCAACCCGGGTATTTCTTTCTTTCTTTCTTTCTTTCTTTCTTTCTTTCTTTCTTTCTTTCTTTCTTTCTTTCTTTCTTTCTTTCTTTCTTTCTTTCTTTTTCTTTCTTTTTCTTTCTTTCTTTCTTTCTTTTTTTTTTCAGAATGTGCTGTCCCAAACCTGTCCATTTTTCAGGTCTCAAACTCTCTCACACACAGTTTCTATGCAAGGAAAGGAATTTACTCAAGGCTGAACGGGTAATAGCAGACAAGGGAAGAAATGTAAAGTAAAATATATGGGAAAGAAAACTTGCTTGGGAGTTTTACTTTCAATAGGTGTGTAAAGAAGAGTAGTCAAAATCCAGCCCAAAGTTCAGAGACCCAAGTCAGGTTTGTCAGCCAATCCAAGGTTAGAGTTTCACAAACAAGACTCAGAGCAACTCAGCACAACACACCAGAATAGAAGATACTTGCTCGTTTGAAATGGAGTAACATGGGCCAGGGCTGTCTCTTAAATCAAGCTGTAGCCAGCTGTCTTTAATCAAGAGCAGTGTTTCCCAACCTTGGCAACTTGAAGATGTCTGGACTTCAACTCCCAGAATTCCCCAGCCAGCATTCGCTGGCTGGGGAATTCTGGGAGTTGAAGTCCAGACATCTTCAAGTTGCCAAGGTTGGGAAACACTGATCAAGAGAGTTACTCTCATGCTTGGCAAGGAGCCTCATTGAGCATCTTGGCTCTGCTCTCCAAATATGAGGGCTTGGAAGTGGTATATCATCATCTGACTGTTCCACCTGTTCTGATGGTGCCTGTGCTTGATAAGCTTCAGGTAATTCCTGGCTTGGAGTCTCCTGAAGCTGACATCACATGTGTTCAGTTGGAGCAGCTTCTTCAGAATCAGACTCTTGGGCCATGACAGAATCTTTCTTCAGTACCCCAGAGGTTTAGCTCCAATTGTTTAGCTCCAATCCATGGCATAACTGCCCATTCCACATTTCTTTTGAATGGGAATGAAATAAAACCAATCATATAGATCCCAAAAGAGTTATTTTTTTTACAACTGAAAGCCCATAAACATTCAAAAATTGGGGCTACTCACATGGGTTACATAACTTGGCTCATTCTGCACTTTCATCTTGCTCTTTCCTTATTCAAAAGAGAGAAGTGTGGTGTGTGTGTGTGTATACACACACACAAACCACCTCACCCACCCTGAGAAGAAGCTCCTTCTGAATTGTAAATATAGCATCTCAGAGGCAAACATTTTCTCTAGCCTTCATTCCAAGAAGAAACGATGCCCCAGGATCATCTTTGGGCCACCAGTCAATGTGGACATAGAAAGAGACCAAATGTAGAAAAAGGCTAAAGCATACCTTTCCTGTCACATTAATTTGAGCTTGTAAGAAAAGGGGCCTTTTTCACAAGATTTTTCAAGAATCTGTATCTTCTGAATTTTCCCATCTCAGTTATGCATAGACTGGATTTGCCCCAAACAAGAGTTTAGGTTAAATTCCTTGTGTGTCCAATCTATTCTATTCTATTCTATTCTATTCTATTCTATTCTATTCTATTCTATTCTATTCTATTCATCTACCCTATTCCTATTCCTATTCCTATTCCTATTCCTATTCCATTCCATTCCATTCCATTCCATTCCATTCCATTCCATTCCATTCCATTCTATTCTATTCTATTCTTCTACCCTATTCCTATTCCTATTCCTATTCCCATTCCATTCCATTCCATTCCATTCCATTCCATTCCATTCCATTCTATTCTATTCTATTCTATTCTATTCTTCTACTGTATTCCTATTCCTATTCCATTCCATTCTATTCCATTCCATTCTATTCTATTCTATTCTATTCTTCTACCCTATTCCTATTCCTATTCCTATTCCTATTCCATTCCATTCCATTCCATTCCATTCCATTCCATTCCATTCCATTCTATTCTTCTACTCTATTCCTATTCCTATTCCTATTCCTATTCCTATTCCATTCCATTCCATTCCATTCCATTCCATTCCATTCCATTCTATTCTTCTACTCTATTCCTATTCCTATTCCTATTCCTATTCCTATTCCTATTCCATTCCATTCCATTCCATTCCATTCCATTCCATTCCATTCTATTCTTCTACTCTATTCCTATTCCTATTCCTATTCCTATTCCTATTCCTATTCCTATTCCATTCCATTCCATTCCATTCTATTCTATTCTATTCTATTCTATTCTATTCTATTCTATTCTAAGGTGGTGTAATTTACAGTTCACCATATTGTGGGAACTCAGCAATTGTGTAACCATGTTGTGTGAAGCCGACCCTCACACTCTCTGAGCATGGCATGTTAGATGAATGTAGAACTGAGTTTTGTTAACCTGGCTTGTGCATGTTGCATGAATCCCCATCCACCATACAGGCAGCCCTCAACTTATGACCACAATTGAAACCAGAATTTTGGTTGCTAAGCAAGGTGATTGCTAAGTGAGTTGCACCTGATTTTATGACCTTTTTTGCCATGGTTAAATGTATCAATACTGTTAAGTGATTCACGTGGTCATCACCATGACCTTGTGGATGCTGTGATGGTCTTAAGAGCAATGACTGGCTGAAAGTCACTTTCTTCAGTGCCATTGTAGCTTTGAAAGTTCGCCAAACAAATGGTTGGTAAGTCAAAATCTACCTATATTGACTCTTGGTTTCTTCTACAATGAGCAAGAAGATTGAAGGGGAGGGCTGCTTATCTCAACAAAGAACAACAGAGAAAGCTTTTCTTAAGGCCTGGCTGGGCTTCAGCCTTTCTACGTTTTCCTTTGAGTGGAAATATTGATTTGATTAAAATAATAATGCTTCTCGCTTCTACGGCACATCTGCTGTTAAATAAGCTGTACGAAGCCTTGCAAGGGGATTCAGCAGGACTGTCTCCAGGTTACACAGTGGGGAGGGCTGGAGCAAAGGCCTTAGAGATCTCCAAAGAACTTCATAAATTCACTGCAAAGGGGAAATGTGACTCAGTGACAGTCCAGATCGTATCTTGGGCTCTTGGCCATTACGGGATATTAGCATACAAGCAAGTCCTGGAGGGCAATGCAGCAATCAGTTCTCCTGTTTCCTATAAATTTCTCTCCCCTGAGAATGAGGCCTTTAGCTTATCTCATTAACGTGAGAGAACAAATAAACCAATACTAGGTGAGCCTTGTTCAGCTTCAATGAGGCCCTCTGCATTGTACGGGCAATGCAATTGGGGGCTCTGAGCTATCGCAGTGACCCTCCAAGGCCTCCTCCAGCAGTTCTGGTTACCAGAAAAGACCTCCGTGCAAGATCTTGGAAGCCATTTTGTTGGTAGATGAACCAGGGGAGAATTTGGTTCTTTTGCAAGACTCGGAGGGAGGGTTCAAGATTAACAAAATACAGGAGACCTCCACACTTGGTGTAGCTTTCATATCTATGCATAATGGTATATGGGGAAAACTTTGGGAGACATGAGGTAGCTCGGTCCACAAAAACAGAGAGAACATGGGAAGCACTTCAGAAGGGGCCCTTTCTAGTTTTCTGGAGAGTAAAAGGGAGGCGGGGCAGAGAAATAATTTCAGTCTTGCAAGATTCTGTTAATGTAACCTTATGATACAGATTGAGCTAATTTTCCTGGTGGTGCTTCTTGTCTAAACAACCTCACAAGGCTAACGATATAGAGAATGCTATTGTTCCCTCCCTGCTTTCTAAACTGCAGGCTCTTAGAGTCTTTCTCTCTCTCTCTTTCTCTCTCTTCTCTCTCTCTCATCTATCTATCTATCCATCCATCTCCATCTATTCACCTCCACCCTTCAAATGATTTTGAGTACAGTTTATCAATAATATGGATTGAAAAAACAATAACGAAATAAAATAAACCACAAAGGCACAGTCCAAAAGGAATGGATCCCATACATCCTGCAAATGCTTCTTCCACAACCAGGTTTTAACTTGCAAAAGGAGAGGAGGGGTCTCTTAAAAGGAGTGTGTCACGTAGTGAACATTGCCAGTTGTATGTATATGCAGCGTGATGCATCCCTATCCTAATATTATGATACATTCCATTACAAGCAGGACACGTGATGTGATC
Source organism: Diadophis punctatus similis (assembly GCA_023053685.1). Classification (NCBI taxonomy): domain Eukaryota; kingdom Metazoa; phylum Chordata; class Lepidosauria; order Squamata; family Dipsadidae; genus Diadophis; species Diadophis punctatus. The sequence continues at coordinate 4,937,441 of JALIGW010000027.1, forward strand.
TTATGCGCATGTGTGCATTCCTGATTCTCCATCCTTCTTGTGGTTTGACTCTGACCGGGAGCGGTCGCATTTAATTAGCAAGAATGCAATTATTCAGAATTTATTGTTTTTGTACCGAAATAAATATTTTATTAGACTTTTAACTTCGGCTTTATTTCTAAATGTTTGAGCTCCGAGAGAAAGATCAAACATCGCCTCTATGGAGATTTATTCTCACTCTAATAGAGTGGCCCTCATGGAGAGGTCCCTATGGGGTCTCTGCAGATGGAACTTCTCAGCGAGACCATACTCTCAGCTCTTATAGGATAGGCATATTTATTTCAGAGCAAGTATTGTTGAAGGTAAGTAGTAACAGGATGCCGAGATTTTAAACTTTTAAATATAGGACAAGATCTGCATGCTCTAACCCCAAGAAGGTCACCCAGTTTTTTCTCTCTGTCTGTTAAAAGAAAATTTGAAAGTGCTATCTTTTTTGATAACTGAATTATATGAGGCCAGTGGAAGGGGAGAGAGACCCTTCAGCTTACTTGCAGAATCATCTCCTTCCATCTGAAGGTCCTATCAGGTGCCCCTTGTCACGATGTGAATTATTGCCAGTTGTGCACCTCTACTGTTTCCTAAGGTTCTTGTATTTATAATCAAGCAGACATGTGATATGTTTTACTACGCATGTGTGCATTCCCGGAGTTTTTGTCAACTCCCACTTCCTTTCTTTTCCTTTTCTTCCTCCATGCCTGCCGAGGCAGTCGTGAATTCATTAGCTGAAAAGATGTAGCTTATTAAGGGTTTATTTTTATTACTTTTGTACTGAAATAAATATTTTGTTAATTAGATTTGAATCTCGGTTTTATTTTCTAATGCGAATGACTTCAAGGGAGCAAGATCCAAGATCGCCTCTGATAGGAAACATTCCTATTCTTGACACCCCTAAAACTGAACATGTGCCCAAATCTCTCTGGATTGAAATGAAGGAGAAGGTGTTTCAAGAATTCCAGCAACTGAACTAGTCCCCATCTTGAATGTATCCTTATGGACCTTAGGGGGGGGGGGAGACTACTGATTTTCTATCAGACTTTTATTCGCTGATAAACAGGAACCCAGCAACTGGTTGCCTGCATAACACAATCTCCTGCATCTTTATCAGGTTGGAAACCAGCTGATTCCAGAGACCAGCAGAGAGGGAAGAAAAACCTTGATGGAGACTGTCACGGTGTGAATATTGTCAGTTGTATATCTATGTAGGGTGATGCACCCCTATTTAATATTATGGTACATTCCAATACAGGCAGAACACGTGATATGAGTTGTATGCATGTGTGCATTCCTAAGTCACCATTATTATTATTTTGACTTGGCTCTTGACCTGAACGGTCGTGTTACTCAGCAAAATGTAGTTTATTCAGGATTTATTGTTTTTGTACTGAAATAAATATTTTCTATTAGACTTTTAATCTCGGTTTTATTTCTAACTGTCTGAATTCCAAGAAAAGATCTAAATCGCCTCTATGAGATTCCATTCTCATTCCAACAGAGACAGACATCCAGTTCCGAGGATTTATATATATATAAAAGACAAGTAAGTCTCATACAGCATTTTTGGTTTCAGTCATGGATTCCTTAGATGAAAATATTGAGGACTGTTAACAGAACAGTATCGTTTAACAGCCCTCAATGTTTTCGTCTAAAGAATAACAGTATAAAACTGTATAAATTTAACAGTATAAAAGGTTAAGCTTTCGGAAAATGCCCACTTTGGGAAGCTTTAGGCAAAAGCGAAGGAAAAGTGTCAAATGCGAGCTTCTTATTATTTTCAAGCGGTGGACTCACTGTGGGGTAGGAAGGCAGCGCATGCGCAGTGCCGGAAGCACGGCTTCTGGACATGCGCAGAAGAATTTTTTTAAAAAAAATGGCGGCACCCAGGCGCCGGCAACCGACCGCACCGGTACTGTGACATCACCAGCGGGCCGCTACCGGTACTATAGAGTGGACCGCACCGGTAGGAACCCACCACTGATATGCCCCCTCCAATGCCCTTCCTTGGTTGTGGTCAATGAGTTTGCATGGATGAGTTCAATCCCCTCCCTCCCCCAGGGCCCTGGCGAGTGATGACTCTGCAAATGAAAAAAAAAATACATTACCCTCTTAACCACCCAGCTACACTAACATTTTATGTCTAGGTGCCTTGGGGTTTTAATTGAATGTCAAACATAATTTGAGGAAGGTAACAGAGAGCTTGAGATACTGCCTTTAGAAAGCAATTCAGTGGTCGCAAATTACTTGCAGGCCTGTAGTGAAGAAGGATGAGAAATTTCACCCCTCACCTTCTTGTGCCATTCACCAGAAGGACAAGACACTCTGACATGGGGAGAGCACAGTGTTGTTGGCAAGTGAAGCTGGGCAGACTTCATGTCTTTTGCGCATGAATTGTAACATCATTCCATCTGTCCATCAAGGATAACAACTCGTATGAGTTGTCTTTCCCCTGAAAGATTAATTTCATGTCACTCTTCTCAGATAGACTCCAGCAGAATATTCATCACAGTATACATGGGCAAATGGACATGGCAACTTTTTCAACTAATCATTCCCTTAAGCTTCTGACAGCAGTTAAAACAACTTTCACCTTGGAAAAATATTTACTCCTAGAAATGCCATCAGTGGAGAGAGAATTATTTGTCAAATTTATATTTGAACTTTTAGATACTAATGTTAAATTTGGCCGGTATCGGAAAATCCCGTATGACGAAAGAACATGTATATGTGGGGCAAACGTTGTCGAGGATATGGCACATATAATATTTGAATGTAGGCTGTATGAGGAAGTAAGAAAACAATATCTGTCCCCAATTATAAATAAATTTTCCCACTGGAATGTAAGGCATAAATTAACATTTCTATTGAAGGCAGAATCTCCTCCCCTGGTAAGGGCTATCACTCGCTATCTTAATAGGATGACAGCAATACGAGCCAGCTACATTGAAAAGAATTTCATTGATTGTAAGAAAGATGAGCTGAGTTAGAGACGAGATATTTTATTTGGGTTATCTAGTTTTAGAAATTTAGTTATTGAATTTTGATATCGTTGAATTTTGATGTTATGTACCATATATATTTTTGTACGGTTGTTTCTGTACCTGTTTGTTCTGTTTTTCTTTTTTTGAAAAGGCCTTCAGGCTATTCAATAAATGTAATGTAATGTAATATTCATCACAGATGGTATTTTCTACCTGGGAAAAGGATGGTTACAATGTCAGCCAGCCAAAGGCATCTTCAGAAGGTTAGAAAAACATGGGAAGTTGGTCATCCAACTGGTTCCCAGTTGTCTCTCTCACATCCTTCTTTCTGCTTAGGCAGGAAACACCTACTTTCAATAGCAATAATATAATAACAGAGTTGGAAGGGACCTTGGAGGTCTTCTAGTTCAACCCCCTGCTTAGGCAGGAAACCCTACACCACTTCAGACAAATGGTTATCCAACATCTTCTTTAAAACTTCCAATGTTGGAGCATTCACAACTTCTGGAGGCAAGTTGTTCCACTGATTAATTGTTCTAACTGTCAAGAAATTTCTCCTTAGTTCTAAGTCGCTTCTCTCCTTGATTAGTAACAGATTAACAGAGTTGGAAGGGACCTTGTAGGTCATCTATTCCAACCCCATGCTCAAGCAGGAGACTCTACACCATTTCTGACAAATGGCAGTCCAATCTCTTCTTGAAAGTCTCAAGTGATGAGGGCAAGCTGTTCCACTGGTTGATTGTTCTTACTGTCAGAAAGTTCCTCCTTATTTCTAGGTTGAATCTCTCCTTGATCAGTTTCTATCCATTATTCCTATCTATCACCAACAATGCCTTTTCTTTGTTAAGGAAATCTGATTTCCCCCCTGTCATTGATACATTTGGTGTTGTCCCTTCTCCAGGTGCCCCCATGCTATCTTGCAAGGCAAGGTATTGCTGACAGGAGTCCAAATCTTCTCTGGGTTTGAGACAATCCCTACAACCACACACCGACTGATTCTTCCTGTGGTGACCCCAAGACTCCAGATGAGGAAGTTTCCACCCATTGCTTCTTGTCCTGCCCTCAGGTGCTTTGGAGAATAGCTTCACTCCCTCTTGTTTGTGGCAGCCCCTGAGATATTGGAACACTGCTGTCATGTCTCCCTTAGTCCTTCTTTTCATTAAACTAGACATACCCAGTTCCTGCAACCGTTCTTCATATGTTTTAGCATCCAGTCCCCTAATCATCTTTGTTGCACTTCTCTGCACTGTTTCTAGAGTCTCAACATCTTTTTTACATCGTGGTGACCAAAACTGAATGCAGTATTCCAAGTGTGGCCTTACTAAGGCATTATAAAGTGGTATTAACACTTCACATGATCTTGATTCTATCCTTCTGTTTATGCAGCCTAGAACTGTGTTGGCTTTTTTGGCAGCTGCTGCACACTGCTGGCTCATATTTAAATGATTGTTCACTAGGACTACAAGATCCCTCTCACAGTTACTACTATTGAGCAAGGTACCACATATACTGTACCTTTGCATTTTGTTTTTCTTGCCTAAATGTAGAATCTTACTTTTTTTCACCATTGAATTTCATTTTGTTAGATAGTGCCCAATGTTCAAGTCTGTCAAGATCCTTCTATATCTTAAGCCTATCTTCTGGAGTGTTGGCTATTCCTGCCAGCTTGGTGTCATCTGCAAATTTGATGAGTTCCCCATCTATCTTCTCATCCAAGTCATTGATGAAGATGTTGAAGAGTACTGGGCCTAAAACAGAGCCTTGGGATACTCCACTGCAAACTTCCCTCCATGTAGATGCAGTTCCATTGAGGACTACACGTTGAGTGTGGTTGGTCAGCCAGTTACAAATCCATCTAGTGGTGATGCTGTCTAACCCACATTTTTCTACTTTATCTAGTAGTAGGTTATGGTCTACTTTATCAAATGCCTTACTGAAATACAATAAAATGCCTTACAATAGCACTGATATACTGCCCCATAGTACTTTACAGCACTCTCTGAGCAGTTTAAATGTCAGCATCTTGCCCCCAACAATCTGGGTCCTCATTTTACCAACCTTGAAAGGATGGAAGGCTGAGTCAACCTTGAGCCCCATCAGGATCAAACTCCAGGCTGTGGATAGAGATTACCTGCAATACTCATTCTAACCACAGTGCCATCATGGATCTCAGTGGTAGATTTGTAGTAAAAAAAATAATGGAAATATCTCTCCATAGCAATTGTTACTCATTGCAAAAACTATATTTCAATTTTCCAATCTCTGAAAGAAAGAGAACCCAGGAAGTCAAATTCCAACTAATTGATATTCTACTAAATTCTCCATTCCAATCATGGCTGGGGAATTCTGAGAATTGGAATCCATGCATCTTAAAATTGCCAAGTTTGAAAAACACTGGTTTATAAGGTAATCAAACTAATCTTCCTCCGGCTAGTTTCTACATGGGTGTATAGGTCCTTCCCATAAATCTACTGCATAAATGAATAGGTTTTTTTCCTGTTTAAACACATTTGTGGAAAATCTATGTTTACATATCCACTCCTTTAACACTTTTTTAAAAATTTGAAAAACTTTGATGGAACATTTGGGAAGTTTAAAAAATAGTAAACTAAATTCTGATCCACGTATCCTTCCAAGTCAATATTGGAATTGTGGTTCTTGGTGTTCTCTGGGCTTGGTTGTTTTCTTGCAGATATTTCATTACCCAAGTTGGTAATATCAAATCCCACTAGAAAGGACTGGGATTTGCTTTTTGTTTGTAAAAAAAGTGGTTTGCCCTGTTTCAGTGGGAGTTTTGTTTTCTTCTTGATAGTTCCTTAATTAGGCTGTTGTTTACTGTTTGTTTGAATTGGTTGTAATCAGGGTATTATTTACTGATTGATTGTTCATCAAGTATTAATCTTGGTGTTAAACTCTGCTGATTGCTGGCAAGGAAGACTTATGGTCTTTTTCTTTATTTCATTGTCTCTTTTGAATGGTATGTAAATGTTGCTTGTCTCTATGTACCTGTTGATGGCTAAGTAGCCTGAGTGCTTCTTCTATTGGTAATACTGGAATCCCCTAAATGGGATTTCTCCAGCACACATAACAAAAAAAGATTTATAGAAGCTACTTTGAAAGAGATGAAGACTCTCAGGGGACCCACGTGGCCACAGGGCTTGGTAGCGTGGCATGATCATGAATCCAAATTAGATGGTGGTGAGAAAGCAAAAATAAAAATCTCTCCATAAGAAATTATCTGCCACTGCTAGAAGATGCATCCAACCAGAAGTTCAAGAAGTACCACCCATCCCAGGAAAGAAAGATTTTTTAATTCTTCATTCTGCATGTACTATCCATCTTTCAAAATAAGCAAATGGCCTAATTCCACCTGTTTAATTGTAAGAACTGCCTTCCCAACCACATTCAAAGTATGAACTTCTGAGTCAATGTTTCAAAAGGATTCCTTTAATTAGCAATTGTATGACAATCCATTCATTCAAAGCAAAGTCTAAATGCCTTCAGGCAAGGCAAGCATATTTAACCTTAATGCCCCTCCCCATTTGGCAGGATGCAAACACAATCAATCCACAAGTGTGAAACTCCTTCCTGAGAATCCGGATGGCCATACATTCCCAGCCCCCTTCCGTTCAACTGACTTGCATTGCCCCTCATAAAACCCTATCTTAAGATGAGAAGGTTCCCAGGTGTCTAGGATCCGGATATCTGTTATAACCTTTTGATCAAGCAGGACCAAGACCCCCCCTTCTCCTTTTGAATGGCAGAGTCTGGAGTCTGACAATAATCTGGAAGGTCTGAATTGAAGTGCCTTTATATTCTGGCTTAGAATAGCAAGCACCTGGACTGTCACAGTCAGGATAATTTGCACAGGAAAGGAGGTTATTTTCTTTGTAAATTGTTTTCTTCTCCACCAATGCAGAGCAAGGAAACTCTGCTCATTGATTCTTCACCAGCAAGACAATCAACAGGGAAAGTCTAGGAGTGACTCAGCCCATAACTACTTCAAGAAGCACCGGCTTCTTACTTGAAAAATGAACATGTTCAAGGACGGGCAACACAATGCAACAAGTCAGCAACAGGACTTTTAAGGTTCTTACGATAGAAAGGGACCATGAGGGAACCGGTCAATCCTCACTGTAGCTCACTGAAGGATCTGCAATGCAATATTCCCTCATGGATTGCAGTCCAGCTCTTGGCTTCCGTACTTGTAAGTGAAAGACCAGAAGGATTCCAGGAGCATTTTTTTCAGATTAACGTGTTTTGTTCCAATGCTTAAGCTTTTATGAGCTATTTTGGCTTTAGCTGAATCTCACAAAAAGTGGTGCCTTTTAATAAAATCTGTTTGCCAGAAATGGTGCTATCAGTTTCCTAATATATACCTACACTGGTCATTCTCTTACAACAGTGATGGCGAACCTATGGCACGGGTGCCACAGGTGGCACGCGGAGCCATATCTGCTGGCACGCGAGCCGTTGCCCTAGCTCAGCTCCAGTGCACATGTGTTTTTTGCCCTCCCCAGGCTCTGGGAGGGCAATTTCAGCCTCCGGAGAGTCTCTGGGGTGGCAGGGGGGAGCGTTTTCACCCTTCCCAAGCTCCAAGAAAGCCTCTGGAGCCTGGGGAGGGCAAAAAACGGGCCTACTGGTCCCTAGAAGTCGGGAAATGGGAGTGTGGGGGGGTCACGCACGCATGCGCAGGGGGGTGGGGCAAGTGGGGGCTTTGAATTATGGGTGTGGGCACGCACACGTGTGTGACAGCACATGCGCGCACTATTTCAGCACCCGAGGAAAAAAAGGTTCACCATCACTGTCCTACAATATCTAAGTGAAGAAACATCTCCAGCTTTCAAGGTGTTGGTACTCTGCAGAGCACCTCTTTCCATGAAGAGGTTTCCCTGACTGTTTACAATGAATCTCTTCCTTTGTTTTTTAAAAAAATCAGAATTGCTTACAATGGTATCACAGATTCTGCTAGTCTTTTCTTGGCTTTGGAGCTCCTGGGAATTCCTCTGCAATAAGTCTTTCCAGGCAGCACTGTGGAAAATAATCTTGGCATGTTGGCATTGTAAACACTCATAAAGGTTCAACAAAACTGAAATGAGGTCCCTTGGTCACAGCATACATTTTTAAGAAAGCAAAGCAAAACAAAACAAAACAGAAATAATACTCAGTAGATTTGTTTTCTTACTGGGTCAAGGAAAAATACCAACCATGTTGGGTTGAGAATAGAATCTCATAGAGACGATGTTGGATCTTTACTTGGAATTCAGACAGTTAGAAATAAAACCGAGATTAAAAATCTAATAGAAAATATTTATTTCAGTACAAAAACAATTCCAGGGTCCCCAAACTTGGCAACTTTAAGACTTGTGGACTTCAACTCCCAGAATTCTCCAGTCAGCATAGCTTGAAGACCTCTGCATTAAATCATGGCAATTGGATCAAAGTCTGTTAATCTGAGATGTTTTGTAAATTCATCCAAGTAACTTCATCAGTCAAAGAAGTGATTGAGATGACCAAGAGAAGCAGAAAGTAAAGAAGCTCCAGAAGGTGTATACTTCCAATTTTCGGCAAAAAAAAATGCCCATAGGGTAAAATGGATTTGCTTAATGACCACTGTGTTCACTTAACAACCACTGCAAAAAATGGTTGTAATATCGAGTCTCGTTACATGATGACCTGCTTAACAACTGCAATGACTTATGACTGTAATTGCAATCTCAGTTATAGTCGTAAGTTGAGAACTACCGGAACCTGAAACCACATTCTATTTCTTTGTTTCTCGGTTCTCTATAAATCAGTGTTTCCCAACCTTGACAACTTGAAGATGTCTGGACTTCAACTTCATTCGCTGGCTGGGGAATTCTGGGAGTTGAAGTCCAGACATCTTCAAGTTGCCAAGGTTGGGAAACAGTGCTAAATGATTCCAACTACATCTTACAGATGTTGGCAACTTTAAATAAGTGTGTGTGTGTGTGTGTGTGTGTGTGTGTGTGTGTGTGTGTGTGTGTGTGTGCATGTGTGCATGTGTGCGTGTGCGTGTGCATCCATCAAACATATGCATTGCTCATAGATGCCTTTGACAAAGAAATTCTGTGATTTTGTACAGAGGAGACAAAGAATCCGGGCCTGGTCCATGCAAAGTGGTGTCTATCCAGCTGTGGGGAATTGCTGAGGTGGCACAGTGGTTAAAAGCAGCACTGCAAGTTCAGCTGACTGCTAGTTCAGCAGTTCAGCTGTTCAAATCTCACCGGCTCAAGGTTGACTCAGCCTTCCATCCTTCTGAGGTTGGTAAAATGAGGACCCAGATTGTTGGGGGCAATATGCTGAACTCTGTAAACCGCTTAGAGAGGGCTGTAAAGCACTATGAAGCGGTATATAAGTCTAAGTGCTATTGCTATTGTTATTTTCACACACACACACACACACACACACACACTTTTGTTCACTTTGGAGATCCCAATCACAAACCTTCTCCTCACAGCAAAGCCCTGTTCTGATTTGTGTAACAGTTTGTGAAATGAAAACGAGTTAAGTGCAGAACAAAATACAAATCAGCATGCTCCCCACTCAAATTTTTGCACAAATAGTTTAAAAGCTGCATGTGGCCTTCTTCTCATACCCCAGATATGGTATTTCAGCATTTGAGCATTCGAGATAAAGTTCAAAGTCTTTAGAAAAATAAATGTTAGTGCCAGGAGGGTGAAAGAAAAGGAAAAGAGAGAGAAAAGAGGATACAAGAAGAAGAATCCAATCCATTTTTTTTCTTTTTAGAATGTGAAATTGGTGAAACCTGGTCTAGGGAGAAGCAAGCAGCAAAAGAGCTGGTTGAGGACAAGACCAAACGATATGAGAAGCAGCAAGCAGAGAAAGCTCCAGAAGGAAAAAGAGAGGAGAGGACTCCCCAGTAGGGTGAATTCTTTTGTAAAAGGTGACACCAACCCACATAATCTCCGTGAAAAATTCATCATACTAATGAAATATGCCCCTCATCCAAAGAAAACCCCTGCACTGAAATATTTAGCAAGCAACATTTGCTAGGAATGGTCCTCGACTTACAACAGTCCGTTTAGTGACCATTCAAAGCAGAAGTGGGTTCCTGCCGGTACGCTCTTACCTGTTGGTCGCCGCAGAGCCGAAGAAGCCGGTGGCATTCGCGGCGCAGGGCTTCCCCCACCCGCTTTCCTCCGCCCGCCTGGACGCCGCCATTTGCGTTCTTTTGCCCTCTGCGCATGCGCAAAGCGTTCTGCTTGCACAGAGGGCAAAAGAACGCAAATGGCAGCATCCAGGCGGGCAGAGGAAAGCGGGCGGGGGAAGCCCCGCACCACGAATGCCACCGGCTTCTTTGGTTCTGTGGCGACCAACAGGTAAGAGCGTACAGGGAAGAACCCACCTCTGATTCAAAGTTACAATGGCACTAAAAAAGTGACTTACGACCATTTTCACACTTATGACCATTGCAGCATCCCCGTGGTCACGTGATTTACATTCCGATGCTCGACAAGTGGTTTGTATTTATGACAGCTGCAGTGCCCCAGGGCTCATGTGATCCCCTTTTGCGACCTTCTGATAAGCAACGTCAACGGGGAAGCCAGATTTGCTTAACAACTGTGTGACTAACAACTTCGGTGATTCACTTAGCAAAGGTGGCAAGAAAAGACGTAACATGGGGGAAAAACTCACTTAACAAATTTCTCACTTAACAATGTAAATTTTGGGCTCAGTTGTAAGTTGAGGACTACCTGTAGTCACAACAGCCAAATGGCCATTGCAGAGAGTCAACCAACCCCTTCATCTCCACCTGCCCTTACCGTGCTTAATCTCCGGAGAATATACATCATTCGCATTCCCAGAATGCAATTGGGTTGTGCAGCAGTTGTTTCTGCTGCTGGTGGTGGTGGTGGTGGGCGCAGGGGGCGTCAGGGCATTGGAAAGTGTCTGGTTGACCACGGGAGGAGCCGGCAGGGTTCGGGGCGTCTGGCAGGTGCAGCCCGTTTGTGAGAGACTGCAGGGCTGGCTGGCACCCAGCCGAAGGCAGTCCTCCAACCACCGGCAGAGGACGCTGCAAGTGAACTGGCTGGAATTGTTGTTGTTGATCAGGAGAACCTCAACGAAGCGGAACTCCACGGCTTCGGGGGGCAGCAAGCGGCTGGCTGCCTCGGGCTCCTCTGCCAGGCAGAGCTGCACAAAGTTCTTGTCGAAATGAAAGAAGGCAAAGGGGCCTCCGCCTTGGCAAAGCTCCAAGCCCACTTCCTCCTCCTCTTCCTCTTCCTCTCTCCCCTCCTGGGGCAGGGCGGTCGCTCTGGGCTGGTTGCAGGTATCATTGGAGAGGTAATGGTCCAGCGGAAGCACCATGGGCGAGTAGTGGGTGCAGACTTGCTCCTCCCGGTTGAACTTGAGATACAGAGAATATTTGGTTGGATCCGGGTTCTCCAGGGTCCATGAGCAGCCAGTGGAGACGGTGGGGAAGAGGTCCTTCAAGGAAAATGATCCGTAGAGGACCCCAGAGGCCAAGGCGGAGCAAGCACTTGGAGCCGGATCAAAGCCCCAGGAGAGCCACACCAGACACGATATCACAGACAGTAAGAATGGTCCAGCAGGGTTCATCCTATGACATTTGCCCTTCAGGAGAGAAAGAGAGAAAACGGTTACACCAGAGGATGGGGAGAAGCCACAGCAGGATCCGTTTTCATTGGTACAAATCAAGGTGTAAAGGCAGGACTTAACGTATTTATTTTGTTTATTAGATTTTTATTCTGCCTTTATTACTTTATAAATAGAGCACCTCAAGATGACAAACATACCTAATACTTCCTCCTATGTAATGAGTCAACAAAGCTTTTTAAAATGTGCATTTAAAAAATCAGAATGTTACCTCTATTTTTAATTCTGGGAGAGGGGAGGGGAGGAGGGAGAGGGGCAGGAGAGGAAGGGGGAGGAGGAGAAGGAGTCTGTTGAAACCATTTCAGCTTCTCTAGACTTTCTTCCAAATTTGAGACCTCCCCTTGTAAACTAGGGGAGAAGGGGGTTGATTGCCACACTTTCCACAGACTTGGACATTCTGTTTTCATTAAGAATCTAGACCAGTGGTTCTCAACCTTCCTAATGCCGTGACCCGCGCCCTGCCCCCGCGCCCCCATTGTGACCCACCCCACCCCCACGCCTGCCCCCGTGACCCCTTCCCCGCCGCCACCATTTGGGTTCTTTTACCCTCTGCGCATGCGCAAAGCATTCTGCGCATGCGCAGAAGGTAAAAGAACCCAAATGGTGGCATCCGGGCAAAGTCTCCCGACCCCTGTGAAAGGGTCATTTGATCTCCAAAGGGGTCGCGACCGCCAGGTTGAGAACCGCTGATCTAGTCCAATGGATCCCATGGCAGAAGCAAGACAGATCATGTCTAGAGGTGTTTGGAGATCCACAGGCAAAGCATGGCCTTTTTACATGAACATTAGACTCAGCAATGCCTTTCCTTTCCAGGGGCCCTCTTGCTCCTTCCTCCCAACTTGCTTTCTTAAAGAGATAAAGTTAAGTCTGACTTGGTTTTCCCAAAGGACAGTTCCACACCCAGCTCTTAATAATACATACAGATTTATTATTTCAATGATCTCACTGCTCGATCTATAAGGTTTCCGTGACAGTAAAAAAAAAGCCAAAACAAAATACGCCATGAGGGTGTGACTGAACCTCTCCCTGTGACATGCATCATACTTGTGCACATAAAAAAGTGAAGAGTTTCAATCACACGGTTGCAGCCAAAACTTGACTTTTGTTACCAAAACCTGAGGATGGCCCTAACGTGGAAGCAATGCAGAAGCGCCTTCTGACCAACCAGTAAGCATTCCTAGAAGGACTTCTGTAGATCTCAGCTCCCAGAGAAGTTCAGATTTATGACCAGTCTTTCCTCTGATGGTCTGAGTCTAACTTATTTAGAACTTGAAACCTGAAACCCATACTTCAAAGAGCACCATGAAAGCAAACAATATTAGCAGATTAGTTATCTCATATTGCCTAAATTAAAAGTTCTGGCCCATCATCCAAGATTGCCCATGAAGTGCCCGTGGCAACCGGAAAATTATTATAAGGAAGGTGAATTTGTCCACATCTTATTTTCCCCCAAACACTGAGACAGATACTGCACAGAAATGATGCCCAGAGGGTTGAAATAACAACTGGCATACCTGGTTCTGAACAAGAGAAGATACCTATATTCAGGTAAAAGTCATACAGTACAGCTTTGGATGGGACTGTGCCACCACTGAAAACAAGGAGGAGATGGAAGAATTGGAACTTCTCCATCTGAAGAAGAATCATGTTAGAAATGCAGGCAATCCTCGACTCACAATAGAGATCAGAATTTCTGTTTGCTAAGCAAGGTGGTTGTTAAGTGAGTCACGGCCGATTTTATGACCTTTTTTTGCCATGGTTGAGAAGCAAATCACTGCCATTGTTAAGTGAATTGTACGCTCGTTAAGCGAATCTGGTTTTCCCCACTGACTTTTTTGTTAACAGATTAACAGAGTCGGAAGGGACCTTGCAGGTCATCTAGTCCAACCCCCTGCCCAAGCAGGAGACCCTTACATCTGCCTCTACCTAGGATCGAACTCACAACCTCCTGATTGTGAAGCAAGAGCTCGACTTTGTTGGAAGCCAGCTAGGAAGATCACAAATGGCAATCACATGATCCCGAGACTTTGCAGTTGTCGTAAATACTTTCCAGATGCCAAATGCCTCAATTGGATGCTGCAACAGTCATAAGTGCGAGGACTGATCCTATGTCAGTTTTTTCAGTGCCATTGTAACTTTGAACAGTTGCTAAACAAATGGTTGTAAGTCGAGGACTACCTATAACCTTAGGCTGCATCTTTTCTCCCTGACGTCTAATAAAAAAAATATTCACAGAGGAGCAAAATAATACTCCAGCATCCTTCAGTTTGCACAGCTGCAAAAGGGCTATGTTTTTTTTAACCCATTGATCAATACTAAATGTTATTGATTATTACAGAAGTATCTTTCTTTGTGCAAAAAAAATGGGATTAAAAAGAATCCTGGCTTGGATTCTGGTGTGGGATAAACACCTCCCCCTTTCTACTTACCATACATTTAAAAGCTGTTTGACTCCATACCTACTTGTGTATACAATTCCTTTTAACCACACTTTAATTTTATACAACAACTTAACTCTTTTACATTCAATACCTGTATGTGGGCACCACACACCCCCTTTGGCACGCGAACCAAAAAAGGTTTGCCATCACTGGTCTAGGCTATCTAACCACTGAAGCATAGCATCATTGATATATTTTTAAAAAAATTGGACACTGGACCAGTATATGCCCTCAACTTACAGCTGGTCAAAATGTGTTTGACGTGGGCCTCGTTCATAAAGAGAGTCCTGGCAGATGCCGTGTGAGATGCGAATCCTATTCTGGATTGTCCATATCTGACATTGGAGTTCAAAGCCTGGCACCTTTTGGGTGGGGTCATTTATATGTCTTCCTGTGACTGGATGTTCAGCAACCCATTTGGCTTTCTATTGGGAATCCATGTTAAAGTTGTTGGGCAGATGTTGCGCAATGCCAGATTTTCTGCAGATTTTAATTACCAATGAGATCCCGAACTTGCCATATTGGAAGTCTGCTCTCCAAAATGGAAAATTAAGTGCAATGGACCGTTCCTGGTTTGATATTCTCATTTTATTAACTACCCAGTGGGTGTTCTCAAGTTTTCATTCCACACACACCCCTGCAGTCTCTTAAAGAGGAGGAGATCTGTGTGAACTGGAAGACTGCAGGGTAGGGATTTCAACCGACTGGGAGAAAACATATTGCCTCCAAGTTCTTAAAAAAAGCAGTATACTTCTTAAAGCAGCAGAAGCTTGACTTTCTTGAAGCTCAGATTTTCACCCACCAATCCTGCATGCCACATTTTCTTTTTAACCTACCAAGCCGTTAAGCACAAACATCCTGGACACGGGTAAGTGCTGTTTATAGAGTCATAAAGAGTCCGGCCTTGGCCTCGTAAACCCCACAGGATACATAGTTGAAGAACTGGGCAATTTTCCAACCTGACAAGGGAGTGGAAACCCAGCAGAATTGCCAGCTGTACAAGAAATCCTGTAATCACTGAAAGAAATAGAACAAATTCCGAGACACCAGCGTAAGACTGTCTTATAAGATGAAGAATCTTAGCCCTTTTTTTATTTATGGCATTTTTGCTTTATCAAACCTTTTGTGGTTTCAGGCTTTAGCTCAATGTTTTTCAAGCTTGGCAACATTAAGATAACACAGATGTCAATTTCCAGAATGCTGTCTAGAGAATTCTGGGAATTGACATCCATGCATCTTAAAGTTGCCAAGCTTGAAAAACACAGTTTTAGCTGAAGGGCTGAAAGTGTTTTCAACATGCACTAATGGCATAATGGGGCTTTCCCACTGTTTTTTTGGTGGCTGCTGCCTACCAGCTATTGTACACATCTATCAGCTGACACAAAAACTTGTACTTATAGGTAAAAATCACTTGGAGAACTGCATTACGGCCCACCCTGCGCCGTTATATCCAATCTCCTTCAAAAGATAAGTGAATGAGGATGTCACCATGCCAGAAAATAAATCTAGAGCCACATCATAAGTCTCCTCCAACAGATGTTGACCTGGATTAGGCCACCAAGCAAATGAGATCAGCAGCTGGAGGTGCAGATCAATTAAATGAGACCCAAGAAGGAAAGATTAGACTAGACCAGGGGTAGGCAAAGTTGGCTCTTCTATGACTCGTGGACTTCAACTCCCAGAATTCCTGAGCTAGCATGATTGGCTCAGAAAGTCTGGGAGTTGAAGTCCATGAGTCATAGAAGAGCCAACTTTGCTTACCCCTGGACTAGACTTTCCAGGAAGAAAGAAGGAAGAGTTGGGATGTCTATGGAGATTCTCAATCATCCAGGTCATGGTTATTCCAAAGGTGCTTTTCCAAAAGCAAGTGGACTTTCTTGGTTTCTTCCTTGAAAACATTTTCAAGGAAAAAACCAAGATATTCCAGTTGTGGGTTGTTGTTGTTGGGAGGGGGAAGCATCTTTGGGAAGAGATGGGATCATGGACAGGATTATTTCAGACCCTCTTGGTCCACAACCATAATATATATATTTTTTTCCAAAAGGCTGTTAGTTCCCAGTTCTGATGACTGCTCTTTGCTTCGTGGACCAGTTCTTTCTCAAGCTTCTAATCCAAGCAGGCTCACCATCAAGAACTGAAGGATGCCACTTTTGTGCATTTTTTTTCTAAAAAGTTTTTTTTATTTTTTCCTACACCACTTTTACAATTCAATAAACATATACCTTAAATTGTTACAATAAAATACAGTTTTACATTTATACTCCATCATTCAAAAGTCAATATCTTATACATACTGTACGCTTATATCATCAATGATCAGTCTATTCTGCTTTTTTTCTGTTGCACTTCCCCTCTCTACCTCCACCATCTCCTCCTACTTTCTTACTCCTTCACTCCTCCTCTACTCTCTCTACTCCTCCTCTTCCTCCCCTTCTACTTCCTCTTACACCCCTTAGCTTTCCCCTGAGTACTCTTTTATCCTCTTACGTTTAACAGACTGATGATACAATCTCAAATTTAAGCTCTTCATATCCCTTCTAAAAAAATTATTTGTTTTTATATCATTTCTTTATATACAGTATAATACTTTGTTTCTAGGTATATGCTGCTAACTTCATCTTACCTTACTTTTGTGCATTTTTGTAAAGCAAGTCATCGGAATAAAAAAAATAAGGAAAAGCTAACGCCCTCCCCTTGCCGTTTGGAAAAGCAAGCTGGCTTGGAACTGGGGACGGTGGCAGGTGTTGGCCTACAGGGACTTTCTGACTCCTGATGAGCTGTCACAGGCTGTCAGTGGCTGTCATACACGGCTGGGGGCTGAAAGTATAATATGGCTAGAGAGTGTGGAAAATATCTCCTACGCAGACCTGTTCAGGTGTCCCACCACCCCTCACCCTCCCTCTCTCTCTCCAGAGCCAGGAAGGCAGCCCCTGACACTAAGACAAATGAGCCACTCTCCTACAGAGCTACCTGGAAAGATCTGCATATAGATAGGAAAATAAACAAGGAGAAAGAGAGGAGGAGGGAAACAAAGCTGGCAAATTGTCACAGCAGAACAACATTTCCTGCCTGACTCAGGACATTTGCAGACATTAAGGCTAAGTAGGAAGCAACTACCTAGCAGGGCTGTTCCTCAAAGAGCCGCATGATTGTTTATTTATTTTATTTATTTATTTATTTTTGTCAAGTACGTGTTGGTAATATACATAGATATCACATTGTTTATATACATAAGATGAGTACTGATAAGAGGGAACATTAGGACAGGGACGGTAGGCACGCTGGTGCACTTATGCACGCCCCTTACTGACCTGAATTGGGTAAAGTCAACAGTGGACAGTCTAAGGGTAAAGTTTTGGGGGTTTGGTGACGAAACCACAATTGTGTTTTTTTTTTCTGGGCAGTTCTAAAAGTGCAGCTGGAACAACCTCAGATGGCTGGAGAAAAGGGTGTGAGTAAAACAAAAGCTAGCGTGCAAATGAAGGCAAATATATGTGTCCCAGGATAATGTTGCAGGATCCAATCTGAGCTGGTCACTAGGATCACAGTTTTGTTCTTCTGAGCTTTTGGACTTGTGCTGGAGCCCATCCTTAGGGAACTTCTTAGACTTCAGGATGTATACACTGGCAGGGGTGGGTTCCTCCCGGTTCAGACTGGATTGCCCGAACTGGTAGCGACCTGCTGGTGATGTCACTGTTGGTGCTGGTCCATGTGCGCCACCATCTTTTTTTGGATTTTGTGCAAATTTTTCCCCTTCCGCAGCTTGAAAAAGGGCCCTCCTACCCGCCTGTGGGTGAATTCTGACCTTTATTTCTTCACCCGAAGCACAGCTGATCAGCTCCTCAGCTGTGTTTCGGGCTCATTCCTGCTTCTGAGCATGCACGGAAGCCAAATCGCACGAGGGGACGCGCACGCGCGCAAAACGTCGCGATGTGAACCGGTGGCGAAGGTAAGTGGAACCCACCCCTGTACACTGGGCTGTACTATGCATAGTACTTATGTGGTGCCTGTGGTGTGTGGCTTTTAGTTGTTGATTGGGGTGTTGATGGCCCCTTGTCAGTCAACAGGAGTCCTGGTTTACCACCAGCTTACCAGATACACAGCAGCAAAAGGAAACAACAATCAAGGACTAACAGCTGGCCATCAACACCCCAATCAATAACTAAAAGCCACACACAATCAGGCACCACATCAATAATACACATAGAACGGCCTGGTGCACACTTCCTGGAGATTGAGAAGTTTCCTGAGGATGGGCTCCAACATGAGTCCAAAAGGTTGGAAGAACAAACCTCTGGTCCCGGTGACCAATTCAGATTGGATCCTGCAAAAGCTAGTGCAGATACTGGAGAAAGCCATGGAAGTTTAGACTATCAGCCTTCATTAAACAGAAATATATAGAGCCCCCATATCCAGTGGAAGGATACCATGAGCTACTGCCCACAGCTGCTTTTAAGCTTCCTGAAGGTCATGCTACAAATGGAGTGGTTTGGAAGAACTTCTCTTTCTCCCATAGTACTGGGCTGTACTATGCATAGTACCTATGTGGTGCCTGTGGTGTGTGGCTTTTAGTTGTTGATTGGGCTGTTGATGGCCCCTTGTCAGTCAACAGGAGTGCTGGTTTACCACCAGCTTACCAGATACACATCAGCAAAAGGAAACAACAATCAAGGACTAACAGCTGGAGAAAGCCATGGAAGTTTAGACTATCAGCCTTCATTAAACAGAAATATAGGATACCATGAGCTACAGCCCACAGCTGCTTTTAAGCTTCCTGAAGGTCATGCTACAAATGGGGTGGTTTGAAAGAACTTCTCTTTTACGAGAATATCACCGTCATTCATTGAATTAGTCTGGGCAGAAACTCCTGAACCACAACAATAAGACATATTTCCAAGGCAGACTTTGGGTCAACTATGACCACAATTGAGATCCATTGTTGTTAAGGTTTTATTTTATTATATAAAATACAAAGAAGAGAAGAAAAAATAGGAAATTGAGGGAAGGAAAGGCAGTGGGGAAAAGAGGCTGAAATGCAAGAGGAAAGAGAAAAAGAAAGAAAACAGGCATTGACTTCCAACTCTTCTTAGCACAGTACAAGATAAACACACTTCAGCCTCAACTTTTTGCTTTTACACATTAATATATAACTAGCCATTCCTATAATACCAAATCTTTCTAATCAACAAAACCAAAGTCAAAGTCAAACGTAGTACTGAAGTTTAAAGCCTGTATGTTAAGAAGTCAAAGAAAAAGATGTATTAGAAAGTTTTGATTTAAAAAAAAGTGGTTTGTTTGTTTGTTTGTTTGTTTACTTTGAAGGGAAAAATGGTGAAAAAAAGGGTTTTTCCCCTTTTTTCGGTAAGGTCAAAGAATTTGAAAGAATACACTGAATTTTGTAAATAAAAATAGTGACAGCACAAAGATTAGTAGGTGCAAATAGAAATACACATTATTTCCATAGCAAGGAATGGTTAAATTGATTATTTTATTCAAAGAGGAAAATATGTTTTTATTTGGATATCACTTCTGAAATGTGAAGGAAAAAAATTGAGATCCATTGTTAAGCAAGATAGTTTTTAAGTGAGTTGTGTCCAGTTTTTACCATTTTGCCATGTTTTTAAGCAAATCACTACAGCTGTTAAGTGAATGACGTGGCCATTAAGAGCCGAGGTGGCGCAGTGGTTAAAATGCAGCACTGCAGGCTACTTCAAATCTCACGGGCTCAAGGTTGACTCAGCCTTCCATCCTTCTGAGGTCGGTAAAATGAGGACCCAGATTGTTGGGGGCAATATGCTGAACTCTGTAAACCACTTAGAGAGGGCTGTAAAGCACTATGAAGCGGTATATAAGTCTTAAGTGTTATTGCTATTGCTATTGCTATTGCTATTGCTATTGCTATTGCTATTGCTATTACTATTGCTATTGCTATTAAGCAAATCTGGCTTCTGCCACTAACTTTACTTGTGGAAAGCCAGCTGGGAAATGGAGATCAAGTGACCTTCCCAGGATGCTGCAACCATCACAAATGCCAGCTGCCATCAGAATATTGGTCTTCTGAACTTGGGGATGCTGCAATGGTTGTAAGTGTGAGTAAAAACGTCCCTGTTTCCAGTGCCATTGTAACTTGGCATGGTCACTAAACAAAGGGTTGTTAGTCAAGGACTATTGTAAAACAGCTGCCTTGCCCAATCCGATGCCCACTGGGTATCCTGAGATGTACCCTTTCTGAGAAAGCTGGAAACTACAATCCCCAACCCAGAAAAGATGGAGGCCCAAAATCAGGAGTGAAATCCAGCAGGTTCTACAGGTTCTGGAGAACCAGTAGCGGAAAATTTGAGTAGTTCGGAGAACCGGCAAACACCACCTCTGGCTGGTCCCAGAGTGGGGAGGGAATGGGGATTTTGCAGTATCCTTCCCCTGCCACACCCACCAAGCCACGCCCACAGAACCGGTAGGGAAAATTTTTGAATTTCACCCCTGCACAAAATCTCCCAATTCAGCTACCACAAAAGGAGAAGTGCTTCTGAGCATGGGCTGAGAGCTTCTTCTTTATGGTTTCAACATCCCAGATAGGTAATGTACAAAGGGTAGATAAGAGCAATCAGGGTCCAAGTTCTCTTCCTATCCCACCCCATACTCCCCATAGCAGGGGATGCTATGGACCCATAAAAGGGTGCCAAGCTCAATTGGGGGTGTTAAGAGAGCCACCCTTCTAAATTAAATCCTCTGGATCACTATTGGTTTGCCAAGAAAACCTTTCAACGGTGTTTAAAAAGAGGTTAAACCTTGCTGAAGTTGTCGAACATCTCACAAATCAAACATTTGTTTTTCTCCAGCCTGACCCCTTTCAGAAATGGAAGGACTACAATTCCCACCTCTGGGCTGAGAATGCTGGAGGCAAAGGCCTGGCAGACCCAGAGAGCACCAGGTCACGGCTTACACACTCTCCTTGTCACAACGGCTGCCCTGCCTTGCTTCCACCACCTCATTCGCATTTCGGAGAGCAGCAGAAATTGCACAGAGGACCCGGCTGGGGAGATTCCTAATTGTGCCGCCAGGTTCATCCCCAGCCTCCCTCTCTCCGTGCGGAGAATGCAGTTGTGGGTTCCTTCAAGGACACAAGGTGACTGCCGCTGCTCTATCGATCCAGCCTTTTACTGTTTTCTTGGGAAGAAGGAGGGGCTTTAATTAACATCTTGACTTTGGCTCTGGGGTCAAAGAGCTTTGACAGTCTCGTTAACCAGAGCCAGACTTCAGAACAATTAATAACCCCCAGGCAACAAGGAAACACAAATCATCCGGAAGGATAGAGCCTTCAACTGAAACAACATATCAGGTGGCAAAGGATGGTGGGAAGATTTGGGGGGTCATCCGGAATTCTAAGCCCATGGAGATGACATCGGGAATCTCACTTGTCCTAAAGGTGAGATCAGAGAAGTAAAACCCAAAATAATTTCATTAGAGTTTAGCTCATTTTGCAAAACATCCCCCTGGCTTCTAAACCAGGATTTATGAGAGGCTCTGAATCTGGGCTTTAGGGACCTCTGGGGGCTCCACAAGGGTTCTGCAGTGGGTGGAAATCTGTGATTGTTGTTATTCTTATGATCTTCCGTGCCATATTCACATAATTTACTATAATGCAGGTAAATTTGCTGTGATCAGTGAAATGTTTTATGGATGAGCACAATAAATAACTAGGAACACTTCTGTTTTTATTACTCCTTTCCTATACAAATTTAACTTTCATCAGCCATCATCTACAATAAAAGTGCTTAAGTGGTTTTCAGGAGAATGAAATGGTCCAGATAAAAGAAAAAGCTGGAAATGTATATTTTTATGTATTGCTGGAACACAGTTAATTGCAGTTGGCGAACCAGCTGTGGTTAAACAGCCATGGCTTCACACAAGCTGTGTATTAGGTCACAATCAGTGATTCTGATAAGTGTGGAACGCTGTCTGTCAAGATTCATCCTGAGAAATCTAAATTTCTAAGCATCTTTGTACCTCCAGCTGAAAAAAAGATTTTGCCGAGATTCTACAATTGCCCTTTTTATACAAGCCACTTTCTTTCCCAGCAAATAGCAGGTTTATTGCTGCTGTGACAACTATCGTTTAATGATACAATCTAGTTGTGGGTTGATACTTGCTGAAATTGCTTTTAAATTCATTCGGATTTTCAAATGAATGTTCATAAATCTCAACAAAATAAAACATTCACTGGTGCACTGGAGCCCTCCCTACCCCCAAATATATATAGGCAAGTTCCCAAAATCTTGCTTAATACTGTGTGACCAGAGGGAGGGGGGACACAAAATGCAGAACATACTTATACAGATGAAGGGATTATGCATTATGGAGATAAGAACAATTCACAGCCCGAGTGATTGGACAGGGGGCAACTGAGTCCCCTCCCTCTTGCTATAATCTCACTTTTTTAAATAAGTGTCTCCCATATAGATGTGGGTGGATGTGGATGTGGATGTGTGTGTGTGTGTTTTACTACCACTCTGTGGGCGTGGCTTATTTTGTGGGTGTGGCTTGTCAGCCATGTGACTGGGTGGGCATGGCTTGCCGGTCATATATTAGTTATTTCAGAGAGATGTTACTACTATTTTTGCTATTTTATACCTTACATGAAAAGCTTTGCATACAAAGTGCGCGTTACACATGGCAACACAGCAACCTTTATATGCAGAAAATGCTATAGTTAAAAGACAAGCAAGTCTCATACAGCATTTTTGGTTTCAGTCATGGATTCCTTAGACGAAAATATTGAGGACTGTTAAAAGAACAGTATCTTTTAACAGTCCTCAATGTTTTCGTCTAAAGAATAACAGTATAAAACTGTATAAAATTAACAGTATAAAAGGTTAAGCTTTCGGAAAATGCCCACTTTGGGAAGCTTTAGACAAAAGCGAAGGAAAAGTGTCAAATGCGAGCTTCTTATTATTTTCAAGTGAAGGGACAGGGAAAGACTTAATTGTCAGGCATGCGCAGAAGAAAATGTAAAAAAAATATTTTTTTTAAAAAATGGCCGCACCCAGGCATCGGCAACTGACCGCACCGGTACTGTGACGTCACCAGCGGGCCGCTACTGGTGCTATAGAGTGGACCGTACCGGTAGGAACCCACCACTGATATATAGGTACTTATGCGCACATACGCAAACACATACTAAACTAGGTGTGAGAAAGGGAACATGTATGTATGAATGAATGTAAAAAGGGAATACCCACTAATAAGAAACTTCTAAGAGTTTGATGGCTGGGGTTGCAGCTTGTTTAACTACAAATGGTCCTCAATTTATGGCTAGTCACTAAGCCACCATTTGAAGTTATGACAACCCCCCCCCCCCAAAAAGGGACTTATGACCCAGATTTGAAGTTCTGATGTGACCATATTTTGGATGCTAAGCAACTGGCTTTACTTAACTTGCTTGCTTGCTTATTGCATTTTTATCCACCTATCTACCCTACAAGGTGACTCTGGGCCATTTATGGCCGTGTGTAGTGCCTGGGGCTCATGTGGCCCTGATTTATGGTGTTATTGCCAGAAACTAGCTGTTTACTTCCAGTTTCTGGCAAAAAATGCTCCATAGTGATCAATGGGTTCACCCAACAACCACTGTGTTTGTTTAATGACTGTGGCATTCACTTCACCACCACCAAACAGATCATAAAACCAGGCACACCATAAAAAGGTGACCCGCTTATGACCACAGCAACCGAAACGGTGGGCTCAATTATGGACATAAGTCAAGACTACCTGTATGATTTAATGACACTAAGCCAAAATGTGGTGCAGTGAAGTGGTGCAGTGGTTAAATGCTGCGACTGCAGGCTGACTGCTAGTTTAGCAGTTCAGCTGTTCAAATCTCACTAGGCTCAAGGTTGACTCAGCCTTCCATCCTTCCGAGGTCGGTAAAATGAGGACCCAGATTGTTGGGGGCAATATGCTGAACTCTGTAAACCGCTTAGAGAGGGCTGTAAAGCACTATGAAGCGGTATATAAGTAAAGTGCTATTGCTATATCAAATATCCTGCTTGTATTCACCTCTGTGCTAGGTGTGAATACAAGCAGCATATTTGATATGATATGTTTGTGTTATACTCCAGAAGTCATTGCAAGAGACCAAACCCCAAAAACATAGTTTATGGTGTCCTAGCTAAAATTTGAGAGCCAGCGGTGAAAGCATCAGGCTAGAAACCGGGAGACCATGAGTTCTAATCCCACCTTAGGCTCATACATCAGCTGGGAGATATTGAGCCAGTTACTCTCTCTCAGCCCTGGGAGGAAGGCAATGGCAATTCTCTTCTGAAAGTCCTTGGCAAGAAAGCTTCAGGACTTATCCAGGGAATCGCAGAAGTGAACATACACACACACACACACACACACACACACACACACACACAAAGCAAAAAAAAAATCACCTGGAATGCAGATTGTTTGCCAGTGGTGGGTTCCTACAGGTGCGGTCCACTCTATAGCACCGGTAGCGGCCCACTGGTGACGTCACAGTACCGGTGCGGTCAGTTGCTGGTGCCTGGGTGCCGTCATTTTTTAAAAAAAGTAATTTTTTTTTAAAAAATTCTTCTGCGCATGCCCAGAAGCCGAGCTTCCGGCACTTCGCATGCACTGCCTTCCTACCCCACAGTGAGACCAAGCAGGGGAGGATGGCTGAGGGAGGGTGTGAGACGCTGAAAGAACGGGCGGCAGGACCTATCTGAGTTCCCCTCCCTTCAGCAGTCCGAGAAGCCACGAACGCGCAGTGATGATCCTAGGCATTTTCGCATGTTTGAGGCTTCTCGAGCTGCTGAGGGGAGGGGGAATGGGCGGCAGGACCTATCTCAGTTCCCCTCCCTTCAGCAGTCCAAGAAGCCATGCCCACCTGGTCACATGGCCGGCAAGCCACACCCACAAAAAAAGCCACGCCCACAGAGTGGTAGTAAAAAAATTAGGAACCCGCCCCTGGGTTTAACATATTGTGTGAACTTAGCCACCACACACCCAAGCTGCTTACTGTGCTCCCCTTCCCTCTAAAATTGCCATCCTTTTCCAATTGTATAGTTATAGACAAATTACGAGGTGATTCAGATCACCCTGTCAATTTGATTCAAAGGAGTGAGTTGATTTGAGGCATCAATTTGATTTTGAAAATCAAGTGTGAGGGGTCGATTAAATCAGGACCCTGAATCAATGGGGCAGGAGGAGAATCTAATTGCAAAAGGCCTTCAAATCACAATTCCAAGAGATCTGATTTAATTCTACCTGCACTATCAATCCACTTTAAAAATCTGATTCAGTTTAGAGATTCAATCTTACCAACGCTAAGCTGATTTTTCAAACAGCCCTAGGAATTATTTTAATGCCACAAGGTTGGGAAATGTCAGAAGCGTGTCCAAAATGACCCACCCGTTTCATCCTTGTGTTGCTGTCAAGAGGATGCCCTGACATCCCAACCAAGTATCTTGTCCTACACTACACCTTTTCTTCAGTATATTCTTCAATTAAACAGATGCATTCTATAATAATAATAATAATAATAATAATAATAATAATAATAATAATAATAATAATAATAATAATAACAACAACAACAACAACAACAACAACAACAACAACAACAACAACAACAGAGTTGGAAGGGTCCTTGGAGGTCTTCTAGTCCAACCCCCTGCTTAGGCAGGAAACCTACACTACTTCAGACAAATGGTTATCCAACATCTTTTTAAAAATGTCTAGTGTTGGAACATTCACAAGTTCTGGAGGCAAGCTGTTCCACTGATTTATTGTTCTAACTCTCAGGAAATTTCTCCTTAGTTCTAAGTTGCTTCTCTCCTTGTTTAGTTTCCACCCATTGCTTCTTGTTCTACCCCCAGGTGCCTTGGAGAATAGTTTGACTCCCTCTTCTTTGTGGCAACCCTTGAGATATTGGAACACTGCTATCATGTCTCCTCTGGTCCTTCTTTTCATTAAACTAGACATACCCAGTTCCTGCAACCGTTCTTCATATGTTTTAGCCTCCAGTCCCCTAATCATTTTTGTTGCTCTTCTCTGCACTCTTTCTAGAGTCTCAACATCCATTTTACATCATGGCGACCAAAACTGAATGCAGTATTCCAAGTGTGGCCTTACCAAAGCATTATAAAGTGGTATTAACAATTCACGTGATCTTGATTCTATCCCTCTGTTAATGCAGCCTAGAACTGTGTTGGCTTTTTTGGCAGCTGCTGCACACTGCTGGCTCATATTCTTTAGATATAAGTATCCAACATTTCTCCATGAAAGATCTTTGAATTATTTCAAAGGTTTTTTTTTTAAGGCAATTGGACTGTTTTTTCCTTGAGGAGGAAGAAGAAAACATTTCGCTTCTCATCCAAGAAGCTTCATCAGTTGTGATGGCTGGTGGGGTGGGGGGAGAAGGATAGGTACTAATCAGTGCCTTTTCAAAACCTATGCTTCCACACACACACACCCGCCATCACAACTGATGAAGCTTCTTAGATGAGAAGCGAAATGTTTTCTTCTTCTTCCTCAAGGAGAAAACAGTCCGGTTGCCTTTAAAAAAAACACCTTTGAGACAACTTTGACCTGGATGACTGAGAATCTTCAGAGACATCTACTTTGAATTAGCTTGAAGACTATTACAATGTCTTCCAAACACCTCATAACAGCATCGGTTTCAGCATGAGAAAGTGAGGATCGTATCATCTATTCTGTGTGGTTCTAAATATTTTGGAAGTATGGCTTCAGACACGCCATAAGCAGTTCAGGTAGCGCTCATCTTACAACCATTCATTTAGTGACTGTTTGAAGTTACAACAGCATTGAAAAAGGTGACTTATGCTCAGCCCTCATCTTTACGACCATTGCAACATCCCCACAGTCACGTGATCAAAATATGGGCCCTTGGCAACCAGTATGTATTTACAGAGGTGATGTGATTGCAATCTGCAATCTTGCCAGCTTCCGACAAGCAAAGGCAATGGGGAAAGCCAGATTTGCTTAACAACTGTGTGATTCAATTAACAACTAGGGCCATAAAATTGGTGCAACTCATTTAACAACTGCCTTGCTTAGCAATGGAAATTCTGACTACAATTGGGGTCATAAGTCGAGGATTATCTATCACTGCTCACCCTTTATGAACACCCATGTACTATTTCCTAAAGGAAGGGAAAGGGAGCTATGGACATCATCTAATTTCCATTATTGATAGGACATCATAATGAGTAAGACACCTATTAATTGGAAGGAGCATCAAAAGTAAAGTAAATAAGAAAATGCTGTCCCGCTACATAAGACTTCTGCAAGGCCTTTGATTCAGTGGTACATGACAAACTTCTGTTAACAGCAATAGCACTTAGACTTATATACCGCTTCATACAGCCCTCTCTAAGCGGTTTACAGAGTCAGCATATTGCCCCCAACAATCTGGGTCCTCATTTTACCGACCTCAGAAGGATGGAAGGCTGAGTCAACCTTGAGCCTGGTGAGATTTGAACAGCCGAACTGCAGCTAGCAGTCAGCTGAAGTAGCCTGCAGTGCTGCACTCTAACCACTGCGCCACCTTAGTTAAAACTAAGTTCTTACGGCATTTCTGGATCTTTGCACAAGTGGATAGTTGCATTCCTATCAAACAGGTAACAAGTACCGTAGTCAAAATTGGAAACACTATATCAAACCCAGCACCAGGTAACAGTGGTGTTCCCCAAGGCAGCGTTCTAGGACCAACACTCTTTCTGCTATATATAAATGACCTTTGTGATCATATTGTAAGCAGCTGCATCCTCTTTGTCGATGATGTAAAACTATTTAACACCACAGACAATTCTACTACCCTACAAAACGACCTAGATTATGTATCTGAATGGTCAAACAATTGGCAACTCCAAATCTCTGCTAACAAATGCTCAATTCTACACATTGGCAATAAAAATCAGAACATCAAATACAAGCTGGACGGAAACGATCTAAAAGATGACCCACACTCTGTCAAGGACCTTGGTGTATTCATTTCAAAAAATCTAAGCCCCAGAGCTCACTATAACAACATTGCCAAAAGAGTTATCAACCTTATTTTACGAAGTTTTCTCTCTGATAACGCTATACTGCTAACTAGGGCATACAAAATCTTTGCCAGACCTATCCTTGAATACTGCTCACCTGCCTGGAACCCACACTGTATTTCAGACATTAATACATTAGAGAGGGTCCAGAGGTATTTTACAAGAAGAGTACTCAACTCCTCTGCTCGCAATAAAATTCCTTATATCACCAGGCTTGAAATTTTAGGCCTAGATAACCTTGAACTATGCCGGCTATGTTCCGACCTAAGCTTAGTACACAAGATTATCTATCATAACGTCCTACCTGTTAACGACTACTTTAATTTCAACCGCAATAACACTATCAATAGATACAAACTAAATGTAATCAGCTCTACTCTTGATTGCAGAAAATACGACTTCAGCAATAGAGTAGTAAATGTCTGGAACACTTTACCTGATCCTGTTGTTAGTTTCTCTAACACCCATACCTTTTACCTTAAACTGTCTACCATGGACCTTACATGTTTCTTAAGAGGTCCCTAAGGGGGCATGCATAAGCGCACCAGCGAGCCTACCATCTCTGTTCTACTGTCCCCATTTATATGTAATCATTTTATGTGTTTATGACTATGTTTTGTTAATTTATATCCATTTATTTATGCCATTTTTTCATGTGTCCATGTCTATGTCTATACTGATACTTGTTTCCTTGTACTTGTTGACAAAATAATTAAAATAAATAAATGTTGCAATTGTTTTTTAATTCAAAGCTATTCAGAATACAAAATACAAACTTGGAGGAAACGAACTTGTAGATGACTCTCACTCTGTCAAAGACCTTGGAGTACTCATATCCAACGACCTAAGTGCTAGAGCCCACTGTAACAACATTGCCAAAAAGGCACTAAGAGTTGTTAATCTAATCTTGCGTAGCTTCTTCTCTGGCAACATTACATTACTAACCAGAGCATACAAAACATTTGTTAGACCAATTCTGGAATACAGCTCACCTGTCTGGAACCCGCATTGCATATCAGACATAAATACAATCGAGAGAGTCCAGAAATATTTCACAAGAAGAGTCCTCCACACCTCTGATCGCAATAGAATACCTTATTCCACCAGACTTGAATTACTGGGATTAGACAATTTACAACTACGTCACCTCTGATCTGATCTAAATGTAGTTCATAAAATCATATACCAAAATGTCCTTCCTGTTAATGACTACTTCAGCTTCAACCGCAACAATACACGAGCACGTAATAGATTCAAACTAAATGTAAAGCGCTCCAAACTCGACTGCAGAAAATACAACTTCAGCAACAGAGTGATCAATGCCTGGAATGCACTACCTGATTCTGTGGTTTCTTCCCGAAACCCCAAAAACTTTAACCTTAGACTGTCTACAGTCGACCTCTCCCCGTTTCTAAGAGGTCTATAAGGGGCGTGCATAAGCGCACCACTGTGCCTACCGTCCCTGTCCTACTGTCCTTTTGTCCTCTTTTATCGTTACTTTTTACTTATGTTTATACAAACTACTACTATCCTATACATGTTTGATAAATAAATAAATAAATAAATAAATAAATAAATAAATAAATAAATAAATAAATAAATAAATAAGTTGATCATCTCCCATGTTAACTTTAAACAAAAAGAGATGGCATCTGAATTTGTCAAATTGCCAACTATCAAGAGCTAAAGGGTACAGAATGCCAGGTACTGGGTATTGTGGAATGTGAAAGTTTTACTAACTGTCTTCTATTCAAGACTGCCTAGACCAGACAATATTTAGAGGAATATTTTGGAGAGCAAATTTATTTTAATCCAGCAATGAGCCAAAGCAATCAAGATTATATTTAATACTAATAATACTTAAGTCAAAGATTTAAATGTGATTGAGAGCTAGACTGGTACAGATATGGGACCAAGCCTAAGCCACCGTCTACAAGGGAAACTCACTAATTAAATAAATTAAAAATGTGTAAAATATAATCAGCAATAAATGAAGAGCTCCTTGCTGATTTAGCAAGTAGCCAGGATGCTCCTCTGAAATTAGCTGATCATGTCCCCTTAGACTAAAACAAGGATATGGATGTTTTTGAGTAGAAGAGGGAGAATAGAAAGCCACATCTGATCTTTGAATGACAGGCCAGGGACCACCCACTCGCCCCACTATGTGTGTGAAAACAGGATAAAAATGAAATCTGATTTCAGTTCATTTGTTTTTAAATTAGTTAAAATGAAATAAAGCTCACAGCATTTATCTCTATGGATGTATTGATTGCGTTTTCATTTCTGAAGCATTAAAATTATAATTGGGAAAACAGTTAGAAAGACTTCTAGATGCTGCTTGTAGTCCTGAACACTGAAGTTATACATTTCTGGATTAGAGGAAGGAGTAACTGAAAAGAATTCCAGGTACAAGGTCTGGGGCAGGGTTTTTCAACCTTGGCAATCTTAAAATGGGTGGATTTCAACTCATCATGGAAATCATGGAAGCAAAATATGGCGATTCTTTGCAGACACTCCAAGGAAGTGGAGTCCACTTCTAAAGAAGGAGTGTCAAACTCAAGGCCCGTGGGCTGATCTGGCCCATGGGATGCTTAAATCTGGTCCGCCGGGGGGGTGGCCTGGAAATATCAAAGGACCTGCCAATGAGGCCCCCGCACGGCCTCCTGCAGCATTCTGACAGCCAAAAATGGGCCATGTGGAGGCCTTGCATTTTCGGCCGGGAAAGTGTTGCAGGAGGACGGGGAGGCAGAAAACAAGGCACAAAGGGGCTTGTGGGGCCTCCACGTGGCCCTTTTTGGCTGGGAGAGTGCTGCAGGAGGCGTCCGTCCCGTCTCTCCCCCACCTGCCAGTCTGCGGAGGAGAACTACAATGCTAATCCGGCCCTCAAAGAAATTCAGTTTGACATTCCTGTTCTAAAGCCTGGAAAGAATAAGAAGGTGTTTATCGAGAGCATCTTGCAGTTAAAAATATTCAAATATTTTTTACATTATTGTTGCATTGACTCAATTCTCCAAGAAACCCAGGATGATTATATACAGTTTTTATATTTAACATAATCCTCTTGGATATTGTAGAGAGATGATAGTTTGACCTGTTGTGGAATGGATTCTCAGGAGGGAGGGGCTGTATTCCAGAGGACCCAGAGACAACTAAGTTTAGATAGCTTGATTGGGAGAAAGAGAGTTAAGGTGTGTCATGCCCCCGTCGGAGCCTGAATCTGCGGAGGAGGACGAGCCGGAGCTGGAGCCAATGGATATCGAGGGAGCAGCTTTGTTGGCTTCAGAGGAATGTGGGGAGGAGTAGGATGAGGCAGCCCAGGGCCCCTCAGGATTGGGATGGCTTGTTAGCAGGGAGGAATGGGGGCAGGATGATCAAGAGCGGGCAAGCAACGGAAATGAGGAGCGACGGAACTCAGGCAATGAAAAAGGACCACACCCTTCTGATCCTCAAGCACGGAGAGTGGAGAGAAGGCAGGAACAGTACAGGCCAACCCGATGACTCAGGAGGAGAGCACCCCACCCCTCTTCACAAGGCACACCTGGAGATTTAAGGAAACACTGTGGGGAGGGGCATTTGTCGGGAACAAATGCTGAATTTGTAGAGTTTCGTGTGCCATTGCAGACGCCTGGAGTTTGCAGGACTGCTTGCATCTTCCTTGCTTCATGGACTGTGCCTTGTTCTTTACTTCGTGGACTCATTGCTTCTTCCCTGCTTCGTAGACCCAGTGCCTTGCTTCTTGGACTCATTGCTTCTTCCTTGCTTTCATGGTCTCATTGCTTCTTCCTTACTTTGTGGACTCAATGCCTTGTTCCTTGCTGTGTGGATTCATTTCCCTGTTTCTTTGCTTTGCTGGACTGCTCACAACCAGAGGCTGCTGCGTGTGTGTGTGTGTGTGTGTGTGTGTGTGTGTGTGTGTGTGTGTGTGTGTGTGTGTGTGTGTGAGTGCTTTGCTCTGGGACTTTCCATGAACGTGGGAGCATTTGGGGGAAAGTTGGAGCATTAAAGGGGAGTTTGAACTCTCAGCTGGCTGTGTGGCCTTCGTGCCTTGTCCCAGGTCATCACAAGGTGGCTCCTCCGTAGCAAAGCTCAGACTATATATTTAATGAAGCAAGTAGCTGCTTTAGTTTGGCAAGAAAACTGCTTAGAAATCTTTGCATGTCTTTCTTGGTTTTGGGGGGTCTGATAGGATCTGAATCTAACATAACTGAATTTCTTTCTCTCCATCCCAAGTCAACTGCCGCAAAATGGTACCCATACCATACCCATCCCAAAGTGGTACCCATCCTACACGTAACTCCTTCTATGATCCTTAACCAAAAGCTTTTTCCCAGGACAATGGTACACAGGCTTTACCAACAGAAGATAATATATGTAACTTGGCTGAACTGTGGAGCCCTCTCTGAGCTTGGTTGTTTATTTGTCCTTGGCAGATGTTTTATTACCAGACCAGCTATTGTATATAAACAGAGAGCAAACCCCAATCCCTTCAAGCCCTGAATATATTATCTAGGCCAGGAATGAAACATCTGCAGGTAAACAACCAAGCTCAAAGAGCACCAAGGACTCCACACAGGCTTTAAGAAGCGGCACACAGTGCCAAGTGAACACCTCCCATCCTCTAAAGCAATGTTTTTCAAAACTTCAAAAAATACTTTATGATACATGGCCTTCAACTTCCAACATGCTGGCTAGGGAATTGGGGAGTCGAAGTCCACACATCTTAAAGATGCCAAGGTTGAGAGAAATGGCTCTAACACATTTTTCCTCCTTCAGCTCAAAATGTACCTCTAATTGATACAATGTGGACTCTTCTGTTCAACTCACAGGGTAACTATATACATGCTTATTATATCAGTGCAACATGACAACATTTGACCTGAATTAACATGCCGACTGTCTGACTATTCTTCAGGACCAACCTCCACCTGCTACTAACATTTATTGGTTCAGGCCCTAGTTTTTCAGGCTTGCCAAAGTTCATAGCAATAGCACTTAGACTTATATACTGCTTCATGGTGCTTTACAGCCCTCTCTAAGCGGTTTACAGAGTTCAGCATATTGCCCCCAACAATCTGGGTCCTCATTTTACCCACCTCGGAAGGATGGAAGGCTGAGTCAACCTTGAGCCGGTGAGATTTGAACAGCTGAACTGCTGAACTGCAGTGCTGCTTTTAACCACTGCGCCACCTTGGCTCTTGACTGCTAGACCAGGAGATCCTTCCCCAAACCTTCTTTGACCAAAGAAGAGACCCTAAGTCTTCTGTGTGCAGTGGTGCAGTAGTTAGAATGAAATATTGCAGGCTAATTCTGGCGGCTGCCAGCAGTTCGATTCTCACCAGCTTAAAGTTGACTCAGTCTTCCATCCTTCCAATGTCAGTAAAATCAGGACCCAAATTGTTGGGGCAATATGTTGACTCTGTAAACCTCTGTGAAGTGGTATATTTATGCTCTGATTTCTCTTCAGATCCTATAAATCTTTCACCTTTTACTAAAGTCTAAGTAGTATTACTATTCCTTCTTATCTCTGTCAATTTTAGTTTAAAATTTAATGTTATTATAGTTTGAATGTTTTAAATCATTTCTAAGGATTGTAAGCCATCTAGAGTTGCCTCCAAACAAGATGGGCAGCCTATAAGTTGAATAAATAAATAAATGGGGACCAGAATTTCCATTGCTAAAGCAAGGCAGATGTTAACATGCCCCATTTATATTTTAATGATAGCTTTTATTTTGTAATGGATCGAATATGTTGTGAGCCGCCCTGAGTCCCTAGGGATTGGGCGGCATAGAAATCCAGCAAAATAAATAAATAAATAAATTTAACAATATTTTTGCCATGGCTGTTAAGCATATCACAGCAGTTGTTAAGGGAAGCACACAGTTGTAAAGCAAATCCAGTTTCCCCCATTTACATTGTCAGAAGCCAACTGGGAAAGTCTCACATGGCAATCACATGACCTCGGGACAATGCAATCTGTCATATCTACATGCCGGTTGCCAAGTGCTTGCATTTTAATCACATGTCAATCGGGGATGTTACGATGGTTGTAAGTGCGAGAATCAGTCATAAGTCACTTTTTCAGGGCCTTTATAACTGGTTACTGAATGAATAGTTGTAAGTTGAGCACTACCTGTATTGCTTCAGTGGAAGTTGTTCTTTTGAAGCCTTCTTCAACCTCATGTCCCCAAGCAGCACCAAGATTACAACTTCTAAAATTTGGGAAGGCTCACTAAATTTGTAATGTCCGTGTGGAGAAATTTCACGTGGCATAAATGACATTGAAATTGAGCACACTCCTCTAGCACCTTATACCAGCAAACTTTCTATATTGCAAAGTTCAGGCAATCTTCTGCCAGAGATGCTGGCTTTCTAAGGGGCTGCTTCAAATGCAACCTGCTTGTATTTATGTGCTTGCTTGCATTTAAACTTAAAGAAACCTCCTTCTATTGGCATCTTGAACTGCTGGAATCTGAGAAGAGATTTACTGCTCAATTCTACTGGATTTACAGATGAATACCTGGGTAGAAGTTCAGAACTTGCAGTCCTTTGGTTCCAGTTGCCAGAGAAAAAAATAATTGTTCCCATAGACATTGCCAGATTTATATCCAGCACTTTCTCTAAAGCGTGCAAGGCAGGAAACATTGGAGGCTGATATGCTCCTAACAACACTATGAACTAAGTAAAAAGTGAATGTGAAACTGTGTGTCATGGCAGGAATACCCAATGCTTGGCCTCTCCTTTCCAATGCACCAATTCCTTCAAGTTTAAGTAGAACTGCTGGATGTTGCTTAAAGGTCGCTCCAAACCATCAACTTCTGTATACATAATCGAGAGTAAAATCATATTCATCAAATTCTTTCTTTAAAAAAACAAGCAACGTATTTACTACATACTACTAAAGCTCTCGTGTCTATTTGATTGTTTGTAACCTTCAATTGGGTAAAAGTGTAAATCAAGGGCCAACAATTTTGGAAATCAATAAAGAATAATATTTGTAGCTCAGGGTTGAAATGAGGGTCCTTGGTGCTCTCTGAGCTTACCTGTAGATGTTTCACTACTCTAACTAGGTAACATCAGATGATGTTATCTATTTAGGATAATAAAACATCTGCAAGAAAACAAGCAAGCTCAGAGAGCACCAAGGATCCCTAGTTCTGGACCACAAATGGACTAACTTACAGAACATACACAAAATCCAGGATCTATGACTCCCATGGGATTGAAATTTGGCAAATTTGTGGTTGCTTCAGTTCTGCTATACCTCTGTACTGCCATCATCAGCCGCAGATTGTCATTTCCAACACTTCCTGCCAGTCTCCTACAAGGAAAGTCAATGGGGAAGTCGGTTGGAAGTCAGAAGTTCCTTTGGTGCCCACTGTTTTTTTGCCTGGCTATGGTCACTTTTTTTAACTATTTCTATCGAACCTGAAGTTATATCTAAAATAGTAAATACAACAACAACTTCACATTGCCAGCTGTAGAACAACTGATCAGTGTGCCAGTGTTCTTTGGAGCTTAAAAAATAAGGGGAAAATCACAAATGCCCCTCTCCTAAGTGCCCAAAGGCTGACAGCCTTTGATTTGATCTGTGAACTTCAACACATACTACAATCTTTCCATTGCACCAAAAGGTTGCCCCACACAGCATAACTTCCTTTCTGTTGCCCCCCAAAACAGAACTAGACCCATAGATTCAATTGGAATAAAGGAGTCAAGGCAAGACTTTCATCAGGAAGCAACTGTGTGTTTAGGAAAGTCCAATAGGTCATCTTTTTGTAGAGGTCCAAATCCTGTCTATTCTGCATCAAATAGGGAGTACATGGCTTCAAATATGGTGCTCACTTGATGATTCTGGATATTTTAAAGAAGAAATCTTATTTCTTCTGCACTTCTGTCCCTTCAGTTTCCCAATAATAAATCCAACTAAAGGAAAGAAGGGAGGGAGGGGAGAGGATGGAGCAGAGGGAAAGAAGGAAGGAAGACAGGAAAACAGGAAGGAAGGGAAGGGGGAACGAAGTTTATTTATTTACTTATTTTTTATTTACATTTCTATGCCGCCCAAATCCCGAAGGACTCTGGAGTTGGAAGGTTGAGAGGAAGGAGGGAGGGAGGGAGGGAGGAGGGATGGGAGGGAGGGAGGGAGGGAGGGAAGAGGGAAGGAGTTTATTTATTTACTTATTTTTTATTTACATTTCTATGCCGCCCAGCTCCTGAAGGACTCTGGAGTTGGAAGGTTGAGAGGAAGGAAGGAAGGAAGGAAGGGAGGGAGGGAGGGAGGAGGGAGGGAGGGAGGGAGGGAGTGAAGAGGGAAGGAAGGAAGAAAGAAAGGAAGGGAAGAAGGAAGGAGTTTATTTATTTACTTATTTTTTATTTACATTTCTATGCTGCCCAACTCCCGAAGGACTCTGGAGTTGGAAGGTTGAGAGGAAGGAAGGAAGGAAGGAAGGAAGGTAGGAGGGAGGGAGGGAGGGAGGGAGGAGGGAAGGAAGGAAGAAAGAAAGGAAGGGAAGAAGGAAGGAGTTTATTTATTTACTTATTTTTTATTTACATTTCTATGCTGCCCAACTCCCGAAGGACTCTGGAGTTGGAAGGTTGAGAGGAAGGAAGGGAGGGAGGGAGGGAGGGAGGGAGGGAGGAAGGAAGGAAGGAAGGAAGGAAGGAAGGAAGGAAAACACACAGCAATTAGGTCTAAGTGACCAAGTTGAGTGGAGGCATTTGCAAGCATTGTACTGGTCCCAGAGCCAATTTGCTTCTAATAAAAGGTAAGTGTAGAGCAACTGTCAAAGAGGAGAAAAATCAATAGTTGTTTTTTCTTTTTATTCCAGATGAATTGTGGCAATAGGGGGAATAATAAATAAAGAGTGAACTTTGTGTCAGTTTATGCATCTGGGCACACTGTTTCATACACTCGGATCCCTGGTGGCTGATCGCTTAGGGGTTTAAAAGACACACCATGGAGCACATTTTGTGACTCGGAAAGATCAAACATATAAGAAGCTTTGCATGAACACCTAGGGAGCTTCCTTTGGGTTTCGAAGATCTCTCTTCCAGACTCAGCTCCCCGGTTGGGAAATGGGAAGAGTTTGCAAAAATTCAAAATAAAAGCCATCAGTTCATATTCACAGCATTTTGTAAGCTTTCTCCAACTTTGATTCCTATGTATTTCAGGCAGTTGTAGCCCTCCAAGTGGGTTCCTACAAACCAGCAAGTGATAGAGAGGTCAAGGGAGGGATTGCTTTTAAAAGAAAAGTCCGGCCTTAGGCATGAAAAGCTGGATAATTTTGGGCCAATCTAGTCCTGCCTTAAGTATGAAAGACTGTAATTTTGGGCCAATCCCCAGGAGAATTCTAGTCCTGCTTTAGGCCTACTGGGTCACCTTGGACCAGGCACTCTCTTTTAACCCAATTCACCTCACAGGCTTGCTATTGTGTAAGGTGACCAGACGTCCCGCTTTTGGCGGGACAGTCCCGCTTTTCAGTAATTTGTCCCGCGTCCCGGTGCGTTTCCAAAAAGTCCCGCTTTTTTTATTTGAATTTGCCCTGCAGGGTGAAATCCTGCCGGTTCGGCCAGGCCAGTCGTTCGGCGTAGAGCCGATGGAACTGGCGGCGGTCGCGGCGCGGGGCTTCTCCCGCCCACTTCCCTCGCCCGGCTGGACGCCGCCATTCGGGTTATTTTGTTCTCTGCGCATGCGCAGAACTGGCGGCAGTCACGGTGCAGGGCTTCTCCCGCCCGCTTCCCCCGCCCGGCCGGACGCCACCATTTGCGTTATTTTGTCCTCTGCACATGCGCAAGTTGCGCAGAGGACAAAATAACCCGAATGGCAGCATCCAGCCGGGCGGGGAAGCGGGCGGGAGAAGCCCCGCGCTGCGACCGCTGCCAGTTCCATCGGCTCTACGCCGAACGACTGGCCCGGCCGAACCAGCAGGATTTCACCCCTCTGCGGCGACGAACAGGTAAGCCTGTGCCAGTAGGAACCCACCCCTGGCTGCGATGAAGGGGGGGTGTTTGGGGGGGGTGCACAAAGCTGCAGGATAAGAGAGACGGACCCCTTCCATCTTGCTCCCCTAGAAACCCCCCCCCCGTCAATGGTGTCCCGCTTTACAAAAAATAAAATCTGGTCACCTTACTATTGTGGGAAGAACAGGAGAACAAAGGAGTATTAGATATATTCACCACCTTGAGTGATTTATAAAAATAATAAAAATGGGATAGAAACAAATAAATAGCATACTGTAAAAAAATAACACCCACTCCCCAAATTCTGCACCTGCCCTGCCATATCCCAGGAGTTCTTTTCATATACAGGTAGTCCTCAACTTACAACAATTCATTTAGTGACCATTTGAAGTTACAACGGTAATGAAAAAAGTGACTTATGACCATTTTTCACACATGACCATTGCAGCATCCCCGTGGTCACATGGTCAAAATTCAGACACTTGGCCAACTGATTCACATTTATGACAATTGCAGTGACCTGGAATCATGTGATCCCCTTTTGCGACCTTCTGACAAGCAGAGTAAATGGGGAAGCCAGATTCACTTAACAACTGTGGCAAGACAGGTCGTAAAATGGGGCAAAACTCACTTT
Organism: Diadophis punctatus similis; assembly: GCA_023053685.1. NCBI lineage: Eukaryota > Metazoa > Chordata > Lepidosauria > Squamata > Dipsadidae > Diadophis > Diadophis punctatus. The sequence continues at coordinate 4,976,221 of JALIGW010000027.1, forward strand.
ACAAATGTTTCACTTAGGAACCGAAATTTGGGGCTCCATTGTGGTCGTAAGTCAAGGACTACCTGTAAATTGGTGCAGGAGCTGGGTCAAGCAGCAGTGGAAAATAGGTGGGTGGTAGTGTCTTCTCAGGAACATGTGCATGGTGCTGAATTTGCATTTCACCCTCCGTGGACCAGGAAGGGCGATGCTCAGATTTCTCTCGGCAGCCCTCACCTGAATGACAGGGCTATTAGCACCATTGATGCAAGAACCAGATACTAAGAGACTTCAATGACCCCAGTCAGAAATTTGACTCCCATCAAGATAACAAGCTGATGTGTGAGGCAAGAAAGAGTTTCCCGCAAGTCTTCATTGCAGGTCGGGAAGAAGGAGCCAAAAATAAATGTTTAGCCCTTCGTTTGGGGGCAGAAGCAGCACAACCCCACTGGAGCACGCCCCTGTGAAAATTGTGCAAAAAATGTCCATGGAGATTGTCAGTCATCCAGATCATGGTTGTCCCAGAGGGGCTTTTTCAAGAAGCCACTGGACTTTCCGGTTTTTCTTTGAAGTCAAAGAGGCCATCTGTGTCAAAACTGAACAGCCCTTTCTCAACAGAGGGGGAGGGATAGGACATCACCAACATCACCAATCTCCAGTCTACAACACAGTCCTTTCAGCAGTTCCAAGTAGGCTCCACACTTGCACCACTCAGGTGACCCTGAGGACACAGATAAACCTTAATGACCACAGGTGGCCTTAATGACCTGCCAAAAGAATGCAAATGTCCAGCTTTCTGCAAGGAGTATAAATCCTTCCATTCCCCATCATCCAATCTGAGCTGAAGAAGCTTCTTGGATGAGAAGCAAAACATCTTCAAAGAAAAACCAGGAAGTCCAGTTGCCTCTTGCGCAGAAATAGTTCTCCATTTATTCATTAGCGTAGTTCTCTATACAGCCCACCCTGATCAAAAAGCAGGTCCCAAAATATTCTCTAGGGCACCTGTCCCCAACCTTTCCAGCTAACCCCAGGGGGAAGAGGGGATAGTTTTGTGTGTGCTCACACCGCTTGTGCAAATGGAGCTTTCCACGCTCACCCGCCACGTACACAGCCTGGTTGCCATCAGGCCACGGCCCAGTAGTGTTCTGCAGACTAGGGGTTGGGAACTCCTGCTCTAGGGCAAACTGCACATTGAAGTAACCCCGGGGTGCAGTTTCATGTGCCTATCAATTCCCTGGCTTGATTTTCTTTGTTATATTAACAGTGCCTGTGTACCTGTGCCTCGCAATATCGAACAAGTGAAATTAATAGCACTGCAACTTTGGAACACACTGTACTTGGCAGCACACAGAAGCTGCTCTTAATTGAAAGACCTCCTGTAAAAAAAATGGGGGCTACAGATGATTTGAAGGAAAATAGCGTATGGGTTGGCGTCTGCCTTTGGTGCGCTCCCTGACGGCAACCGACATCATGCTGCAACGACCCGACTCCTGTGTAGATCTGCCATTGGTGATCATTTGCAATCAATATGTGAAATGGGGCATTGCCCAGGGCTTCCTTTGTGCCAGGGCTCAGCCAAGAAATTTGATTTAATATCGAGGCTGAGTCATAGGATAAGTTATGAAAAATGAGAGTGAATGTACCGAGACTACATTGATCTCACTACGGAAGAGAACACAGAGCCAGGTACACAGGCCAAGCCTTTCCAGGTCTGACTAGCAGGTGTATGGAAAGTAAAGAGCTGGATGGACTGTGGACATCACCTAGTCCAGACCTGGGGACTTTACAGGCCAAGGGCTACTTCCCATCCTTGGACTCTCCCTGTCCAGCTCATGAGGGTGGAGAGGGCATGGGGTTGGTAGCAGGGCGGCAGCAGGATGGGGTGGTGGTCCACCAGAACAGTCCCAGTTTCTCATGCTGCCCCTTGGGAAAATCCCATCCCTGACCTAGTCCAACCTCTGCTTTTTGCAAGAATTTAGAGCCAGTTTGCTCAAGTGGTGAAAGCATCAGGCTAGCAGCTAGGAGACAGCGAGTTCTAGTCTCACTTTGGGAATGAAAGCCAGCTGGGTGACTTTGGGCCAATCACTCTGGCCCAAAGAGCCAAGGTGGTTAAAATGCAGCATTGCAGTTCAGCAGTTCAGCTGTTCAAATCTCACCGGCTCAAGGTTGACTCAGCCCTTCCATCCTTCCAAGGTGGGTAAAATGAGGACCCAGATTGTTGGGGGCAATATGCTGAACTCTGTAAACTGCTTAGAGAGGGCTGTAAAGCACTACGAGGCGGTATATAAGTCTAAGTGCTATTGCTACTCTCTTTCAGCCCATCCCACTTTACAGGGTTGTTGTTCTGGGGAATATAAGAGGAAGGAGTACTGTGTGTATTCACCACCTTGAGTAATTTATAAAAATAATAATGGCGGGATATAAATAAATAAAATCTGCTACTACTTGATAGATGACCAGCACTTCTGCCAGCACAATTCATCCTGATAAAACCCTATTCTTGCCTGTCCTTAAGGAAGCACACACATTCTTCACAACTTTATCCCTTCTTTCCTCATTGCTCTTTGCACCTTCATTTCATCTGTGAATTAGACCAAGAATTTTTTTAATTTTTATTTTTTGGAAATTTCAATGCTTCCTTTCCTTCTTTTCAATTTGTTGGTAGGGGCTTGGTTGGAGAGGCTGTGGGATGGAAAAGGGATGCAGAGAACAAAATGATCCTTTGCTTCCAAAGGAAGATTTAAATACAGGTAGTACTCGACTTAAAGAAACAAGGCCAACAAAGAACACAATGGATGGACTCCATTAAAACTGACACCAGTCAGAACATAGAAAAACCTCAAAGAAATAGTACAAGATGATGTGGAGAAACCTGTCCCATAGAATCACCAAGCGTTGGACATAATTGAATGGATATCATCATCAGTACCGTATTTTTCGGAGTATAAGATGCACCTTTTTACCCTCAAAAAGAGGGTGAAAATTTGGGTGCGTCTTATACACCAAATGCAGCCCAACCCAGCCACCCCCACCCTTTGGCCACTGCCTGCCAACAATTTACCTCTTTGCAGCAAACAGAACAGAAACAGAAGCCTTATTAGCACACTAAAAGATTACTTGCCTCCCGATCTACAGCTGACAGAGGCTTGCAAGCCACGTGGTAAAATGAAACTAACTACAGTGGCTGTAATGAGACAAAATGCTGGGAGATAAACTGCTGGCAATGTTACATTGCTGAAATTGCAAGACAGTAAGCTACAGCTACTGTAGCCTAGAGGAAAGAGCTCTTGCCTCACAGTCAGGAGGTTATGAGTTCTATCCTAGGTAGAGGCAGATTCTGTTAATATGTTATTTTGTTAAATGTTTGTAGAGTGTTCAAATTATAAGACTTATTTTTTAAAGACTGCTTTATTATTGTTCTAGACAACTTAACAAAATGAAGAAGATTTTTAAAATAAATGCTTGCTCTGAAGAGGCCCAGTGCTATTGTATCTTCTTTTAAATAGCAGAGAATATTTCCAGAAAGCCACATAAATTTTAAAGATCTGTAAAAGTATAATCTGAAATGTCCTGTTTTAGTATTAAGTATTAGTATTAAAATAAGGCAGCTGAGAAACCCTGACTTGGTCATGTTTGGAGTAGATCTATTTAAATAATTAGGAGGAGTTAGTGTGATTACATTTAAGAAAACTTTCTGGGATTAATATACTGCCATAATGTACATTTCTCCAATTCTTTGCTATTTCTATGAGTCAAGCACACATGCACAGAAATACACAGCAAACAGTGTATATCATCTGTGCTGTTTGCTGTTTGCTGTTTGGCAAATTGCTGGGAGGCAGAGGCCTTTTTTCCTTGTTTTCCTCCCCCAAAACTAAGGTGCGTCTTATACTCCGAAAATACGGTATTTGATTTATGACCGAATTGCTTAGCAACCATTTGAAGTTATGACAGATCTCCTCATGGCTAGTTATAGCCTGGATTCAAAGATGTGATGGCATTTATGGTAGTTTGAAGCTTCCCACAGTCGTGTGACTGTGATTTATGATTTTATTTTGGTAGAGATTTCTGGAAGAAACCCCCTCCCCACCCATGGTGGACAATGAATGCACTTAATGACCATGACACATGTTTAATAATCATTGCAAAAAAAAAAGTCGCAGAATTGGGCATGGTCACATGGTGATCCGCTTAACTATTGGCACGATTTAACAATCATAATTGCAGGCTCAGTTACAATTGAGGACTACCTGTATAGAAACCCAGTGATATGCAGACTTTTAATATGAAGGGCAAGAAAACCTATTGATCTTCCTGGTATGATTTCACTGTGGCAACATTGTGCATGGGTTTTCTAAGAATGCTAAATACGGCTTTAAAAAGTTCCCTATTGCCAGTGGCTGCTGGTTTATAAATAACCACTATGGTTACTTGCCTGCGGGAATCCAAATGTTGAAAAATTGGAACATTTTGAAATGGTATCAGCTTTACAAAACTGATTGATAAAAGCATATAGAACTAGGGCTGGAACAATCTATTATCTTTCATCATGTGAAAATTCATGTTCCTTTTCCTGGGCTTTTTCCCCCAAGATGCACTTTGGTGAGCAATGTTTCTGAATACATTAGATGTTCGTAATTTTTTTCCCTCTTAAACATTTGTTGTGCATTTTCCCCTAATATTAACCCATTTTTTAAAATAGAACAGCATCATGACACTTAGAGAAGTAAGAACTGTGAAGGATAACCATATTTTGGTCTGTGTATCACTTGAAAAGCAACAGTAACTATGTTTTCATGAAAATGCATGCCAAAGTGGTCTACTTTCCTAATAGGCTGATTATTCTATCAACTAAAATGTGTATTTTTCCAAATTTTCCAGTGTAAAATAAACAAGAAGGCTCATACATACAGAAAGTGTGAGCAAAAGAAGCACATACATTAGATATAAATTACATTTAGGGCAGTTTTAAAAAATGAAATTGCCAATGAATCCAGAAATAGACCAACATGAATTTAATGCTGAGAATTGAAAATCTGGGTTATGGATGGAAATTATATGTTCTCCCATCTCAAATACTAACACTGGAATATCTTCCCCATGGAAACCCACTCGGCTTCATTTTGAGAAGCATATTGCTTAAAATGTTATCACAAAACTTTTGGAAATGGTTGATGGTTTGACTTTTTCCCTTACTGCCCATTATCAGCCTAGAAATTCAGTCAGGGACTTTGAGCCAGATGCAATCTCTCAAGACAGAATGGATGGTGAAATTGATGGTGTTGGCCGATTTGGTGAAAATTGACCGCTTTGTTCAAACACAAAATATTGACTAATTTTAATGCTGATTTAAAGTCCCTTATGATATGGACTTGATGATCAGAAATGTAATAGATAATAGAAAAAAAATAAAAAACATACTGCAAATGTAAATTTATACTTGTATCTATCATAAAAGAAAGTCAGAAGTAATTTCTTTTTCATTCTGAAGATTTGGCTTTGCTTTCTTTATTCATTCTTCTATCTTCTTTCTAAATGATCTGTTATGATATTCATGAACTGGGAGAGCTATGTTAACAAGGTCAGCCAATGAATAGGCATAGCAACTAAGTCAGCCAATGGGAGTTAAACACTTCTGAGCAGGGGTGAAATGCTCCCGGTTCGCTTTTACCTGTCTGTCGTCAGAGGGCCGATCGCGAAGGCAGCGCAATGCTCCGCCCACCCGCCAGGACACCGCCGTTTGAGTTCTTTTACCCACTGAGCATGCACAAAGCGTTCTGTGCATGTGCAGAGGGTAAAAAAACCGCTGTTTCTAAGTCTGTGCAGAGAATCAAAGCTGAAAAACTGAAACTAGAAGGCTGGGCGTGGCTCAGCCCACTCTGTACTCTCTTACACACTGTCACGGGGTGATTTTCTGATTGTCAGCTGTACTCATATGTATTCATATGTCAGACATTATGACCCAGAGGTTCTTAGCAAAGTGAAGCAGTCATATGGGGTGTGATCTGCGCAGATGTGAAATTCCTTTCTATCCCTCCATTACTTCTGCTGTAGTCCTTCATTGAGAAGGATGCATATTTAATCTGCCAATATGTAATTATTAAGTTTTAGTATTTTTTATATTTCTTTTGTACCGAAATAAATAGTTTACTATTAGACTTTATACTCAGGTTTATTTTATCATAAATTGGTTTCCGAAGGGAAAAGATCCAATCACCTCTACAATTTATCTTTCTCAAGCTAACACACACTCTGAACTCAGCTGAAATGAAACTAACTGTTCTCTGTTGCCTGTAACTGCGTGAAGAAGAATCTACATTGATATTGTAAATATATATATTACTATGTTTATAAAGAAGTTAATGAATCCAGCTGAATTAGTTATCTGTGTGTGCTTCTGGTTTTGATTTTTGCAACAAACTCTAATATGATCAGTATTTGTTAAATTTTACCTCTTTATTTTTAAAATCTCTCAACACAAACTACCTCACAGGGGTGTGGTGGAGGAACTGGAGGAGTGAGGAGACCAACTTTTATAAATAACATAAAATTCAAAATATATATCCAAGGTTCCAATCATTTCCATTTTCCCCCAAGATATGTGCTTGCAAATAGGCCAAGAATTAGAGTTTCTAAAATATACCGTATTTTTCGGAGTATAAGACGCACCTTTTTCCACCCTAAAAGAGGGTGGAAATGTTGGTGTGTCTTATACACCAAATATATCCATTTTTGGCCTCCCGAAGCCCCGCCCCTGCATCCCATTTTTGCGAAAAATGGGACCGTTTTTTTGCAAAAATGGGGTGCACAGAGGGTTTGGGAGGCCTGCAGAGTGCTCCTGGGGGCTGGGGGATGGCAAAAACACCCCCGTTTTTGCAAAAAACTGGGCGAAAAACGGGCTGTTTTTTGCAAAAATGGGGTTGTTTTTGCCTTCCCCCAGCCCCAAGAGCACTCTGCAAGCCTCCCAAACCCTCTGAGTGCCCCGTTTTTCACAAAAACGGGTGAAAAATGGGCCCATTTTTTGCAAAGAAAAAAGAAAAAATGGGGTGCGCAGAAGGTTTGGGAGGCTTGCAGAGTGCTCCTGGGGGCCGGGGAGGACAAAAACTTTTTTTTCTTACTTACCTCTTTGAAATCTTGGTGCGTCTTATAGTCCGAAAAATACGCTACCTCCACAATCAGGTTCAGCTTATCCACGGATGAGCTTATTATCCATGAGTATGAATGGTAATGCAGGTAGTCCTCAACTTATGACCACAATTGAGCCCAAAATTTATATTGCTCATTGAAAAATTTGTTAAGTGAATTTTGCCCCATTTTACGACCTTTCTTGCCACATTCATTAAGTGAATCACTGCAGTTCTTAAATTAGTAACACGGTTGTTAAGTGAATCTAATTTCCCCATTGACTTCGCTTGTCAGAAGGTCGCAAAAGGGGATCATGTGACCCCGGGACACTGCAACTGTCATAAATGTGAGTCAGTTTCCAAGCATCTGAATTTTGATCATGTGATCATGGGGATGCTGCAATGGTCATAAGTGTGAAAAATTGTCATAAGTCACTTTTTTCAGTGCTGTTGTAACTTCGAACGGTCACTTAATGAACTGTTGTAAGTCAAGGATTACCTGTACTTTTTAAAAATATGTGTATTTTCTATACATACACACACATAGTCCTCACTTACCAACAGTAAATCGGATTGGGAACTCCATCACTAAGTTAAACTGTTCTAGGACACAACATCAGATTATTGTACTGACTTAACGATGGCAGTTCCAGCATCCATCGTTAGGCGAATCCTGTGCAGTCCCAGCATCCCACAGTCACATGATTATCATTTGTGACCTCCCGCCGGTTTCCCCATTGCTTTTCAAATGCTGGCAGTGAAAGTCCCAAATAGCCAAAACTTAGAGGACTTATGGATCCGAGGTGGCGCAGTGGTTAAAATGCAGCACTGCAGTTCAGCAGTTCAGCTGTTCAAATCTCACCGGCTCAAGGTTGACTCAGCCTTCCATCCTTCCGAGGTTGGTAAAATGAGGACCCAGATTGTTGGGGGCAATATGCTGAACTCTGTAAACCGCTTAGAGAGGGCTGTAAAGCACTATGAAGCGGTATATAAGTCTAAGAGCTATTGCTATTGCTATTATGATAAGGGCCCCTTGTCTAATGCCACTAGAACTGAACAATCACTGAATGGACAAACATTAAACAGGGGCTACCTGTAATTGTACAGCAAATACTCAAATTTTTAATCAAAACATCATGAAAAATGTTGGTTGGCTAGTCTGCAGGTGATTCATTTTTCTATGGTATTTTGGATAAAAATTCTAGGCTCAGTTTCTTGGTGGATGGGCTTATATCCAAGCATACATGGTAGTGTATCCATGTGACATCGAACACAATTCTTGTCTCAGGAGTTGACCTGAAGGTATCTAGTCCTGCTTCGTGCCTCTGATGTTCTCAGCCACACAGTACAATGGACTGCAAGTTGGAGGACATCTGGCATGCCTTCAGTTGCAAAACGATTTTAGTTTGCAGCTCAAAGTGTGCCAGAAGTCCTCCTGCTTGCAGTCCATAGTAATGTGTGGCTGAGAACATCAGAGGAACAAAGCAGGTCTAGATACCTCTTGTTTATGCCTGCAAAAAATGATGCTAAAAATCACAAGATTTTTGCTTACAATTTTTGAAGAGGAAGAGATGGAGGGCTGTATGGTGATGCAAATGATGGTGTTCAGCAGAAGCCAGAGAAACCAGTCTATTTGAATGTCTAACGCAGAATCTCAGTAAAACGCTCAAATAATGTTTTGATGGATTCAGAACCTCATTTTAAGATCACAGGGAACGTATCTAACTTTTTGTAAATGCCAAGTTTGTAGAACGTGAAGCTCCAATTCTCTGTGTGAATTAGCCATTTTTCTATTATAACCATTTTAGTATTCTGTTTAAGAAGCTGAAATTCTTGTTTGGCTTCTAAAGGAAACTTTGTCTATTTCCCCTGAGATTTCAGAGGCAGCCAAAACACCTATTCCAGCCAGAGAGAATTACAAAAGTTTTAACTTAATAAACTGTTCTTGTCAAATTAAACCTTTTTTGTTAACTATTGAAAAGTTTGAAAAGTATAGGCTAAATGAACATTTAGCTGATCCAGGATACATAGCCCACTCCTCTACCCAGCAAAAGAGATAATTACCCACCATTTTTAAATTAAATTAATTCCAACAAGTCAATTTCTCATGAAAACAAGAGCAAAACTTCAGTTCTTATTCAATAGAACATAGAATGTAATAGGGTTAGAAAGGACCTTGGAGGTATTTGTATTTGTATTTGTTTATTTGTCAAGCATATATGATTATAAACAAAGTATAAACAGTAAAACATGATTGAATATATATGTAATATATTGGTGCAAAATGCAGCTGCGCGAGCTGTGGTGGGTGTACCCAGATGCACCCACATAACACCGATCCTCCACCAGCTGCATTGGCTGCCCATTAGTCTCCGGATCCAATTTAAGGTGTTGGTCGTTACCTTTAAAACCCTACATGGCTCAGGGCCAGGTTACCTTCGGGACCGCATCCTGCCGCATACCTCCCTACGACCAGTTAGGGCCCACAGAGTCGGCCTCCTCCAGGTCCCGTCGACCAAACAATGCCGGCTGGCGGGGCCGAGGGGGAGCGCCTTCTCTGTGGGAGCTCCCTCTCTGTGGAACCAGCTTCCTCCAGAGATCAGGACCATCCCCACCCTACTGGCCTTCCGGAATGCACTAAAAACTTGGCTCTTCCGGCAGGCGGGGTGAAAGTGAGACCAAGTAGATTACATATGGGTCTCCCCCCCTTGACTGTACATATGAGATACCCTTTTTAACTTTTGTATTTTGTATTTTTTAACTACTGTATTTTATATTGTATTTTATATTGTATTTTATATTGTAATGGAATCTACATGTTGTGAGCCGCCCAGAGTCCTCAGGGAGTTGGGCGGCATAGAAATCCATTAAATTAAATTAAATTAAAATTAAATTAAATTAATAATACAAGCATGAATAAGAGTAAAAGAGGTATGAATATATGTGAACATTAGGACAGGAACGGTAGGCACGATTGTGCGCTTATGCACGCCCCTTACCGACCTCTTAGGAATGGGGTGAGGTTGATGGTAGATAATCTGAGGTTGAAGTTTTTGGGGTTTGGGGAAGAAACTACTGAGTCAGGTAAAGTGTTCCAGGCGTTGACAACTCTGTTGTTGAAGTCGAATTTTTTGCAATCAAGTCTGGAGCTTGATTGATAAATCAGGTCTTCTAGTCCAACCCCCTGCTGAGGCAGGAAACCCTTATATCCGTGATGGTGAACCTATGGCACGCGGAGCCATATCTGAGGGCATGCGAGATGTTGCCCTATGTCAGCTCCAGCTGGCCAGTTGATTTTTGGCCTTCCGGAGGGCAGAGGGAGGCTGTTTTCACCCTCCCCAGGCTTCAGGAAAGCCTCCAGAGCCTGTGGATGGCAAAAAATGGGCCCAATGGGCCTACCGGAAGTCTGGAGGCTTCAGTGAGGCCTGCACGCATGCGTGGGGGGGGCAGCGCGGGGGGTTGTGCGCTCATGCACGGGGGGAGGGCATTGCATTATGGGTGCTGAACAAAAAAAGGTTCGCCATCACTGCCCTATACCATTGTGGAGAATGTCCAGTGTCTGACTAGTGTCTTGTTGAAACCTTCAGTGATGCAGCAGTCACAATTCTAGGAGGCAAGCTGTTCCATTGATTAATTGTCCTCATTATCAGGAAATTTCTCTTTAGTTGTAAATTGAATCTCACTTTAATTATCTTCCATCCTTCATGTCCTGCCCTCAGATGCTTAGCAGAATAGACTGACCTTCCTCTTCTCTGAGACAGCCTCTCAAGTATTGGAAGAGGGGCATTGGTCTTACCTGATATGCCTCTTCTCGTAGGGTGGAGATAGCATCTAGACATGGGTTGTCCTCGTCCATTCATCCAATAGGACTGAGTCTTTTTTTGGCTGATTATTCCTGCCCGTGAGCCAGGGACCCCAGCTTCATGAAGGCCGAAGACTTGACATGTGATACTGTCAATATACAAGCATCCCTCTCCGATCAGATCAAAGGAAAAGTTAGTGCAAGGATAAAGAAGGAGCACAGACATTGACCAGGACCAGAAAGAAACCTGGGCGAGGCTAGATGCTATCTCCACCCTACGAGAAGAGGCATATCAGGTAAGACCAATGCCCCTTCTCCATAGAGGGTCGAGCTAGCATCTAGACCTGGGATATACCAAAGCTGTGTGTCCAAGGGTGGGTCATTCCTGGGTCTAAAGACTCACTGAGACTGCACCTGCTGAAGGACCCTGCCGAAATGGATAAGATGACTAAAGAATTACAGAATAAGGAGGAAACAGGATACTATTTAATCTGGAACAGGTTTTATGATTGGCTAAAAAATAGGGATTCAGAATTACGAAATAGGCGATAAGGATATGTTTAGCAATAGCAATAGCACTTAGACTTATATACCGCTTCATAGTGCTTTACAGCCCTCTCTAAGCTGTTTACAGAGTTCAGCATATTGCCCCCAACAACAATCTGGGTCCTCATTTTACCGACCTCAGGAGGATGGAAGGCTGAGTCAACCTTGAGCCGGTGAGATTTGAACAGCTGAACTAGCAGTCAGCTGAAGTAGGTTGCAGTGCTGCACTTTAACCACTGCGCCACCTCGGCTCCTATATATATATATATATATATATATATATATATATATATATATATATATATATATATATATATATATATATATATATATATATATATATATATATATATATATATATATATATATATATATATATATAGGAGCCGAGGTGGCGCAGTGGTTAAAGTGCATACATATATATACAATTCTTTATAATGAAAAAGAGTGGTTTGTAAATAAATGTAAATAGAAACTGAAAATGGAATATGCATTAAGGAAATCCATAAAGGAGTTATCTGAACTAGGATAAAAAATAGATCAAAAATTAGAAATGTATGGAGGAAATGGAAATGAGAATGAATGATAAATGTATCAAAAATATTTAATTTAAATGAAAAGTATTTAAAAAACTTATAGACCAATCTTGAGCTATAGCTCAAATAGGAACTGTGCTTCCTATTGATATATATGTGTATGTTATGTGTATATAACAACAACAACAACAACAACAACAACAACAACAACAACAACAACAACAACAACAACAACAACAACAACAATAATAATAATAATAATAATAATAATAATAATAATAATAATAATAATAATAATAATAATAATAATAATAAATTCCTGCTATACTTAGAACTATGAACTTGCCACAATTTTAAATATGCCAAATAAGAACTCTCCAGTTGGGCCCAAAATGTCAAATATTTAACATAATCATGCCAGTACAAAACAGAGATTAACAGTTACATCAAAGCCCTCCATATTCATATGGGAATCCTCCTTTTAAAACTTATACCAATTGGGGAATTTTTCACATTTATTATTCCCTGTAAGCTCTTTTGGTATTTTCAACCATCTATGAATGTCACCATTAATCTGTGTTATGCAGTTAAAAATAGTCCATCTTACCAAGAAGTACCTTTTCTTAGCAATTATTCCCAAATACTTAGTGGAATCTAAATTTAAAAACAATGAAATTTCATTTGTTTAATATTTCCATAGAAACTGTAGCTTGTTGGTAAGATTTTAGATTTATTCCAATGTACAGTATAACCAGAATATTTACCATATTGCTATACTATCTCCACAAAATGAGGTAAAGAGCTCTGATAATTATTCAAAAGCCCTGTAATATTATCAGCATAAAATAATAATTTATGCTCTATTTCAGATATATGATTTATGCACCTGAGGGCAGGACAAGAAGTAACAAATGGAACAATATCAAAGAGAGATCCAACATAGAATTAAGGAGAAATATCCTGTCAGTGAGAACAATTAATCAGTGGAACAGCTTGCCTCAAGAATTTGTGGGTGCTCCATCACTGGAGGTTTTTTTTTTAAATAAATTTTATTGATTTTCAACATTTTTCTTTAAAAATAACAATTTCCATATTTCCTAAAGCATTTCTACAATCATACATAGTATTTTCATTTTCACATATTCCTTATTACAGTTAGATTCTATATCACTTATCTTAATTAATTACACATATAGTTTAATTTACATATTTACATTTTACAATCTATAATTTCACTGTTTCTTTTCTTCCCTTCTTAATTTAATCCATTTGTACCATTTTTCCCAAATATTGTAGTAATCCGAATCACTTTGGCCCCTTAAGTACATTGTTAATCTTTCCATTTCTGCACACTCATAGATTTTTTTAACTATTATATTTTCTGGAGGTATTTCTGTATTCTTCCAAAATTGTGCGAAGGTTATCCTAGCTGCTGTTGTGATGTGGAGGACTAAATACTTAATATCTTTGTGGTAATCTTTTTTAAATATGCCGAGGAGAAATAGTTCTGGAGTGAATTCTAATATCTCATTGAATATTTCTGATAGCCATTTATGAATTGTGTTCCAAATTTTTTTTGTTTCTGAGCACAGCCACCACATGTGAAAGAAGGTACCCTGTGTTTTTTTTGCATTTCCAGCATATAGGATTCAAATTTGGATAAATTTTTGCAAGTCTAATTGGGGCTAAGTGCCATCTATAACTCATTTTGTAAAAATTTTCTTTGTATGCTACTGACCTAGATATTTTAAGATTTCTATTCCATATCTGTTCCCAATCGGCCAAGTGGATGTTATGTCCTATGTTCTGGGCCCATGCTATCATAGGACCTTTTACAATATCTTCAAATCTTTCCTGCTGCAATAAATAGTTATATAATTTTGTAATAATTTTGTTTTCTGGGCCAATCAATATTTTATCTAATGGTTTGGATTCCAATTCAATTCCGTATTCTTCTATATCTGTCTTGTATCTAGATTTTATCTGCGAGTAAGGCCACCAGTCTATGTTTATATTTAGTCTTTGTAGTTCATCTCTGTCTTTTAATTTACCAGTTCCATCCAATATGTCTTTATATTTTACCTTTTTACTCTTATCAGTTGTATTTGGATATATAATTGCCTCTGTTATCGAAAGCCAATTTGGAATTTTAATATAGTGTTTTCTTTTTATTTCTTGCCAGGTTGTAATGAGCGCGTCTCTAATTGCATGTCTCCGGAAAAATTTTGATATATTCCCAAAGTGACCAGATTTTTTTTATTTTTAAGCGGGATGGGGGGGGGGCGCCTGGGCGCCGCCATTTGTTTTGCCCTCTGCGCATGCGCAGAACGCTGCACATGCGCAGAGGGCAAAACAGCAAATGTCGGCGTCCAGGTGAGGTGGGGTGGGGTGGAGGCGGGAGGGCGCTTGGATGCCTGGAGCTCGCGACAGGTAAGCTGCCGGCTGCCTCCTTTCCCCGTCTCCCGCCTCCCGTTCGTTGCTTGCCAGCCCGGCCGAAGGGGAGGCGGGAGGCGAGGAAAGGCCTCCCGAAAGGGAGGCGGGCTCCCGAAGGGCTGCCGGCTCCCGAAGGGGAGGCGGGCCGCCTCCCCTTCGGGAGCCGACAGCCCTTCGGGAGCCGGCCTCCCCTTCGGGAGGCCTTTCCTCGCCTCCCGCCTCCCCTTCGGCCGGGCTGGCAAGCAACGAACGGGAGGCGGGAGACGGGGAAAGGAGGCAGCCGGCAGCTTACCTGCTCCAAGCATCCAAGCGCCGCGGTCTCCCGGTTGCCCGCCCGGCCCCAGGGCAACGGCGGCAGCGAGGCGACGGGGGGAAGAAAGGGGAGGGGGACGAGGAAGGGCTGTTTGCGCCGCTCGTAAGCTCACAGCAGCGGCGCCTCCAAGGGCGGGGCTAGGGATGGGGCGGGGGAAGGAGAGGAGGAGCAGCCTCCCTTCCCCCTCCCCCCAGCTTCCAGCCGCCGCCGGAGGAGTCAACAACGCGGGACGCCCGCCCGCCGCCAACGCCGCCCACGGCCGGCCCGAGCTGAGAGGCCTGCTGCTGCTGCCCCTGCGGCTGGGCCCCCAGTCCCGGCTGCCCCGGCGGCGGGAAGGCTGCGGCAGCGGCCCCGGCCGGCTGAGCCAGCGCCGGCCCGAGGGCCATCTTGGATGCAATTCCTTCCCTCAGGCCGCCCCGCCCACCGCGACGCCGGCCATTTCGAGAGGGCGGGGCTGCATCAGGCGCCTCTTCACCGCCCTCCAGTGCCCGCCGAAAGTTTAACTCCTCCCCCCAATCTCGCACGCCGCCCTTTCAGGCCGATTTTTTGAAAGAATGCCCTAGTCGTGCATTCTTTCAAAAAATCGGGGCTTTTTAGAGGACGGGCGGGACGCGGGACAAATGATGAAAAAGCGG
The DNA here is from genome assembly GCA_023053685.1 of Diadophis punctatus similis. Lineage (NCBI taxonomy): Eukaryota > Metazoa > Chordata > Lepidosauria > Squamata > Dipsadidae > Diadophis > Diadophis punctatus. Next base: position 4,991,586 of record JALIGW010000027.1, read on the forward strand.
GTCCGTCCCGCCAAAATCGGGACGTCTGGTCACCTTATATATTCCCTTTATTCCATAGGCATGAGTGCCACCCCATAAGCAAATCGTGGCCTTCCAAAGTTAGAATACGGTTATTATTTAAATTGATCCAGTCTCTTATCCATACCAAAGATGCTGCGGTGTAGTATAATTTCCAGTCCGGGAGTCCAAAGCCGCCTCTACTTTTACTGTCTTATAGGTCGATAGTTTTAATTCTTGATTTTTTGTGTTGCCAAATAAATTTGGTGGTTATTCTATTCAGATTTGCAAAAAATTTAGAGTTTAATTTAATTGGAACTGTCTGAAATAAGTATAATAGTTTGGGCAAAATATTCATTTTAATGATAGCTATTCGGCCTAAAAAAGAAATTTGTAGTTTTTCCCATTTTTTAAGATCTAATTCTATTTGATGTACCAGTTTTTTATAATTATTATCTTTTATAGATGAGCATTTGTTTGTTAAATTAATACCTAAATATTTGATTTTTTTTCACTACTTGTAGGCCTAATTCTTTTCCTAATTGTCCCTCTTAAGAGCTGAAGTGGTGCAGTGGTTAAATGCAGCCATTGCAGGCTGACTGCTAGTTCAACAGTTCAGCTGTTCAAATCTCACTAGGCTCAAGGTTGACTCAGCCTTCCATCCTTCCGAGGTGGGTAAAATGAGGACCCAGATTGTTGGGGGCAATATGCTGAACTCTGTAAACCGCTTAGAGAGGGCTGTAAAGCACTATGAAGCGGTATATAAGAAAAGTGCTATTGCTATATTGCTCTTGTTTCCTTGTCATATTTTTAGTCAATAATTTAGTTTTTTGTTTGTTTATTTTTAGTCCGGCTATTACTCCATATTTTTCTATTTCGTTAAATAAGGCTATTCCAGATTCATGCGGATCTTCCAGAAAAAATACTAAGTCATCCGCAAATGCTTGTATTTTGTAATTTTCTCTTTTGATTTTCGTTCCTTTAATGTCCGAATTGTCCCTAATTTTATTTAGTAGTATTTCCAAAGACAGTATAAAAAGTAGAGGCGACAATGGACATCCCTGTCTTACTCCCTTATTTATCTGAAAAGTTTTGGTTACACTTCCATTCATTATTACCTTGGCAGATTGGGAAGAGTATATTGTTTCTATCATTTTTAAAAATTTGTCACCGAATTCCATTTTTTTAATTAGTAATTTCATGTACTGCCAATCAACGTTGTCAAACGCTTTCTGCGCATCCAGGAAGACAAGGGCCGTTTGCCTTTCTGGATGCGCTTCATAGTATTCCAAAATGTTTAATACGATTCTCAAGTTTGTCCTAATTTGCCTTGTGGGTAAAAATCCATTTTGGTCAAGATGAATAATTTTATTTAATACTTTTTTCATTCTTTCTGCCATTATACACATGAAAATTTTGTAGTCAGCGTTTAACAACGCGATTGGCCTATAATTTTGGATCAAATCTGGTTCGGTACCCTCTTTCAACAATGTGGCGATGTGTGACTCTTTCCATGACTCTGGAATGACTCTTTCCATGACTCACTGGAGGTTTTTAAGAAGAGATTGGACAACCATTTGTCCAGAATGGTACAGAATCTCCTGCTTGAAGAGAAAGTTGGACCGAAAGATCTTCAAGTTCTTTCAAACTCTGTATTCCTTAGACACTTATTGCATATTGCATGATTATCACACATTGTCAATAATAATAATAATAATAATAATAATAATAATAATAATAATAATAATAATAATAACAACAACAACAACAACAATACCAACAACAATACCACCACCAACAACAACAATAACAATAATAATAATAATACATCAAAAAAATTGCAGCTTCCTGCAATAACCTGCAATAAATAAATTTGGGGAGATGGGAGTGGGAGGCACTGTTTTACGGTGGTTCTCCTCCTACCTCTCTGACAGGACGCAGTCGGTGTTGACAGGAGGACAGAGGTCGGCCCCTAGGCCCCTAGTTTGTGGGGTGCCACAGGGCTCGGTCCTCTCGCCCATCCTGTTTAACATTTACATGAAACCGCTGGGTGAGATCATCCGACGACACGGGGTGAGGTATCAGCAGTATGCTGATGATACCCAGTTGTACATCTCCACCCCGTGTCAATTCAGTGAAGCAGTTGATGTAATGTGCCGCTGCCTGGACGATGTGAGGGTCTGGATGGGAGTGAACAGACTCAGGCTCAACCCAGACAAGACTGAGTGGCTCTGGATATTGCCTCCCAAGGACTATGTCGACTGTCCCTCCTTGGTTCTTGGAGGAGAAAAATTGACTCCCCCAGAACAGGTCCGCAATTTGGGTGTCCTCCTAGACCCACAGCTAAAATTGGATCAACATCTTTCAGCTGTGGCTAGGGGGACCTTCGCACAGATCCGTCTTGTGCACCAATTGCGGCCTTACTTGGAGAGGGAAGCCTTGCTCACAGTCACTCATGCCCTTGTCACCTCACGGCTAGACTACTGTAACGCGCTCTACATGGGGCTACCCTCGAAGAGCATCCGAAGACTCCAGTTGGTACAGAATGCAGCTGCGCGAGCTGTAGTGGGTGTACCAAGATACACCCACGTAACACCTCTCCTTCGCCAGCTGCAGTGGCTACCAATTAGTCTCCGGTTGCAATTTAAGGTGTTGGTCGTTACCTTTAAAGCCCTACATGGCTCAGGGCCAGGTTACCTGCGGGACCGCATCCTACCACATACCTCCCTAAGACCGGTTAGGTCCCACAGAGAGGGCCTCCTCCGGGTCCCATCGGCCAAACAATGCCGACTGGCGGGGCCGCGGGGGAGGGCCTTCTCTGTGGGAGCCCCGGCCCTCTGGAACCAACTTCCACCAGAGATCCGGACTATCCCCACCCTGCTGGCCTTCCGTAAAGCTTTAAAAACATGGCTCTTCCGGCAGATGGGGTGAATAGGATAATCAGATTCCCCCTGAATGTTGTGTTTATAATTGTTTTCTTTTTAATTATATTTTAATTTAAATTATGATCACTGTTTTTAAAATGTACGCTTCTTATTCATGCTGTACGCCGCCCTGAGTCCCACGGGATTGGGCGGCCTATAAGAGCGTTTAAATAAATAAAATAAATAAATAACACCAGTGGAACTGCAAAAACGGTGCTACTTGGAACACCGTACATTTTAAGAAGATACTTGGTTGATACCTAGGATGCTGGCAGCAACCTGTATCAACCATTAGCACTAGTCAATGATATTTGTGATACATTTTTAAATGTTCAGTTGACTGAGTTTCATGTATAACAACAACATCAATAACAATAATAATAATAACCCAAGCCAAAAGTTCCAGACGGTGCATTAATGCACATGCTTTAATCATATTAAATTATGATTTTTCATTGACTGGACATTTTTATTATGGTGAAACCGGTTCTTGGAAGAAAGCTAAAGGACTTAAAGGTGCTAAAGTACAGATAGTTCTTGATTTACCACCACAATTGGGTTCCATTGCTAAGTGACATGGCCGTTAAGTAAGTCATCATGAGACTGCACCCAATTTTATGGACTTTTTTTGCCTTGGTCATTAACAGAATCTGGTTTTTCCCCACTGACTTATTTGTCAGAAGTCGGCTGGGTAGGTTGCGAATAGCAATCCTGTGACCCCAGAATGCTACAAATGCTGTAAATACGAACCAGTTGCCAAGCAGTGACCATGGGATGCTACAATGGTCGTAAGTGTGAGGACCAGTCTTAAGTCACTTTTTTCAGTGCTGTCATAACTACAGTACAGAAACTGCCTTGGTCGCTCTGATGGATGATCTCTGGCGGGCCCGGGATGGGGGAAATTCCTCCATCCTGGTGCTACTTGACCTCTCAGCGGCTTTCGATACCATCGACCATGGTATCCTTCTGCATCGTCTCGGCGAGTTGGGAGTGGGAGGCACCGTTTTACGGTGGTTCTCCTCTTATCTCACCGATAGGATGCAGTCGGTGTTAACAGGAGGGCAGAGATCCTCCCCTAGGCCCCTGTTATGCGGGGTACCTCAGGGGTCGGTTCTCTCGCCCATCCTGTTCAACATTTACATGAAACCGCTGGGGGAGATCATCCGCAGACATGGGGTGCATTTTCACCAGTACGCTGATGACACCCAGCTGTACATCACCACCCCGTCTGATTTCAGTGTGGCAGTTGATGTAATGTGCCGGTGCCTGGACGACGTTAGGATCTGGATGGGGAGGAACAGACTCAGACTCAACCCCGACAAGACTGAGTGGCTTTGGATATTGCCTCCTAAGGACTATGACAACTGTCCCTCCTTGGTTCTCGAGGGAGTGAAACTGACTCCCTCGGTTCAGGTCCGCAACTTGGGGGTCCTCCTAGATCCACAGCTAAAATTGGAACATCATCTTACTGCTGTGGCTAGGGGGGCCTTTGCACAGGTTCACCTGGTGCACCAGTTGCGGCCATATTGGAGAAGGAGGCTCTACTCACGGTCACTCATGCCCTTGTCATCTCCTGTTTGGACTATTGCAACGCGCTCTACATGGGGCTACCCTTGAAGAGTATCCGGAGACTCCAGTTGGTGCAAAATGCGGCTGCGCATGCTGTGGTGGGTGTGCCAAGGTACACCCACGTGACACCTATACTCCGCCAGCTGCATTGGTTGCCCATTAGTCTCCGGGTCCAATTCAAGGTGTTGATAATCATCTTTAAAGCCCTTCATGGCTTAGGACCAGGTTATCTCCGGGACCGCATTCTGCCTCATACTTCCCTCCAACCGGTTAGGGCCCACAGAGTTGGCCTCCTCCAGCTCCCGTCAGCCAAGCAATGCCGGCTGGCGGGTCCTAGGGGGAGGGCCTTCTCTGTGGCGGGCCCCGTGCTCTGGAACCAACTTCCTCCAGAGACCCGAACCATCACCACCCTGCTGGCCTTCCGAAAAGCCGTTAAGACATGGCTTTTCCTGCAGGCAGGGGACAGAGCTTAATTCCAACTGAACTCTCCCCCGGGTATGTCTGATGGTTGGATGGTTTTTTAATATTGTAATTTTTAATTTTTATATCCTGATTTTAATCTAATTGTTTATTGGTTATTCTTGTATCTTTTGTGCTGTACGCCGCCCTGAGTCCCTCGGGAGTTGGGTGGCATATAAGAAAACCTAATAAATAAATAAATAATAAATAAATAAACTTCAAACTAAGCAAATGGTCGTAAGCCGGGGACTATCTGTAATGTGTTACTGAATTATACACCACAAAATTGGAATCTATGACATAAAATGAATGACTGTACCATGCCTGGATTATTGCTAATAAGATCACTGCATTACTAGAAAGACAGTTTTGTACCAAATCCAAAAGTTGATTTTTTTAAAGTTGTCAAAACTCAGCCCTTTGCATTGTCTCCCTATCAGCATTAAGGAAAGGCTGGACAATGCGATTCCATGAGAACAAGATTTGATTTGTTGTATGAAAAATCAACTCCAGTAATGTTCACAGTGTTGTAATTATTGTCACTTAGGGTTTTTTTTGGTTTGCGACTTTGGTTGGTTTATTTGCATCATATATTCTTGCGTGTCGTGCATTTTCTATTTTGTTTTTCTTCTGTGCCATAGTTATATTAAAGCAGTAAAACTGAGAGACTGGAACAAGCATGACTTATGGATTATTGTACTTCTCCCCCCACCCCCATTTTTCATCTTCTTATTAAAATAAGAGATTACATCACCCATATTTGCACAGTCTTTTTTTTTTACACAAAAAATGCATTTCTCATTTTCTCCACATAGAGATGAAGTTCCTTTAATGCCAGGCTCCTTCACGATGGCAGGCAATATGCAGCACCAGACCTGGTTGAGACAGTCACGTCAGATCTCCCTGCTGGAAACCGCCAGGGGCTCAGGCTGTGGACCCCCACCATCTCCCCTCCCATTAATTCCTACCCCCTCTGAGAGCCGGAGGCAAAGAAAACAGAAGAAACCGAGCCCAGCCTAGCTCCACCTCCAACCCCATGCCTGTGTTGTTGCGATAATGAAGCATCAAGAAAAAACATGGAAGGCACGCAAGGCTAATTTCCCCATGGAATTTTTAAAGGTGCCATTAAAAACTCAATTTCCCCAAAGATATCTCCCCCTCCCCCTTCCAGCAAAACAAGGAGGTATGTCAAGTGAGGACATCTGAGTTACAGAACACAATTCGCTAGATAGGGCGAGAACCAGCTCTCCGGCTCCTTGGCTGATGTCCCTTCTGCAGCCAAACCAGCTGTGGTCTAGAAGTGAAGCTGGCTCTCCTTACCCCTCTGAAATCACTGGAGAATCATTGGGGGAGGACAGTTGTCTCAATGAAAACAAAGAAGATAACATCTCCACATCAAACCACAATTCGAGTCACATCCATGCAATTTCCTTGGCACAATATGAACATAGTAGGACGGATGGATGGATATGATTAATATCCTATCTCTTCCTCAGGTGGTCCAAGTGGCTCACGTGGGGAGTGGTCTTTATCTTCTCCTCACAACAACACTCCAGGCTAGAGTCAGCTGAGAAAGCTCTCCTTAGACTTGGTCCAACACCTTAACCAATAAACAACTAGTCCTCATTCTTTTCCTCATGTCAACGTATCATCAAAACAACATCAAAGACTCCTTCAGGGCAAACTTTCAGTTGGGAGGTTTGATTCAAACCATCAAATGTGACTGAATGTAATGATGCCAATTTGGAAAACAGAAGCAAATCAACCCCACTTCTCAATCCAACTGGACTGAAGAGCCGCATCGAATCAGCCATTCAACCTAGACCAAAGCTGATTTGCAACCTGCTAATGGTACTTTTTTTAGTTCACCTCCATAAAAGTCTTTTTGTGCTATGGCCATCACCTATTCAGGCACATGGCTGACCAAAAGATGTGTGGCATGAGGCTGTCAACCACACAACTGCTGCTTCTCCAGCATTTTTCATGGACAACTTCAGAAACTATCATTGGAGAGTATTTACATGTTTGGATGGTAAGTACCAAGGTCCAGTCCAACAGTTAAAATACCACTTTACAATGCTTTGGTAAGGCCACACTTGAAATACTACATTCAGTTTTGGTTGCCACAATGTAGAAAGGATGTTGAGACTCTGGAAAGAGTGCAGAGAAGAGCAACAAAGATGATTAGGAGACTGGAGGCTAAAACATATGAAGAACGGTTGCAGGAACTGGGTATGTCTAGTTTAATGAAAAGAAGGACTAGGGGAGACATGATAGCAGTGTTCCAATATCTCAGGGATTGCCACAAAGAAGAGGGAGTCAAACTGTTCTTCAAAGCACCTGAGGGTAGAACAAGAAGCAATGGGTGGAAACTAATCAAGGAGAAAAGCAACTTAGAACTAAGGAGAAATTTCCTGACAGTTAGAACAATTAATCAGTGGAACAGCTTGCCTCCAGAAGTTGTGAATGCTCCAACACTGGACGTTTTTAAGAAGATGTTGGATAACCATCTGTCTGAAGTAGTGTAGGGTTTCCTGCATAAGCAGGGGGTTGGACTAGAAGACCTCCAAGGTCCCTTCCAACTCTGTTGTTATTATTATTATTATTATTATTATTATTATTATTATTATTATTATTATTATTATTATTATTATTATTATTATTATTATTATTATTATAGTTAGCAATACTATAGCAATACTATAGGGCGGCATATAAGAACCAATAAATAAATAAATAAATAAATAAATAAATAAATAAATAAATAAATAAATAAATAAATAAATAAATAAATAAATAAATAAATAAATAAATAAATACCTACTTTGTGGTCACACATATTATATTGGACAGCAAGAAAGGTGACGTATTAAACAAACAAACAAACAAACAAACAGTCCTTTGGGATGATCTTCTCCATGTAGGTTATACCTATCCTACATTTGTAACAAAGACAGGGTGATTTCGTGCCCACCCTGTAGGAGTTGGGGGATTTTGGACCCTTCTTTCTGGAAAAACAGGCACTTCAGATCAGGTCAGCTCTACCTCTGAAGTTGTGGAAAACTGGTGAAGACTGTTCTCTTTTAGATACGGAGACTTTAATAAGTCGGCAATGTATTTATATTTTTATCAAGACACGCTCATCTTTATTACAGCCAAAAGGCCAGCTGTATTAACTGTTAACCAGCAAAATAAAATGCCTCATCACTAATTAATACAGTCCTATTAAAGTTTAGATATATTCCACTAACATGTAGTAAACGATGGCATCTGGACTTTTTGCAATCTCCTTATCAGAGGCTGCAAGTTATTAAACAGATTTTACTGCACTACGAGTACGGAAACATATTCCTTCCTACTGATAAGACCAGAAAAGAATAAAACAGATCCAAATGGCTTGTAAATTTTGATAGAATTTGAAGAATGTATTTAAACCCAACTACCTCTATAAAATCACAATATAAAAAAAATCCAAGGATATCATTTTCAAATATGTTTATCTTACTTACGATATAATATTGTTAGGGTTTTTTTTTAATTGGCAGTTGCCTAGAGCTGGTGAAGTAGGCTGAATATAAATGAGCTGCTGAGAGAATATCTGACATAGGAGGAGAAGACACAGCAGGACCATTGACAGACAGACATTGGGAAACCCTATCAATGGCTGGAAAGAACTGGGCTAAAAAACTCTAAAACTGAGGCTCTGATCATGGTGGCACAAGAAGAGGCACTAAACACCGGATCCATAGAAGCTGGGCCTACCACACTAGGCAGCACCTAAGGTGTAAACTATGCAGAGAGGCCTCAGAGACAGTGTAAAACATAAGGACAGGATATGAGATGCAGGCAGGAACAGCATACAATGAATGGCACAGTCAAGTAGCCGGCATTATGTACAGGAACATCTGCACAGTGTAAGGGCTACAGCTACCCAAGTCCAGATGGGAGATTCCACAGAAGGCTGGGATGAATAACAGGGTTAAGATCCTGTGAGGCTTCCAGACCAGACAGACAGGCAGGTGCTGGCCAATCAACCAGACTTCCTGGTAGTAGACAAGGATCAGAAAAAGCGGTGGTGACAGATGTAACAATGCAAACTCAAAGTGAACCGCTCCAAACTTGACTGTAGAAAATACGACTTTAGCAACAGAGTGGTAAATGCCTGGAACTCACTACCTGACTCTGTAGTTTCATCACCAAACCCCCAAAACTTTACCCTTAGACTATCCACTGTTGACCTCACCCGATTCCTAAGAGGTCAGTAAGGGGCGTGCATAAGTGCACCAGCGTGCCTATCGTCCCTGTCCTAATTGGTACCCTCTTTCAGTACCAATTTTATGTATATAAACAATGTTAAATCTATGTCTATTACCAACATGTACTTGACAAAAATAAATAAATAAATAAATAAAATGCCAAGTGATAGCAACATTATGAAGAAGGTGTATGAGAACTTGGAGAAGTACCAGAGCCAGGAGGAGGAAGTGGAGAGGATGTGGGAAGTCAGAACCAAAGTGGCTCCAGTGATGGTAGGAGCACTTGGGGCTGGGGAAGTGACTCCAACAGATTCCAGGAGGAACATCAGATCTCTCTGTCCAAGAGTTCAGTGTTAGGAGCACCCAAGATTCTGCGCAGAACTCTCGGACTCCCAGGGCTCTCGTAAAGAACCCGAGTTTAAGGAAGACACAGATCACCCATAAGTGTTAGAAGGGAATTTTTATATCTTAAGTATGTATAGGCATATATGTATGTGTATGTGTGCATAGCTTCAGTAGGCTATATATAAAAATAAACACACTTTTTAAAAATAATCTTATTCACAAGGGTATATGGTTAACCTAATCTTGTGTAGCTTCTTCTCTGGTAACATTGTACTCTTAACCAGAGCATACAAAACATTTGCTAGACCGATTCTTGAATACAGCTCTTCAGTCTGGAACCCACACTACATATCAGCCATTAACACAATTGAGAATGTCCAGCGATACTTCACAAGAAGAGTATTACATTCCTCTGTTCACAACAGAATTCCTTATGAAACCAGACTTGAAATTTTGGTACTTCAAAATTTAGAACTCCTCCGCCTTCGATCTGACCTAAGTGTAGCTCACAAAATTATCTGCCTCAATGTCCTACCTGTTAACGACTATTTCAGCTTCAACCGCAATGATACACGAGCTCACAATAGATACAAACTTAATGTAAACCGCTCTAGACTTGATTGCAAAAAATTCGACTTCAACAACAGAGTGGTCAACGCCTGGAATACTTTACCTGACTCAGTAGTTTCTTCCCCAAACCCCAAAAACTTCAACCTCAGATTATCTACCATCGACCTCACCCCATTCCTAAGAGGTCGGTAAGGGGTGTGCATAAGCGCACAATCGTGCCTACCGTTCCTGTCCTAATGTACCCATATATTCATACCTCTTTTACTCTTATTCATGCTTGTACTATTACATATATATTCAATCATGTTTTACTGTTTATACTTTGCTTATAATCATATATGCTTGACAAATAAAACAAATACAAATGCAAATATATCATTCTTCAATCCCATTAATAGGCAATATGTTGATAGCCGATGGTCACATTCATTTTAGGGGTGGAATATGTGAGGTTCTATCAGACAGGTGAATGTGTCAGGTTCTGTGAGATGGGCAAGCTCAAGAAGGAAGAACCAGTTGCAAGGATGTCTTCAGGGAAGGTCAAGGAAGTCAAGATGGTGAGCATGATTTAGATTTAGATTTATTATTAGAGTTGGAAGGGACCTTGTAGGTCATCTAGTCCAACCCCCTGCTCAAGCAGGAGTTCCTACACCATTTGAGACAGATGGCAGTCCAGTCTCCCCTTGAAGGTCGCAAGTGTTGGGGCTCTCACAACCTCCGCTGACAAGCTGTTCCACTGGTTGATCGCTCTCACCGTCAGAAAGTTTCTCCTCACTTCCAGGTTGAATCTCTCCTTGGTCAGCTTCCATCCATTATTCCTTGTTTGGCTTTCTGGTGCCATAGAGAACAGCCTGACCCCCTCCTCTCTGTGGCATCCCCTCAAGTATTGGAACACTGCTATCATGTCATCCCTGGTCTGTCTCTTCGCCAGACTGGCCAAGCTCAGTTCCTGCAACCGCACATTTTTCTTGGAATCATGCATGTATGGCACACACAAAAAAATATGTGACGCCTATTAAAAACGGTGGAGTTTTGATTGCACTGTTGTGCCCACCATCTTGATTTCATTGACTACCCATTGTGGATACCCCGATCTCTTAGATTTTGGTAAAGATAATGTGGCAAAATCTTGAAAGCCTCCCAAGGTAATTCTTCTGCACAACTTAGAGTTAGTGTTTGATTCTCTTTCTCATCGTTCCTTCCATTCTCCTGGATTACAAGAATCTCTTCTGAAAGGCCCTATCTTCTACACTAATGACTGTAAAGGGCCTAGACGCAGGGGTGGCCAAACTATGGTTCTTTGAGGACCTGTGGACTTCAACTCCCAGAATTCCTGAGCTAGCCATGCATGCATGGCTAGCTCAGGAATTCTGGGAGTTGAAGTCCACAGGTCCTCAAAGAACCATAGTTTGGCCACCCCTGGCTAGAGGAACAGCCAAGTCACACAGATGCAACTGTGTGTTTGCATGAGGAATAGCAATACAGCTGAAACAGTCCTGGGAATATCTGTACAATTTCCACAAAGTTCTATCCACTGTGACTGAAATGGAAGATAGGAGCAAAGACGTTATGAGGAAGAATCAGAGAATGCAAGCTTAAGTCTTTAGATCCCTCTCACTAGCTCTCCAAGACCAAAGGACTCAAGCTGAAGGAGAAGAAACAAGGGGGCAGCTCCCCACTTCAACGCTGCAATTTCTTTCATGGAAGTGTCATCTCAAGCGGTTATTCATCATTCTTCAGCATCTGCAGCACACTGCCCCCTTGTGCCAAAACACTCCCACTGCCTCATTTATCCATGGAGATCCATGGGCAGTTGAAAAACGCCAAATAATCTTAACTGTCATCGTCTCAAAAGAAACAGAAATGTCATGATACAAGAAAACCGGTAATCCACTTAATAATTCACTCAAAAATGTTAAAGATTGAGACGATGGATCTTAATCAAATGCCCCTCAGAAACAGGTCTATGGGGATGGTGTTTCTGAAGCTCAGAGGATGCTGGACCACCAGTCGAACCAATAGGTGGAATGAAATGAAGGGAGTGATTGATAAGTAGCAGCATCAAACTGTCTTCCGGAGCCTCAAGTAGGAGCAGGTGCTTCAAAATAACTAAGGCAAACAGGGTCAAACTTTGTGCCAAGGGTTTGCCGATGCAGGCAATAATGTGGGGCTCCAAGGCCATCCTCACCAGGGGTTTCCAACTCTTGGTCCAAGGACCGGTACCGGTTTGTGGCCTGTTAGGAACCAGGCCACACAGCTGAAGGTGAGTGGCAGGCAAGCGAAACCAGAATTGCATGGGATCTAAATTGCGTCCTCTTCCCACCCACCCATAGATCCGTGGAAAAATTGTTTTCTACGAAACCAAATCCCTGGTGCCATAAGGTTGGGGCCTTTGCTTTCAAAAGGGGTGGGAGTTCTGTCATGATGTCACCATGCTGCTTTGGCATCCTGTTCCTCTGTGGATACTGCTGCCCACTGTCAGAGTCGAAAATTAATCTCACAAAGGAGAAATAGATCTTTTCCCGGACATCAGACATTAGAAAAGAAACCGCAGTTTAAAATTCTAAGTAAAAATATTTATTTCGGTATAAAAACAATAAATCCTCATTAGTCTACATTTCTGATATGAAAATAGGTTTTGCTTCGATGGAAGCTAGGAACAAAAGGAATGAACGGAGAAAGGAATGTGCACATGCGTACAAGAACATATCAATCACGTGCTCAGGAATAAACCATTATATTAGATAGGGATGCTTCTCCCTGCATATACATATAACAGGCAATATAAATCACTGCGTGACACCCACAGATTCTGTGGGACCAGCAACCATTCTCACACTGACACTGCCCATTTCTAACTCTCTCACCTCCTCTATCTGTAGAATGCACCTGCAAGGCAGAAAAACTGATGGATCCCCCCCCTTACTATTTATTTCAGACATGAGAATCAACTGAGATACGAAAGGGTAGAGATTGCTATAAATATGTATTAGGAGTTAACAATTAAATAATTGCATTAATTGAAGTAATACTGCACTAGTTGCAAATATATGAAGCTTAGGGTTGAATTATTAGGTTCTTGGTGCTCTATGAACATGGTTGTTTTCCTGCAGATGTTTTGCTACCAGCCTAGATAACATCATCAAAGCAATACTGTAATATGTATTTGGATGATTTTATTCACCCATCCTTTTAAATCTCCTCCTGCTTGACCCACCCCTTTTTCCAGGAATGGCTCCAACATCCTGTTCAGAGACTGATGCACTTTCAGCCGAACAAATGTGGGTGCCTTTTGCTAAGGCTGATCTGAAGAACATCTCGTTACCCTCATCAGCCGCCCCAGACCAAGGTGGGTGGTGGCACCTACGACTAGGAAACAATGTGCAAAAGGCATCGCTGAGAGAATATCATCCTCTTCCCATTTTCTGTGGTGGGTGTCCTCAAGTTTTGTCTCTGTCAGGGTCCCCCAAAGTGATTAGCAATAGCACTTAGACTTATATACCGCTTCATAGTGCTTTACAGCCCTCTCTAAGCGGTTTACAGAGTTCAGCATATTGCCCCCAACAATCTGGGTCCTCATTTTACCCACCTCGGAAGGATGGAAGGCTGAGTCAACCTTGAGCCTGGTGAGATTTGAACAGCTGAACTGCTGAACTAGCAATCAGCTGAAGGTTGCAGTGCTGCTTTTAACCACTGCACCATCTCGGCTCCTTAACACTGACCTCCATGCATTAGTGGACTATCTAAGGGGCTCGTAAATGGCTGGAGGTCAATAAGTAGTTGATAAATGATGGAAGATTGATTGGGATCAATTAATCTTTTGGGGACTCTGTAGACTCCATGCCAAACAGTGTTATCTAAATTTGGATGGCCAGCCACCAGCAAGGGTAGCCTTCAGTTGCCTTATCAGCTGTGAGTTGTTACTGGCCTCCTTTATCTATTATGGTTTATGGCACAGTCAGACAGATGTTCAGACTAGATTTGGCATTTTTATCCACCTATTGAATCCTTCCCAAGGACCTGGGATAGGCAGATGTGGATGTGTGATGGTGTTAAAAGTATCATTACGGGATGTAAGCTGTTCCAAGTAAAGCTGCCTTTTGCAATTGATTAATGGTGATTTTGTCAATACTGATGGTATTCAAGTGGTGCTCCAGTTGTTTTGGGATTGCATCCAAGGCACCTATTACTATTAGTACTACCTTTGCTTTCTTTTGCTATATTATTATTATTAGTATTACGGTTGGTTACACAGTCAGCCAGATGTTGTTGCTGTTGTTGTTATTTGTGGCACTATTAATTACAGTAGTAGTAATTAAATTATTTTCATTTAATAAATGTTTAGGAGGCAATAAACAATCTGAAGGATTTGGGGATCCCTGGTCTAAGTGGGCCCCAGCCATTGTCATATCACTGGCAATGTGAGCAGATGCTGGTCTCTTCTACGAGAGTCCTACCATACAACTTCAAGCCCCAAAATGACTTTCCAAAGATACCCTCGCCGGTTATTTTGGATCTCTAAGCTAGGCTCTCAGTGGGACAAGAGAAAACCAAGATAGATCTTTCCATAGCCAAGAGAGTGTCTATTAGCTCTCTAATAGCCTCCCCCAAAAATTAGCTTTTGTTTAGAATTGTTATTATCTCGCTCAGCAGCAACCGTGCTAAAAAAAGTAAAGCAGCAAAGATTTTTTGCAGCAGAGAGCCACTTCAATTTGTCCAATTCACTTCAAACTATTAATTCCAAAAGCAAATTAGATAAACTTTCCTGGCTGTGGGGAAGGAAACAGATTTCTTTGAAAGAGTCCTGAAATAGCTGTCACCAGCTTGATGTTCCTTTGACCAAAGATTTTTCTAATGGAACATTTCTGCAAAAGACGCTTCTGTTTTTCTACCCTTTTCTCAGAATATTTTCAAACTTCCTTCCAGCGCGGGGAAGATTTTAGCTTACTTTCTTGTTGAAAATCAGGTAGCTCCTTTTCTAACTGCGGAGAGTCCTTGACTGACAGCCATTCGTTAAGCCAGTGTTTCCCAACCTTGGCAACTTGAAGATGTCTGGACTTCAACTCCCAGAGTTCCCCAGCCAGCATTCGCTGGCTGGGGAACTCTGGGAGTTGAAGTCCAGACATCTTCAAGTTGCCAAGGTTGGGAAACACTGCGTTAAGCAACTGTTCAAAGTTGCAATGGCAGTGAAAAAAGTGACTTACAACCAGCACTCACAATTACAATCACTGCCGCATCCTCACAGTCCCGTGATCAAAATTTGGGCACTTGGCAACCAGAGTATATTTACAATATACAATATGCAGAGGCCCAGGGTCATGTGATCGCTATTTGCAATCTTTCCAGCCAGCTTCTGACCACCAAAGTCAAGGAAGGAAGCCAGCAGGGAAGGTTGCAACTTATGGTCATGCGATGTCTCACTTAATGACTGTGATGATTCACTTAATGACTGCAGCAATAAAGGTCACATAATCAGATGCGGTTTCATGATGCCTCACTGAACAACCACATTGCTTAGCAATTAGCTTTCCGGGCCCTATTGTGGCCATAAATCGAGGACTACCTGCATTTATCAATTGCAAAATGCCGAATCTATTCCAGATAAGAATTCAAAAGAACTTTTTAAAAACTCTCTGGATCAGCGGTCACCAACTGGTGGTCCGTGGAGCACTGGTGGTCCGCGAGAAAATTTTGGTGGTCTGCAGAAAAATTAGTTGCATTTTTTATATTGCACTAAATCAGGGGTCCTCAAACTACGGCCCCTGGGCCAGATACGTGCAATGAACATTTGTGTTGCTGCAGAGAGTCTCCCCCTTCAGGGTCTTTTTGTGTGGATCAGAGGGGGGCAAAAATTCTTACTTGGGGTCTGCTTCGGCCTCCTGGTGCGGGGCTTTGGGCAAAGGCTGGAGGGAAGTGCCGCTGGTGGCAAAGAGCCGGAGGGCCTCATTCCAGTGGGACTGCATCATGGCCTGGAACTGGCTGACCATCTCAGCCCACTGAGCCTCCAGGTGCCGGTACCTGGCCTTGCACTCCCACAGGTCTTCTCTCTGCTTGGAAAGCCTATGCTTGTAGTCCTCAGTGAGGTGCTTCTACTGCGCCTCCTTCTTGGTCAGATCCAATTTGAACTGAACCGGCTGTTTTGCCAACTCTTTCTCGTGGTGGCTGCTTAGCTCCAACAACTGCTTCCTCTTGGGACCCTAAGGAGCTCGCCCGGGCAGGGAGGCGAGGAGTGGGTGGCAGGGGAGGAGCGAGTAGAGGCTGGCGAGGCGCCCCTCGATGTTGGCCACGCCACCCAGTCACATGACCACCTAGCCACACCCATCCAGCCGGTCATTAGGCAGATCATATTAGTGGTCCGCGGGATTTAAAATTATGAATTTAGTTGTCCCTGAGGTCCGAAAGGTTGGTGACCCCTGCTCTGGATCATTTGGGCACAGGATTTAGTTCCTAGCAGCAGATGGCCAATTCCTTGCAAGTCCAGAGACAGAACCCCAAATTGATGGCTGCTACACCCACCCCCCTCATTTATTGTCACTCAGGGCATTCTGCTCTTATAAGTGGATGGTCTATTCGGTTGCCATGACCAGCAGCATTGCTTCAATTCATGTTCCATAGATGGTTCCAATCTCTCTTGTGAAAAGCTGATCATTTTGTTCTTGACTTCTTTCAGAGATCTCTGGGAAGGAGGACAGTTGCCTCAACCCTTTTTATCCTCATGAGAAAGCTAAGTCACTCAAAGATTATGACGGGCGACTCACTAAACTTACAGCTAAGGAAAGTGTTGCACTGTTTTTCTCAGACTTGAGCATTCAAGACTCTACAACTTGAGGAGCTATCAGATGTATCATCGAATACTAACAGAATAACAGAGTTGGGAGGGACCTTGTAGGTCATCTAGTCCAACCCCCCACCCAAGCAGGAGACCCTACACCAGGGGTCCTCAAACTTTTTAAACAGGGAGCCAATTCACGGTCCCTCAGACTGTTAGGGGGGCCAGACTGGCTAGGTGGGCATGTGACTGGGTGGGTGTGGCCAATTTAGCAGTCCATTAAACAATACACACAAATTAAACTTTAATTTGTTATGCTCCTGGAGGTGGAAAGCAGGTTAGTGAAGGGATATGGCTGCCTTGGGGGGGGGGGTGAGGGACTTGTGTGTGTGTGTGTGTGTGTGTGTGTGTGTGTGTGTGTGTGTGTGTGTGTGTGTGTCCCTGTCTCTCTCTCTGGGGGGAAAGGAACCCCTGAACTGGTGCTGTATGGTGGGAATCTGACGTCCGGAGGGTGACGAGTGGCACACCAAAGACTAGCTGGCCGGCAGGAAAATCCCGCAGTCTCCCCAAAAGGCCGGCCAGCAGGTGGCCGAGCTGGTGGCCCTCCTCCAATCCAGTCCTCCCCTGCCTCCAGTAGCACTCTGCCGTTTTTGGCCTCCCTGGGCCTCTGCTTATCCCATTTTTGGCCTCCCCGGCAGTAGTGGGTTCTAAATCTGCGCATAAGTAGATTTAGCATGCACAAAAGCGTCCAGAGTGGGTGGATGGAGCCTCCCGCCACCGCCACTACCAGTTCGCTGAACCGGCCCGAACCGGGAGCAACCCACTACTGCTCCCCGGCCTCCAGTAGCACTCTGCTTGCCAAAAACAGCTCACGCAAAGGCCCTAGGAGGCAAAAAATGGGCCTCCAGAAGGCAGGTGGAGGCCGGAGAGTAGGCAGGGTGATATGGGTAGGGCAGCCTTGTGGTGAGGTAGGCCGTATTTGGCTGTAGTTTGAGGACCCCTGCCCTACACCATTTCTGACAGATGGCAGTCCAGTCTCTTTTTGAAAGGGCGCACTTCCGTCACAATGCGAACCGGTAGGGAAGATAAGTGGAACCCACCCCTGAGTGGGACCAAAACTGGATGCAGGCTTTATAGGGTGGTATTAGTACCTCACGTGATCTTGATTGTATCCCTCTGTTAATGCAACTTAGGGTTGCATTAGCTTTTTTGGCTGCCGCCGCACACTGTTGGCTCATATTTAATTGGTTGTCCAGTAAGACTCCAAAATCCCTCTCACAGTTACTGTTATTAAACCTGGTTTCACCCAGTCTATATGTGTACTTTTGGTTTTTCTTGCCTAAGTGTAAGATTTTACTTTTCTCTACATTGAATTTCATTTTGTTGGTTAGGGCCCAGTGTTTAAGTCTGTCAAGATCCATCTGGATCTTGAGCCTATCATCTGGGGTGTTGGCTATTCCTGCCAGCTTAGTATCATATTGGGCTTAGGTGTTTTTCTGTTCTTTTCCAACTAACCTCATACAATTTTTTTTCCTCTTTCTTCTCAGGAACATCATTTTTGGTACAATTCTTGTGGCTAGTGAGGCGAGGAGAGATTCAACCTGGAAATAAGGAGGAACTTTCTGACAGTGAGAACAATCAACCAATGGAACAGAAGTTGCCTTCGGAAGTTATGGGAGCTTCATCACTTGAGACTTTCAAGAAGAGATTGGACTGCCATTTGTCAGAAGTGGCGTAGGGTCTCCTGCATGAGCGGGTTGGACTAGATGACCTACAAGGTCCCTTCCAACTCTGTTAATCTGTTAATTGTCAGATAGAGGATGAGTGTGTGTGTGTGTGCACTCACACTCTTTCTTTGCACAATCCTTTCTTGCAGCGTTCTGTAGCCTCCTTTTTTCCCCACTCTTAAGTACAGGTAATCTTCAACTTACAACAGTTCGTTTAGTGACCACTCAAAGTTACAATGCAATGGAAAAAAGGGACTTATGATTGTTTTTCACACTTGCGACCATGGCAGCATCCCTATGGTCATGTGATCAAAATTCAGCCGCTTGGCAACTGACTCACATTTATGACGGTTGCAGTGTCATGTGATCCCCTTTTGTGACCTTCTGACAAGCAAAGTCAGCGAGGAAGTCAGGTTCACTTAACAACCATGTTACTAACTTTTAACAACTGCAGGGATTCACTTAACAACTGTGGCAGGAAAGGTCATAAAATGGGACAAAACTCACTTAACGAATGTCTCACTTACCAACAGGAATGTTGGGCTCAATTGTGGTCGTAAGTCGAGAACTACCTGTAATAGGGTGGAATGTAGTCTGGGGTCCCAGGAGGGAGGGGCTCTTTCTTAGAGGGCAAAGAAACAATGGAGCTTAGAATGTCTGGAGATCAAGAAGAGAGAAAGGACACTCCTTAGCAATTCTCACTCTATAGTTACTACAGATAGCTGCTTTAGCCTGGCACTGTTTTTGTAGGCATTCCTTTAATGTAAGGGAATTACTCAGAAGTCACTCCACATGTTGTTCTTCATTATGGTCGTTTGGGCCTGACAAGTACAATCCCAAGAGGGACTACTGTATCCCTAGATACATCATGTTCCATATTGGCCACCCTTTTCAGGGGTTACTATAAAGGTAATCTTTTTCAAGGATCTTTTCCAGATCAGAAGTAGTGATAGCCACAAAAAGTACAGGATGAGAGAACTATATGCATTTGGGTCTCCCCAGGAGATCAAAACCAATTTCATGATCTTCTTCCAAAGACATCTCCTTATTCTCTTCTACTCTTGAACTGGTGAAGCCATACCTTGAGATCCTGGTTTCCAGAAACATATCAAAAAGTTAGAGAGGGTTTGGGAGAAAGGGAGAAAGATGATACAGGGGCTGGAGGATATGCCCGGTGGGAATAGGCTGATAAAATGTATTGATGACTTAAGGACTTTTTGGCATAAAAATTGATCTTGTGATTTCTGGTTTTGATGGTTAGACAGGATAGATTATAGATAGAAGAAAGTCATCATGTAACTTTTTATTTTATTTTTATTTATTTATTTTTGTCAAGTACGTGTTGGTAATATACATAGATATAACATTAACTTTAAGAGAGAGGGGTTAAAATACAATAAGTGCTGCGAATAATACTGGAAGCTATTTCTTTATTTTTTAGTACTTTAATAAATTTTATAAATTTAAATAAAACTTAAATGTATATGCATCCATCTCATTGTCATACAACTCTATACCTTTATGTCTTTTGTTACATCTTGCCCTTTTTCCTACTTTCTTCTCTTTTCTTTCCTTATTGCACTCTTCGCTTTTTTTCTTATTTCTCTTTTTTAAAAATATGTTTTAATTTAGTTTGTATTAGCTTTTCTTGTTGCTCTTAATGCTCTTAATCCAAATTATTTATTTAAAAAATGGACAGGCTGAAGAAATTGGCGCTTTTCAGTTTGGAGAAGAGAATGCCGAAAGGAGGTTTGATAAACAAAGGAATGTTACATGGGAGACATTCAATAATTATTTTCCAGGAATAATTAGGATCACAAATAGTATTCCAGCTTTTATACATGTTTTGGAGATCAATTCATATGAAACAAATTTTTCCTCCTTGCCTAGCTCCAAGAACATAAATCTCAACTTCAGACCAATTTTAAGTCAAAACACCCAAGAAATGTCAAGGAAAGCATTACAATTAGTGTAGTTGTTTTGGTTATGTCTTTTACGCTTTAAAAAACAACAACAGACTGGTGGTTTGAGAAAAAGAAATACCAAACTTGCAAGCCTTAAAATGGGTTCTCAACAGATTACATTTTTCTGGGATTCCCTTTTTTCATGATACATTTACAAATCACCAAGGATTCCATTTGACAGGCAAGGAGAGAAAATGTTCTAGGGTTTTGATGATATGCACATTTGCATTTCAAAAAATCCCTACCTTGAAAGCAGATTTGCACTACACAATGTCAGAGAAAACAGCCCCATCGGTTGACTGTCCCAGGACAGATTTCTTTCAAAGTGTGTAGATATTTTCCTGATACAGGCATATCAGCAACTGAAAACAAGGAGCATTCCCCAATGGCCTTGTTATAATTCACCAAGACGATGCAGAATATCAATTAAGGGCAAAGGAGGTTGCAGGAGCTTTTGCGGGTCTCTTGAGTGTGTGTGTGTGATAGAGAGAGAGACACACACACAGAGAGACAGACACTCGGGGAGCAAAAATGTTATTACCTAGAAGGGAGAAGAATGAAAGAGATACAAAAGTGCCTAAGTAAGGAACCGAAAACTCAGCCTTCACAATGCCCCAAGTGCCTCTAAATGGAGTCCACAGAACCTCAGTATTTAGTGATTTCCTTTAAAAATGAAAAAAAAAACCAAATCTCCCAGATTTTGGTATTCTTGTGCGATATTCTCTGGAATTTCAAGTGAATGTGCCTAAATCTTTCAGTGCTTTTCTACGAAGAAGCAAAAGCTCACAGAAAGAAAATCACTGAACCTTGGCAAGATTTTGGCAGATTTCTGCCAATCTTTTTTTCCCCCATTTTGAAGGGAGATGGTGACCTGGTGGTGACCCTCCATGCCTGAAAAGGCTGCCAATCATTTGGTGAAGCTTAATCAATTCCCACTCTCTTCAAAGAAGGGATATCCAGGCCAAACTGCCATTTCTCTCAGCTTTGCAAGCATAAGCCCCAGGACAATGCTCCTTAACCTTAGCAACTTGAAGATCTGTGGATTCCAACTCCCAGAATCCACCCTGCTGGCTGGGGAATTCTGGGAGTTGAAATCCACACATCTTCAAATTGCCAAGGTTGAGAAATCCAGCCCCACAGAGATTGATCCACCGTCATTTTTAAGGGCCGGTTCAACCAAACATGCCATGTTATTCACTTAAAGTTCTGAACGTATGCATGAATTGAGAGGTCTGGGATCACCTAAACCATTTTCTTTGGAGGTAAAAACATGTTATCATGATTCCTTGGGGGCCTTTTAAAGGAGGACCACATTCAGAGGAATCAATGTTTTTCATTCAAGGCAGCAAAAGTAATCAGTTAAATATAATGAGAAAATTATTTTGTTTAACTGGTTTCCTTATGCACTCTCAATTAATGAGCTATTGACTTCCATGGATAAGAAGGAATGGGAGAAAATTACACTGATGAAACATTGATCAGAAGTAACATTGGGAGGTGTGGGTGTGATCCAGGAGACATTCTGACTCTGTGATTCCTAAGAAGCTTTGAGCTACTTTAGAAACCTGATTTGACGACATATATCCACACCTGACTTTTATTTATTTATTTATTTATTTATTTATTTATTTATTTATTTATTTATTTATTTATTTATTTATTTATTTATTTATTTTATTCCTTCTTATAAGCCGCCCAACTCCCAAGGGACTCGGTGTTGAGAGATGAGAATAAATCTCATAGAGGCGATTTGGATCTTTGCTTGGAATTCAGACAGTTAGAAATAAAGCCGAGATTAAAAGTCTAATAGAAAATATTTATTTCGGTACAAAAACAATAAATCCTGAATAATTACATCTTTGCTAAGAAAACGCGACCGTTCCGGTCAAGAGCCAAGTCAAAAGTGATTAATGGTGGATCAGGAATGTGGACATGCGTACAAGATCATATCACGTGTTCTGCTTGTATTGGAATATACCATAATATTAGAATAGGGGTGCATCACCCTGCATAGACATACAACTGACAATATTCACACCGTGACACTCAGGGCGGCATACAACATGTAAAAAGAACAATAATACATTTTGCGTAATCATGAAGACAGCTGAACCACCATGAATGGTTCCTTGTGTTCAGCTTTTATCCTTTCAACTCTTACTTTAGGCCAAAATCACATTATATCTTTTCTCCTCTCTACAGTAGCTAAATATTGCTACTTGACTATCCCTGTCATTTCTCCTATTGCTGCTGTGTATTATTATTAAACATAATAGCATGACAGAATACAAGCGCATCATGAAAATTTGTCTCCACATTCAGGACACAGACGGTTGCATTCTCCTAATCAAGATTCTTAGAAACCAAGAAAGGTAGAGAATAGAATGAAAACCAAGGCTTTCCAAGAGTCTCAAGATGAGGTTTGGTAGATGTGGCTACAACAGACCCTCAATTTGTGATTTAAACATAAGCTTAACTTCTACATCTGTTTGTGAGTGGGAAAAGAAGGACAGAGGAAACCCTCTTGTAATCCAACTAATATCCCAGCCAGGCATAGCCACCCATGTGCAACTGCAGCTTAACTGAGGCTTTATCTTTGAAGCTCTACTTCTCCAAATCTTTTTTCACAGAATTGTGAATGGGAGCTCAGAACCAAGACCAGCTAAACTGCACAAGACCATCTATGCCAGTAAATTACCATTTCATGCAGCAAAAACAGAAAGAAGATTGATCTGGCCTTTACCCATAGGCAAGGAAGAAGAGTGGGTCTCCTCCAGGTCCCGTCAATCAAACAATAGCATGGATAAAGGAATGGGTCACACTCACAAACAAAAGAATTTTAACAATTGAAGGACAGGACTTACAAATTGGTTGGCACAACTTCATCTGGGAGGGAAAACACCAAATACACAAATATTTCCAAAGACACCACATTAGAGGAACACTGCTAGAAGACTGGTTAGAAATTAAGCATAAACACTACACCCAAATGCCTAAATGGATATCCCCAATGTGTATGCTTTTTAAAATGTATTTTAAATTGTTTTATATGATATTGTTTAGTGGTTCTTCAAATGTTGCACGCCGCCCTGAGTCCCCAGGGAGTAGGGCAGCATATAAGAATCCTAAATAAAATAAATGAATAAAAGAAAGAAAGAAAGAAAGAAGAGGTTGCCCAGAAATGATCTGGGGATATCCCATGGAGCTGAGAGTCAATGCGGTTCCTTCACTTCCTTTTTAACATGTCACCTGTTTCTGTCCCAGGAATCCTGACTTGGTTGCTGTCATTTCATCGATGTAGCCTTTGCCAGAAGGAAACCCCGCTGTTAGCAGACCTGTGATCCTTTGGGAGGATTTATTCTACCATACCTGTCGGGTTAAAATTTATTTTCCAAATGGGAGACATGGCATAAAGACTTCCCAGAGACGAAGGGTTTCTCCTTGACAAAAAAGACTGAATGCCTACCTGAGAAATGGAGTGACGTACCTGGGTCATATCTCAAGAGCATCTTTGCCTTTTGCATAAAGTGAAGGATGGGGGAGGGAAGAGATGGAAGATGAATGGGGGAAACCCTAAAGCCAGAGCAGTAGCATGGTTTTAATCTGAAAAAGAGGGGGAAGAAAGCAGATTTTGAAGCACCTGTTACTTCAGTGGAAGTGGAAGTTGGATTTTGAAGAAACAGGATAGGAAGCAGTGGTGGGTTCCTACTGGTGCGGTCCACTCTATAGCACCGGTAGTGGCCCGCTGGTGATGTCACAGTACCGGTGTGGTCTGTTGTCAGTGCCTAAGTGCTGCCATTTAAAAAAACATTTTTTTAAAAAAAAATTTAAATTTTTCTTCTGCACATGCCCAAAAGCCGAGCTTCCGGCACTGTGCATGCGCTGCCTTCCTACCCCACAGTGAGTCCAAGCAGGGGAGGATGGCTGAGGGAGCGCGTGAGACGCTGAAAGAATGGGAGGCAGGACCTATCTCCATTCCCCTCCCTTCAGCAGTCCGAGAAGCCACGAACGTGCGGTGATGATCCCAGACATTTTCACACGTTCGAGGCTTCTCGAGCTGCTGAGGGGAGGGGGAATGGGCAGCAGGAGCCTAGGATCATCGAATGGGGAGAAGCATTCAGGCCGGACAGAGCCTCCTAGAAGAGCCGCTGCCGCGGTCTTGCTGCTCCTGCTGCGGGGGGCTGTGTTGCAGGTGGGCAATGCCCCCCCACTTCTCCGGCCGCTGCCACGCTCCCAAGGCCCACACCCACCCGGTCACATGGCTGGCAAGCCACACTCACAAAATAAGCCACGCCCACAGAGTGGTAGTAAAAAAATTAGGAACCCGCCCCTGGTAGGAAGAGTGTTGATGCTTTTGGTGTTTGAGAAGATTCCTGTGATGGAATATACTCCAGAATCACAGGAGGCAGGGGTTTTTTTAACCAGAGGGAAAAGTGGTAGTGGAGCTTCAAATGTCTGGTGGGCAGGAAGAGAGCAAGATCAGACCCTCCCTAGCAATTCACAGAGTATATCTACAGTTATTGAGGATAATTGCTTTAGTCTGGCAAGATTCTGTCCATAGGTGAACAACAATAAAGAAACTACTCAGAAGTTACTCCACATGTTGTTCCTGTTTCTTTGGGCCTGACAATTCCTGAGAATATTTAAAAGTTTTGGGCAGTCAAAAAAAAAAGATGGATCATCAAATAAACCAACCCAGAATTTTTACTCAATGCACAAATGACCAGATTCAAATTATTCTACTTTGCACACATTATGTAAAGACTCCAACTCTCTGGAGAAAACTCTAATGGGAAAGGTGGAAGGAAAGAGAAAATGAGGGAGAACAACAGCAAGTGGAATGGAGTTAAGCTTAGGGACAGAGCATAATTGAAGTCTACATGGTTGATAAGAGTCAACACTAACTTGATGGCACATAATCAAACAATCAGTTATTTAATGCTCAAGCAGCTCACATACATTCTCTTGGTACCCTCAAAACATTCATCTAAGAAAATTATAATGAATTCCCAGAAGAAGCAAGACAGAGCAGAGGTTTAACCTATTCATAAGTCATTTTTACCACTAAATCATACTGCTTTTAAATGAAAGCAGAACTACAATCTTTCCTCTTCTAAATAATTTACCTTTATAATAGAAAGTTCATCTTAGAGTTACTGAAATTATGATAATAGAGGAAGATTAGGCAGGGAAGAAAATCTACCTTTCTTTTCTGTGTGTGAGAGAATCATCTTACAATCACTGTTGTTGCCCTTGAATAAACACTGAATCCTGCACTTGCTGGGTTTGCTCTGCACTGATAGAATTATTAGAGTATAAATATAAGGTATATAGTGAGCCACTTTGGTTGAGTGGTTAAGACACCAGGCCAGAAACAAGGATATGGTGAGTTCTAGTCCTGCCTCAGGGACAAAGCCAGCTTGGTGACTTTGGGCCAGTCATTTTTTGCTGATAAATGAAAATAAAGAGAGACTATTATAGATCTATTTTGCTCTCGTCAGATAGCCATACCCGTAGTGGGAATTGAACCTGGGCAGTCTGCTTGTAAGGCAGAAGTTTAACCTCTAGGCCACAAGGTTCTCTTCCCTATCAGCTCTTCACCAGGGAAGGGTTATATATGTCATATATATATAGTCATCTTGGTGTATGGATATTATTTATAATATATTTATAATATATATTATAAATAATTTGAAAAAATATAAATAATATAAATATAAATATAAATATAAATATAAATATAAATAATATAAATATAAATAATAAAGGCAGGAAATAAATAAATACGGTTGTGTTCGGTCTAAGGTAACTATGTTTATTTTGACTGCATGGTTAAGCTGACAAACTGCTTTTTTGTTGTAATCAGATCATACATTTCAGTTTCCTTGAACATAGGGAAATTTGGTTATACTGCCTGTCAAATTGGGCAGACCTGTCTTGCCAACCAGTGAAGCCCTCCTCAATTGTAATATTTTATCTTGTTTTGGTTCCATTTCATTTCTATTTTTAATGTGTTTCGGTTCACAATTCTGGTTAGGGGGATCATACTCATAATAATAATAAAAATTGAACCCCCACTGGATATCTTCAAAAATGAAGATGACTCTCTTAATAAAAGATCCCAAGGATGCAGGACAGGGGTGGGTTCCACTTACCTTCCCTACCGGTTTGCGTTGTGACAGAAGTGCGCGTTTTGAGCACACGCGTGAGCAAAACACCCAGAAATGACCCTCTGCGCATGTGCAGAAGCATGCGTAGAGGGATTTTTTTGCAAGCTGCGGTGACCAGAGGACCGGTTCAGGAGCGTGGACCGCCGGTCATCGCTGCTGGTTTGGCGAGCGGTGGTAAATTTCTGCTACTGGTTCTAGAGAACCGGTCCGAACCGGCAGCAATGCAGGATCTCCTCAGCTTTTAACACAGAAGTGGCCCATCAATGGTCTTCAGTCACACAAACAATTGCTACACACACACACACACACACACACACACACACACACACACACACACACACAGCTCCAGTGAGCTCATTTGCTGGTCAATGAAAACAGAAGGCTGGTTTCCTGCTGCTGATCACAGTGGGAAAGAAGTCAACTGCCTTGGCTGTTTGAAAGGAAGTCATGGGGTTTCCTTCTTTCTCACAGTGTTCTTGTACATGATCACTGGCTTCTCACTGAGCACAGCAACAAATCAGATATCTTTTAGGGAATAACTGGAAGGATGGTTTCCCACCTCGTCCTAGTAATCTTGCTAAAAAAAAAAACCTGGCTTCCTACATTTGCTTACACCAAGAGGGTAGGGAAGCTTCATGGTTTCCTTTGATCCGAGGAGCCGAGGTGGTGCAGTGGTTAAATGCAGCTACTGCAGGCTACTCCAGCTGACTGCTAGTTCAGCAGTTCAGCTGTTCAAATCTCACCAGGCTCAAGGTTGACTCAGCCTTCCATCCTTCTGAGGTCGGTAAAATGAGGACCCAGATTGTTGGGGGCAATATGCTGAACTCTGTAAACCACTTAGAGAGGGCAGTAAAGCACTATGAAGCAGTATATAAGTCTAAGGGCTATTGCTATTGCTATTGCTATCCCTGGAATCCTAGAATTGTCCCTGGTTCCTCAAGGTCGTTGGAAGGTTTGGCCCCTGAACTTATCCCCAAGTGTTCCCCCTGGAGCCCAACAACTGCCAATGGGGTCTTTAATTAACATCTGCACGGATGGCAAGGATGCTCCAGAATAGGGTCCTAAGAAGTATTAGAAAAGTATTAATATGCCCCTAAGGTTCAAAGTAGGCAGTACCCCTTAACTATGAACAGAAGTTGGACTGCCTGCTCTAGACCTGAATCAAGCAGGCAGTAAAACATTAAAGCCTGTTGAATCCCATACCACTAGCCAGCTGTTTACACTATTACTTCAGGTACAGAACAGCTCTATAATATGTCCTATAAAGTTGTCTAGAAGCAGTTTCCCACAACTAAGGAGTTAAATTGTTTTTGAAATTCATTTAGAGGACCACTAATCGTGAAACATCTCCTGCTTTCCTTGATCCTTAAAGTGTCCAAAATGAGAGCAACTTCTCTGCATTCTGGAAGACAGAACTTACAAGAGACGCACTGGTTTGCATTATTTGTGCTCTGCCCTCCCTACATTTCCAACTTCCTTTCTTTCCACATTCAAGAGAGAACACACCCCTGTGGTGACCAGAGCTGGATCAACCAGTTGCCTATGAATGCAACGGAAACTGAATTATAGAGCTGTGGGGGCGGAGTGGTTAGAATGCGATATTGCAGGCTAATTCTGCCAACTGCCAGCAGTTCAAGTCTCATTGGCTCAAGATTGACTCAGCCTTCCATCTTTCCGAGGTTGGTAAAACGAGGACCCAGATTGCTGGGGGTAATATGCTGACTCTGTAAACCACTTAGAGAGGGCTGTAAAGCACTATGAAGCAGTATATGTCAAAGTGCTATTCTATTGCTATTGCTATCTTTGGGGGCACTATTTCTCTGCATGAGTCATTATTTTCTGAACAAGAATTCAAGCAGAAACACAACAAGCACACTCTTCTAACAGCAGCAGACATGTTTGGCACTTGGTTTTGAAAAGCAGGAAAAAGTAAGTCTCTAAGCACTTTAGTGTCACGAGGTGATTTTTGATTGTCAGCTGCACTCATATGTCAGACTTTATGACCCAGAGGTTCTTAACAAAGTAGAGCAGTCACAGGAAGTGTGAACTGCGCAGATGTTACATTCCATTCTTATTCTCCATTATTATTCTTGCTGCTACCCTCCCTGGAAGGATGTTCTCTTAGATTGTCAAAATGTAATTATTAAGATTTAGTGTTTTTATATTTCTTTTGTACCGAAATAAATATCTTGTTATTTAGACTTTTACATGTGTTTCATTTTATTAAGATTTGGTTTCCAAAGGGAAAGATTCGTCACCTTTACAATTTATTTTCTTATCTTAATATTTACAGCCCTCTCTAAGCAGTTTACAGAGTCAGCATATTGCCCCCAACAATCTGGGTCCTTATTTTATTGATCTCGTTAGGATGGAAGACTGAATCAACTTTGAGTCAGTCAGGATTGAACTGCTGGCATTTGGCAAAATTAGCCTGCAATGCTGCATTTTTACCACTGCGCCACCACAGCTCTTTTTAAAAAAGGGATTAAATTAGTGGATCAAGGAAATGCTATGGATATAGTTTACTTGGATTTCAGTAAGGCCATCAAGGCATTTGATAAAATAGACCACAGCCTTTTAGATTTATTATTAGAGTTGGAAGGGACCTTGTAGGTCATTTAGTCCAACCCCCTGCTCAAGCAGGAGTTCCTACACCATTTGAGACAGATGGCCCTCCCCTCTCGATTTTAGTTTAAAGCCTTGATAAGATAGAACAATATGGGATAGACAGTAACACCACCAAATAGACTTGCAGTTGGCTGACCAACTGCACTCAACATGTGCAGTTCAATGGAACTACATCTACATGGAAGGTAGCATGCAGTGGGATGCCTCAAGGTTTTGTCTTGGGCCCAGTGCTGTTCTACATCTTCACAAATGAGTTAGGTGAGAAGACAGGAGAGGACTTCCTCAAATTTGCAGATGACACCAAGCTGGAGGAAATTGCTAACACTTAGAGAGATCTATCAAGAAGGATCTTGATAGACTTGCGCATTGGACCCTATCCTCGCAGTTCAGTGGCGAGAAAAGCAAGGTTCTTCACTTAAGACTTTATACCTCACCAGTGAGGCCACATTTCGAATATTGCATCCAGTTCTAGTTGGCATGACACAAACAAAAATGCTGAGAGTCTACAAAGTGTGTAGAGAAGAGCAGCAAAGTTGATAAGGGATCTGGAAGCTAAACTGTATGAAAACAGTTAAGGCACGGCTCCCCAAACTTGGCAACTTTAAGACTTGTGGACTTCAATTCCCAGAATTCTCCAGCCAGCATGGCTGGAGAATTCTGGGAGTTGAAGTCCACAAGTCTTAAAGTTGCCAAGTTTGAAGACCTCTGAGTTAAGGGAACTAGGTATATGTAGTCTAATGAAGAGAAGGATCAGGGGTGATACAAAGCTGGCTTCCAGTACTTGAGAAGCTTTCACAGAGAAAAGGAAGTCAATCTATTCTCCAAAGCACCGGAGAGCAGGATTAGAACGGGGTGGAAGTTTGTTAAGGAGAGATCCAACCTGGAACTAAGTTGAAATTTCCTGACAATTAACCAGTGAAACAAGCTTCCCAGAGTTTTGGAAACTCCATTCCTGGAGGTTTTCAAGAAAAAAAATGGATAGCTATTTGTCTGGGATACAGTAAGGTCTCCTGCCTTGGACTAGAAGGCTTCCAAGGTCCCTTCCATTTCTATGAATGGTCTTGAACATCATTTGACCTGCATCAACAAGGCTGTGGGTCAATCCGGGGTTAGACAACCCAAAGAGACACAATTCTCCCTATTAACCAGTTTCATAGACTGGGGAGGGAGGTAACCATGGTCCCAAACCTTCATCTATGAACCCCTCTGCTCCTTTGCTCCTCCCACAGCCTTCCTGGGGTTTCCCCTATTCCCTTCTGAGTCTTCCCTGCTGACCTTATTAACTTGTTTAAAATAAAGGGCTTAAAACAACCCTGGTCCCTTCCAGAGGGGTTGGGAGGCAACTGCTCAGATGCCCCTCTCAACCCTGATTCCATTTGCAGGTGGATA
This sequence comes from Diadophis punctatus similis, assembly GCA_023053685.1. Classification (NCBI taxonomy): domain Eukaryota; kingdom Metazoa; phylum Chordata; class Lepidosauria; order Squamata; family Dipsadidae; genus Diadophis; species Diadophis punctatus. The sequence goes on from JALIGW010000027.1 coordinate 5,022,353, forward strand.
GGAAAGATGGGTTAAATAAACCCAGGAAGAGACAGATTGTCCTTAATAAGGGAAAACTAAATAGAACAAAGCTATTATCTCAATGTCCTGTTCTACTAATGGTCTTTGCTAGACCTTTCAATGTCATTCAACCTAGTTATCCTTATGTTTTGAAAACAATTTTTTTGTTACACACACACAAACACACAAAACCCTATATCTATTTATATATCTAATTTATGTCTAGGTCTATATATCTAACCTATAGTATCTATTTACCTTATCTATCTATCTATCTATCTATCTATCTATCTATCTATCTATCTATCTATCTATCTATCATCTACACTATATCTATCTAGCTACACTATATTTGTCTCTGTCTGTCTGTCTGTCTCTCTGTCTGTCTGTCTCTCTGTCTGTCTGTCTGTCTGTCTGTCTGTCTGTCTATCTATCTATCTATCTATCTATCTATCTATCTATCTATCTATCTATCTATCTATCTATCTATCTATCTATCTATCTATCTATCATCTAGTAATAAGAATAGCACTTAGACTTATATACCACTTCACAATGCTTTACAGCCCTCTCTAAACATTTACAGACTCAACATATTGCTCCCAACAATCTGGGTCCTCATTTTACCCACCTCGGAAGGATGGAAGGCTGCGTCAATCTTGAGCTGGTGAGAATCGAACTGCCAAACTGCTGGCAGCCGGCAGTCAGCAGAAGTAGCCTGCAGTACTGCATTCTAACTACTGCACCACCACGGCTCATCTCTCTCTCTCTCTCTCTCTCTCTCTCTCTCTCTCCCTCCCTCCCTCCCTCCCTCCCTCTCTCACACGCACACACACACACATCTATCTATCTATCTATCTATCTATCTATCTATCTATCTATCTATCTATCTATCTATCTATCTATCTATCTATCTTCTCTCTCTCTCTCTCTCTCTCTCTCTCTCTCTCTCTCTCTCTCTATCTATCTATCTATCTATCTATCTACTATCTCTATCCATCCATCCATCCGTACACACATACACAGAGAGAGAGACACACACATACTTTTTTACCTTCTCAGTTTCCCAATTTTCTCTGAATTCTCAAACCTTGCAAATTTCAAGTAACTGCTTGCTATGCAAGTTCACCTTGACATCAGATCCTCATATTTTCTAGAATAAAGGAATATTAAACTTGACTCCTAGACAGTGACTGGACAGCATGAGGAATATTAACCAGTGTGTTTTCGCATTCGTGGGTCCACTAAAAAACCGCATGTTACTAAACCAACTAAGGTGACTCCATTGTTCACAAGGGGCATATTTCAGGTGCAAACCTCTTTCAAGCCTCAAGTGATAGAATTAAGGGGAGGGGGGAAGAGAGCGGTGTATCCTAATTCTAGATTCCAAGAATACAGGCCTGCAGGAAAAGGATACCAAAGTGGATTTTCATTTTCCTAAACAGAGAGCAGCAACCAACCATGATACGCATAAGACTATTTTTTTTTAAAAAAAGCATCCATTCCAATTTCACAGGCTTATCTGCAAATGATTACACTATCTTGAATTATGCAAATTTAGTGCAATTATTAGAACAATTAAATCTATTTTTCAAGTTCCAGATGACAAATTGGAGTGGGGTTTAGAGAGGGCAGCTGGCCAGAGATGCAAGAGCTTTGAAAATACATCACTGCCCCTCTGTACGCAGTCCAAGAAAAATGAAGCATCCTTATTTATTGAGAATTATAAGGCACTCTTCAAAGAAATTCAATCAAAAGCCAATCGTGTTTGTTCAAAAAAAAAAAGGAAAAGGATTTAGAGTCGCATATCTATGAAAGATCGGTCTCCAAGATTTTGGACCTCGATTCAAAATTCCACTGCAAGTTAGAATAAACAACACTAGGTTTCGATAAAACGATTTCAGTAGTTTTGTGTAGCTGCCAGACGAATTGAAGGGGATTTATTGCTCCTAAGGCAGAGATGAGGTTCACACATTCTGCTAAGCCTCATGGGTAATTCACTGGGAGGGGGGCAAGCAGGCGACACCACATATATCATTCTATCACCATCCAATGATAGGGTTATACTTTTTTTCAAATCGTTAGGTAAGTGACATCAAACACATCTAGACGTTACACCAATTATATAATTATTTCACTTTCATTTGGGCGATGTTGTTATGAAATCAGAAGGGATGGTCTTCTAACATTTAGTAAGGGACAGCTAAGATGAGCTGCCCTGCATTTGCAGGATGCTGTGGCTCATAAACCAAGGTTATGATGACATGTCCTACAAAAGCAACTATGATTACAAATCAGAGTTAAACCAGGGTGATATGGAAACTAGGTGGCAATGAAGTTCTGGCATGTCCAGAGGCCAAAGCCTATCAGATGGAGATAGTATTATGGGAGTTGATATGCCACACTTCTAGAGCCACCAAGTTGGAGGTGGGTGGGGTGGGGTGGGGTGGAGAGGACACCTGTGACCCAGGGCAAACTGGGTCAATTCACATTAAAAGTGAATTTAATCAATGTCTCTCCAATTCTAGCCTAGCCAACTCTACAGTTGGGTTCAAGTCTAGGTCAAAATAAGATGACTAGACCATATAACATCTTTCATGCTTTCTGTGATAGTTGGCACATCAGGAGCATTGAAAGGAGTTGGATAAAACAGACCCTTTCATCAAATTACTGCTGGGACTCCATAATTCATAAGAAGGCAAAGGGCAGACATCTCAAAAATAAGTCTGCACAGACTCTGTCTTGCCTAGCTCAAACATACAAAGTCCTCAATTTAGCAATAGCAATAGCACTTAGACTTATATACCGCTTCATAGTGCTTTACAGCCCTCTATAAGCATTTACAGAGTCAGCCTCTTGGCCCCAACAATCTGGGTCCTCATTTTACCCACCTCGGAAGGATGGAAGGCTGAGACAACCTTGAGCCTGGTGAGAATTGAACTATTGGCAGTCGGCAGAATTAGCCTGCAATATTGCATTCTAACTACTGTGCCACCATGGCTCTTATGATGATAATTGGGACTCTGACATCTATCATTAAGGGATGCAGTCATTAAGTGAGTCACACCCAATTTTATGACCTGTTTGCTATGGTTATTAAGTGAATCATGGGGTTGTTCCCAGCTTCCCCCACTACTCTGTTTGTCAGAAGGTCCCTGGGAAGATTGTAAACAACAATCACATGATCCTGAGATACTGCAAGCTGTCATCGATGCCCGTTTCCCAGCAGCTGAATTTTGATCACGTGACTACGGGGACAGTGCAACAGTCGTAAATGCGAAGATTGGTTGTAAGTCACTTTTTTCAACACCACTGTCAGAGGTGGGTTCCTGCTGGAGCTGCCCGGTGCACAGCTCTGGTAGGGGGCGGCAGATTGCACAACCACTCCAGAGCCCTCTCTGCAGGTCCACCGTGTGCGTCACCATTTTTTTGGGGTGATTTCGGGTCGATTTTGCTTCTGCGCATGCGCGGAAGCAAAATTGCGTCAAAATCATGTGAGGGGACGCGCGCGCATGCGAGATTTCGGTGAGATTTTGCCTCCGTGCATGCGCGGAAGCAAAATTGCGCCAAAATCTCGCACGCACGCGCGTCCCCTCACGAGATTTTGACGCGATTTTGCTTCCACGCATGTGCAGAAGCAAAATCACACAAGGGGCGCACGCGGGTAGCGAGCACCCCCCCCCGAAGAATGGAGATGCGCGTGCATGGTCCGGCAGCGAGGTAAGCGAGCAACCCGCCCCTGACCACTGTAACTTCATCACATTAAACAAATGGTCATAAGTCAAGGACTATCTCTACTGTAGCTGCTGCTCTCTGAGCTAATGGTAAATTCTGTTTTGCAATGGAAAAAGAAGGACTCAGTCCATTGGAGGACATTCCTGGGTTTAATTTCAGTGCCATGACTGAAAGCCAATCTGCATTTTTCTCCATCAATTCTCATTTAGTTTACTGGGGAAGAGAATTGTGGAGAAATTGTTCTGACTGAATATGGTGTCCTTAAACTTATTGAGTAGTTGGCTGGGAGGTGCTTGGGAACATCCTGTCTCTCATTATATAGTATAAATCCCTCTCTCCTCCAGTGCAGAACCTCCTTGGCTTTCCATACTTCATGTCTTCGGGAGAAATGCATCCTGAGAGATGGAAAGGGTCTCTCTTTTAGACTGTATGTTATGCACAACCAGAGAGGCTTCAGAGGCATCAAGAGAGGCATCACAGAAAACAGAGCACCAATCATAGGAGATCTCCCACTAGCTCTGACAATAAAATAAGCTTCAAAGCATCCCCTATGAAAAATTAGGAAGGAAAAATTCCCAATAACCTCCCCAAAATAAAATAAAATAAATATGACTTGCGGGAGAAGAAAACATTGGAGAAATTGTATAGCAGAGTTCAGGTCCTGGCTACAAAACCAGGAACAAAGTGCAGGCATTCTGCATGCCTCATTTTTATGTAGGATGGAAAGAAAGGATCCCATACACCAAAAAAGCTGTCCTGGGCATTTCTCTCCAAATCAATATTTTTTCAGCTCCTCATCTACTGGCTACATGAACTTCCTAGCCTCCTCTGCCCTTCTTCATGGCTTTAACCAAAAGTAACCGGCATGGTACCTTTCTCTTGACATTCAAGACAGATCTACCAATTACGGTCTGAAATTTCAAGACCAGCCCAAAATCTCTTTGCACAGCCAGCCAGGCCAGCTGGGAGACACTGGGTACCACAAGCCAACCTATCAAGGGAACACCACATTGGAGAAAGCTATCTTAGTACCCTGTTTCCCCCAAAATAAGACACCCCTGATAATAAGCCCAATCGGGCTTTTGAGTGCATGGCAATAAGGCCAAGCGCTTATTTCAGGGTTCAAAAAAATATAAGACAGTGTCTTATTTCTGGGGAAACACGGTACATCTGAGCAAAACCTATCCAAAGCGTGATTCCACAACCGAGAAGCATTCACCTCCACAACTTCAAAGGCAGAAAGAAAAGCTTCCAGGAATAAAACCCTTGTTGAAAACCTTTTACACCGTCCAATGCCATCCCATAATGTGCTGCATAAAATATACTAAGCTCCCTTTCTCCCCCATCTCTCTCTCCGCCCCCCATCTTCATGAGTAACCATGGTGATGCCTATGGCTCCCCGCATGTGTTTAAGGGCTTCACCGGCAGCTTCTATGACCATCAACTTGGAGTGGAGACTCATGTGCCACTTTCAGAGGTCTACAAAGCTACGTTCTTTTTCTCAGCACACAGTATTGTTCCTGCCTTGCACTGGACCAAGATATCACAGTGCGTCTGACAATGCAAAGCTGCAAAGAGTGACATTAAACCGAGTCAGCTGAGGGACATGCTTGGAGGGGGAGGGCTATCCCATGGTGCAAGCCCTTCCCATTTCTTACATAGGTAGTGACGGGTCAGTAAGGAGTTAACCTGAAACCATTCATGCTTCCAAGTTCTCTGGCAATGCAACAGCTCTATGTTCGTTCAGCTACAACTCTGCTTCCAGAACTAGATATATAGTTAAAAATGCCAAATCCACTCTCAACATCTGGCTGACTGTGTGATCAACCATCATCATCACTATCACCATCACCATCATCATTCATACCTCAGTACATCTGAGAATGCAAAATGCTGGACATGTGTCTTAGCAACTCTTCCAAGGATTCTGCAAAATGTTATTACAATCATTTTTTTTATGGCGTGCAGAGGGGAACCCGAGGCAGGGTCCTCTCCACCAAGAGGGAATATCTCCTGACCAAGAGGTCATCTGAATGGGGGGGGGTGGGAGGAGGAAGGGCAGGATGCTTGGCTCATGCTTCTAACCTCAAATGTCGTTCCAAATATCTTCGGAGCAAACCAGATGGATATGGCAGGAGACATTCCTCCCGATTCATCTAGGTAATCACAAAAATCAGTGGAGCGTGCATGGAGCTTCTTAAATCGAGCCGAAGCCACACCGCCAGTGTGCTGCCAAAGTGTGTCCAGAAGCCTCCGCCACATCTGAACCTTTGTATGCAGAGAGGCGAGTGTGCAAAGAACCAGAGCAGAATGCCAACCAAGAGTGCAAACTGGAGAAGGAAGACAAAAGCTTGCATACAAATGACTCCTCACAACCCTTCTCTGCCAGCAGCCAAATCTTCATTTCCAGTGGGTTTCCACACATTCACAGACTCTCCGCTGATGTTTCTCACCTCTCTAGCTAACAGCAGCTGAAGCCGGGGCACCCAGGAAGTAACTCCTTTTCCTATTTTTCCAGAGTCTCCATGAACCATGAGTTCATCCATCAAAGAAGTTCCATGCAATGCCTTGTACTGAAATAGGAGGAGAAGAAACAGCAAATCCTACAGATTCCCTTTCCGTGGAACGGGAGTTTCTGAAAGTCGACACAAAGATAGCAATATCAGAGATGTTTAAAAAAAACCTGCTGAAGCTTTGATCTTGCAGATTCTCCAATGGGAAGAGACAAAGGTTGTAGTTAAGACCCAGATACCGGTCTCGTTGAGGGCTTCTGAGATGTCAGCCAGGCACACAGGGAAATGTTTATTTTGATGTCTGTGGGAGAAGCTGCTAAATTTACATGCAAGCCAAAGAAGAAGATAGCCAACCAACCAACCAAGTCTAACCTTTCTCCCAACATCTCCAAAACTGTTTAACTGTAGCATTGCCTTGTGCTATATTCTGTAGAATATAGCACAAGGCAATGCTGTTGCAACTTCAAGTGGCAACAGGTCATTTCCCAGCATTCCCCACCTTTAAAACCACTTGAAAAAAACAAGGACTAAATTGACATATCGCGCGAGGGGACCTCAGTGGTTACGCCACTTGAGAACCAGTGTTTCGGACAGGAGCACAAGGTGCAATTCCTCTCTTTTCCTCTAGCAGGCGCCAAAGAATACAGAACACCTGCCCGGGGGGGTGGGGTACTAAAAAATAAATAAAAATCAGTAGTTGGTAGTGAGGTTTCCAAGAAGCAAGTCCATTCTACGCTTTCAGAGCAGATCCCTGGCGCGGCTTTAATCCGCCCCGGGAGGGAGGGGCGGGGGGGGGGAAAGGGATTTTCCACCCTCCCCTCCGAAAAAAGATGCAGGCTTGCAAAAGAGATAGTGCTACTACACCAATTAAACCACCGAAGATGGCTAATCCAATTTCTACTTCTCCGACTCTAATGATACTTCGCCGCTTTCCGCGGAGAGCAAAAAAAAAAAAAATTAGGCACATGGCCCGCCTGGGGTAAAACTACCCACGACCACCGATCTCTTCTTCCCACCGCAACCATCCCCTCCTCCCTCCCGCAATCGCCGGCTAGAACACAGAATGTAGTCGAAACGCACCCACGTCGGCTGCCAACCGATCGGAGGCGTTGCATGCCCACGGAGAAAACCAGCGGCTGGGAAAATCCACCTCGCCCCCCCTCCCCTCCCACCACCCCGCACGGTTTGGGCATCCATAAATCCACACCACGCAAAGGAGAGAGAGAGGGGGGGGGCTCTTCAACCGTTCTCCTTGTGAAGCACCCCGATTTATTGGGGATCTTTTGCGCCGCGGGAAAAATGCCAGTAACCGGGGTGGGTGGGTGGGTGAAAAAGACGGGAAGCTCAGCCACGGATACAATCAAAAATGCAGCAAAGGGACGAAGGAAGCAGGCGTGGGGTGGGGGGGGGGAGCGGGCGAGGAGGGCTGGTTGGGAGGTGGGAGATGAAACGGACTCTTGTACACTGGGTCTCTTCCCCAGCCAAAAAGGGGGATTAAGAAGAACCACAAGAAGGTATTGATCGGACCAAGAGACCCCCGCCGCCTCCCCTCCATACCATAAATATCGAAGCCAAGGAAAAACTTCAACTCCACTCATCCGTGGGAGAAGGGGGGAGGGGGCTTGACTCATTCATAAAATAGATTCCAAACAGCGACAAGATCGGGGAGGGTTAGGGGGGGGTAGAGAAAGACTTTCATTGCCCCCCCTTTATTAAGGGGCGTGCATAAGCGCACAATCGTGCCTACTGTTCCTGTCCTAATGTACCCATATATTCATACCTCTTTTACTCTTATTCATGCTTGTACTATCACATATATATTCAATCATGTTTTTACTGTTTATACTTTGCTTATAGTCATATATGCTTGACAAATAAAACAAATACAAAATACAAATATTTCCGCTTTAAGAGCAACCAAACTTCGTACACTGAAAGAATGTGTAAAGAGGGGGGGGGGGTCGTTTTCTTGGGGGGGGGGGGCGGATTGAGTACCCGGCATTTTGCAGCCAGGCGAGACGCCCCGTTCTCTCTCTCTCTCTCTCTCTCTCTCTCTCTCTCTCTCTCTCTCTCTCTCTCTCTCTCTCTCGGCACCAGGATGGGGTTGTTGGAAGGCGAATCGGCGTAAAACGGGGGGCGGGAAGGAAAGGTTGCTGTAATGGGGGGTGGGGGGGCGGCGGATGGAAAAAAGAATTCCTTCTGCCAGAACCACTTGCTGGTCACCTGTTTTACATAACGTTTCTCTTTCTCTGTTTGCGTGACAAGTGATGGGGGGGGGAGCGATGGCGCGGGGAAAAGGGCAGTGGGCTAGTTTACCGAGAGGCGATTCCTACCGCGTGCCCCCCCCCCATGCCCTGCCACCCCCCCCCCCCGCCCCCCGCCCGGTCTTCCCCCTTCCCGGGAAAGTCTTCCCGCCGCTGCTTACCTGGTCTTTATTCAGCAGGACTTGAAGATCTTCTTCCCAACCGAGGCAGCGAGAGAGTTGAAGTTTGCCATCCCTTGGGGGTGGGGGGGGGGTGGGGGGAGGGGAGGCGTGGATACAAGTCCTTTAATATTAAAGCTCCTTTGAAGTTGCGGCGCCCGTCAAGCTCTTGCGTTAATTTCAGGGGAGGGGGTGGGGGGGGAGAAGCGAAAGGAAAGGGGAACAAAGTCTCCACCTTCCTCCTCCTCCTCCTCCTCCTCCTCCCTCCAGGGGGAAAAATGGAGAGGAGGGGGGGAAGCTCCCCCCTCCCTGCTCCCTCGGTGCGCCGCTTGAACTATTGCACCAGCGTCTCCCAGTTTGGACGGCGGCGGCGGCGGCTGGGCTGCTGGGGATGGAGGAGCGGAGCTGGCGTGGAAAACACCGAGCGGCCGCCGGCTCGCATCCTGTAGGCGGAAAGCAGGCAGAAGGCAGGCGGGCAGGCACGCGCGCCCGACCCGGGCTGCCTCCTCGCTCGCTCCCTCGCTCGCTCTCGCCGCCGCCCCAACCGCTTGCAGCAAGGCTGGCCCTGGCGCCGCCTCGGCTCCTGCAGGGTCGGCGCCCGGCTGCGTGTGAGTGCGAGAGTGGCGGCGGCGGCGGTAGGCATGGCGAAGAGTTTGCGCGGAAGGAGCCCGCGCGGGGGAGACGCGGGAACGACTCCCGGGCCTTTAAGGTGGCCCCGCTTAGATCAAAGTTGCGGGCGGGGAGGGGAAAGCGGCGGCCGGGACCGTTCAGGCGGGGGCGAGAGCTGCATCATATATATTAACAGAGTTGGAAGGGACCTTGCAGGTCATCTAGTCCAACCCCCTGCCCAAGCAGGAGACCCTACATCTGCCTCTACCTAGGGTAGAACTCACAACCTCCTGATTGTGAGGCAAGAGCTCCACCTCTAGGCCACAGCAGCTGGGTCATCCGTGACCACCTTGGTCAGAGCGACCTTGCCTGGCTCGGGGAGGAGAACTGGCTTGGCCCGTGGCTCTTAGTCCCGGACCCCGAACCTGCTTTTCCTTTCCCGAAGGAAACGGGGAGTGGGGGGCTTCCCTGTCGGAGATGCAGGAAACCCGCGAGCAATAGCAATAGCACAGACTTATATACTGCTTCATAGTGCTTTCCAGCCCTCTCTAAGCGGTTTACAGAGTTCAGCATATTGCCCCCAACAATCTGGGTCCTCATTTTACCCACCTCGGAAGGATGGAAGGCTGAGTCAACCTTGAGCCGGTGAGATTTGAACAGCTGAACTGCTGAACTAGCAATCAGCTGAAGGTTGCAGTGGTGCTTTTAACCACTGCACCACCTCGGCTCCCCACCCAAGGAGGGGAGCCCAGCCAAACTCCCTTTAAGGTGGCAGGCGCATGGCCCTAAGCCTTGATTCCTCTAGCTCTGGTTTATTTAGTAAGAACTGGCCGGGCTCCCTCCGATTAAGGTTTAGGGAGATGCAGGAGATCCTGTGCGAAGAATCGGCGCAGTACATTAAATGGGAGGTCAGCAAAGGATCTGGAGCCGGTCACTTGTCATGGAAAGGTTGCAAGCCAGCAAGGCGACTGCTGCATTCGGACGTTACTGCTGCTTTCACGGGAACCTGCTAAACTGGGCTGAAATGAGGTGTGAATGAGATCTCACAATAACATGATTTATGTGTTTTACCCTTCTATCTTATGTTCCATTTTATTAGCCTCGGCTTAGTGTGTTACAGGAACCACATTTCTCACATTAAGCTCACCAAAGGATAAAAACAGAGATAATCTGTTGCTGGGTCATTCTGGGTGAAAACACTTTCAGGTGCTTGTGAAGACAATTCCCAACAGTGCCGCTCTGGGGAATGCCGGGAGCTGGAACTCTGCACCTCTGGAGGGCCCCAGGGCCCCTGGACCTGCTTCTGGATGGCTTTATCTTTAAAAAGAGCCAAGGTGGCGCAGCAGTTAGAGGCAGTACTGCAGGCCACTTTAGCTGACTGTGATCCGCAGGTCCGCGGTTCAAATCTCACCAGGCTCAAGGTTGACTCAGCCTTCCATCCTTCCGAGGTAGGTAAAATGAGGACCCAGATTGTTGGGGGCAATATAAATATACATTGCTTACTGGTGTAAACCGCTTAGAGAGTGCTTGCACTGTGAGGCGGTATATAAATGTCACTAATAAATAAATAAATAAATAAATTATAGGTAGTCCTCGACTTACAACAGTCCATTTAGTGACCGTCCAAAGTTGCAACGACATGAAAAAAGTGACTTATGGCCCTTTTTCACACGTACAACCTTTGCAACCTCTCCAAGGTCACGTGGATCAAAATTCCGATGCTTGGCATCTGGCTCGTATTTATGACGGTCACAATCTCCCCGGGGTCATGTGATCCCCTCTTGCCACCTTCTGACAAGCAAAGTCAATGGGGAGGCCAACAACCATTTTACTAACTTAAATAACGGCAGTAATTCACTTGGCAACTGTGGCAGGAAAAGCCCTAAAATGGGTCAAAACTCGCTTAACGAATGTTTCACTTAGCAACATACATTTTGGGCTCAATTACGGGTGTAACTTGAGGACTGCCTGTACTTAATATTGGAGAAGTTTCCTTTTACAACTAAACTAGGGCGTAAGAAATGGAAACCCAAAAGGAGATCAAAGTTATACACACATACATAAAATTGGATTATACAGCAAATGGAGAGTTGGTTAAATCAGAGGCTGTGTTTGCACATACAGAGCTGGCTGGAGAATTCTGGGAGTCCCAGCACATCTGGAGCACACCATGTTCAGGAAGATTTCTGCCAACCATGCTTAATAAGCCACAATGGCTAAACTGAGACCAAACAAACCACATTATGGCTTTGTGGTGTGAATCAGGCCATCTTTCTAAGCTCTAAGGTGTTTTGTTTTGGCTTAGCAATTTATAAACCATTGTGGCATATAAATCATGGTTGATAAGATTTCATAGTTTTTTGCTTTTATTTATTTATTCCATTTCTATAGCCGCTCATCTCAAACAAGTGTTTTTGGGTAGTGAACAATCCAGGGGTGTGATGTGGATCCTTTTGCTGCTGGTTTGCTCAGGGTTGTGCTGGGGGGGCGCGCGTGCACGCGCCCGCAGCAATCAAAAAATAGTTTATGTGCGTGCGCAGAAGCAAAATCCAAGATGGCAGTGCCCACGGACCGGCACTGATAGAACCGGCTCTGTGATGTCATCACCGATTTACTAACGGTTCTAAAGAACCGTTTAGAAGCAGTAGGAACCCACCTCTGGAACAATCCCAAAAAACAGTTATAAGTACAAATCTAAATACACATGGCAGTGAAGAAAAAATGTCATTAAATGTCAATATAGCCAGGAAACAAGTACAAAGCCAGGTTTTCAAGATCTTACAAAAGGCCAATAGGTCAAGGTTACACTTTGAAGAGCCAAGGTGGCGCAGCGGTTAGAGGCAGTACTGCAGGCCACTTTAGCTGACTGGGATACGTAGGTCAGCGGTTCAAATCTCACCGGCTCAAGGTTGACTCAGCCTTCCATCCTTCCGAGGTAGGTAAAATGAGGACCCAGATTGTTGGGGGCAATATAAATATACATTGCTTACTGGTGTAAACCGATTAGAGAGTGCTTGCACTGTGAGGCGGTATATAAATCTCATAAATAAATAAATAAATAAATAAATAAATAAATAAATAAATAAATAAATAAATAAATAAATAAATAAATAAATAAATAAATAAATAAATAAACAAACAAACAAACAAACAAACAAACAAATAAATAAATAAATAAATAAATAAATAAATAAATAAATAAATAAATAAATTTTCCAGAGGCTACAGCTACAGCATATTCCTTGGCTGAAGAGAGCCATAACATGCCCAACCTGCTGCACCAAATTGGGCAGGTAAACCAATGCAGCTCACATGGTAGTGGTGATGTTACACATGTCAAATATCCCTTTACTGCGCATGCAGCCGTACTTTCCACTGCTTGAAGCATCTGGGTTTCAAGGGCAGTCCCATGTAAAGCACTTGCAACAGTCCAGACAAGAGGTCACAAACAGCATGAGTGATTGCAGTTTTAAATAAAAGTCAGGGGGTAAAGAGGGAAACACAGTGATACCTCGGTACCCGGTTGCTTCAAACCTTGCCAAATTCAATTCTTGATGCATTTCGGCATGAAAATATTGTACATCGTATGCATTTGTTTAGTTCTTGACACGCTGTGATAGGAAGAGTGGGACAGCTGTGGAGAATGGACAGGCAGCCCGCCATGTTGGGAAGACCACTGCAAAAGGAAGGGAAGGGATAGCCACAGAGGACAGGAAGTTGGCCATTGTGGGAAGGTTGCTGACATAGGAAAAGTGACAGAAAGTTTTTCCTGGCCGAAACAAAGGGTCACATGGTAAGTCACGTGCTTTCTTTGGGACTCGCCCTTTTTAGTGCTTGTCGCATCTCCCAGAACCAATTAATGCCAAGTACAGGAAGTCCTCGACTTACGACCGCAATTGAGCCCAACATTTTTGTTGCTAAGTGAGATATTTGCTAAGTGAGTTTTGCCCCATTTTATGACCTTTCTTGCCACAGTTGTTGAGTGAATCACTAAAGTTTCTAAGTAAGTAACCCAGTTGTTAAGTGAATCTGGCTTCCCCCAAGGTCGTAAAAGGGGATCTTGGGACACAGCAATGGTCATAAAGATGAAATAAAGGTGTAAAATGTTGTACGCCGCCCTGAGTCCTGAGGGAGTAGGGCGGCATAGAAAAACTTGCCAAATAAATAAATAAATAAATAAATAAATAAATAAATAAATAAATAAATAAATAAATAAATAAATAAATAAATAAATAAATAAATAAATAAATAAACAAACCAGTTCACATGAACAAGCATCTGAATTTTCATCACGTGATCATGGGGATGCTACAAAGGTCGTAACTGTGAACACTGGTCATAAGTCATATTTTTCAGTGCCGTTGTAACTTTGAACAGTCACTAAATGAACTGTCATAAGAAGAGGACTACCTGTACTGAGGTACCATTGTAGGTATGAAGGGGTGGTGTGTACAATGCCCAATATCTACCTGAATCACTCTGCTGCTGAAGACTATGGACTATTATCTACCATGCTGATCCAGTGTGTGTGGTAAGATAGATTTTTTCTGACTTCAATTTTGTGGGATTGAGTATGGCCCAAAACCACCTAGCCAGCTTTAGTTTCTAAAGGAGGAATAGAACTTGAGTCTTCCCTCACCAATCCTGCACTTTCCCAGCATGTGTGCGTATGTGTGTGTAGTCACTATACACACATACAGTTTGCACACAGTTTCAGTAAAGGATGACTGTACTTCCTGGTAATCCCCCATCACCCCTGACCCTGTCTGTGGTACACAGAGGAGCTGCAGATTCTGAAAAAGAACTAAGAGCATTGCAGGAGGAAAACAAAGGAAGAAGCCGGCTGGACACAACTTAGAGCTGCTACTAAGACCTACCTCATAGCGGTAAGAGCAGCAAAACACTCTTTATTTCTCTGCCCTTATAGCGTCCACAGAGGCCTTGTTTAGGATCACCCAGCCCTGGGACAAGGGGACTTGGGTGATCCCCTTCAGGGCCCTGCAGAAGAATTTGCGGAACATCTGACAGACCAAGTGACTTGGATTTGTTCCCAGTTGGAAGCTACACGTGCTGTAGGACCATATGAAATGCCTGGGGAAAAGTCTTACCTGATAATAATAATAATAATAATAATAATAATAATAATAATAATAATAATAATAATAATAATAATAATAATAATAATAATAATAATAATAATAATAATGATGATGATGATGATGATGATGATGATGATGATGATGATGATGATGATGATGATGATGATGATGATGATGATGATGATCCCTGATCCTGCCTTTTGCCATCAAAAGGCAGTTAGATTGCTCCCCCCCATCCCTGATCCTACCTTTTGCCATCAACAGGCAGTTAGATTGCTTCCCCCCCCCATTCCGGCGTTGCCAGTCCCAAGCCCGGATGAGAAAGGAGGAGGGTTGGGGTCAGGTTGGCAACCTGGCCTCATAAAAAAAAAACGCCAACCCATATAACATGGTGAAACAAATGAAGAAAAATTCTATACCGCATCGGTCGTCACGCGGGTTTACAAGGGCCGTGGCGGATGTTGAGGTCCCTGGACATCCGTCGACAAGTGGGCTACAAGTGGACCAGCCAACAAAAGTGATAATTCCAGTGGTGATTGGAACACTGGGTGCTATTTCAAAAGCACTGGAATTACATTTAAAAGAGCTCAAAATTGACAAAATCACCATCAGTCAAATGCAGAAAGCCTCACTGCTCGGTTCCGCACATATACTTCGAAAATACATTACGACGTCTTGGCCCCTGGGTGGGGCTCGACTAGTAATCAATGCCAAATCCGGTGAAACAACTGGCCGCTGTGATACAATTGTATAGTAATAATAATAATAATAATAATAATAATAATAATAATAATAATAATAATAATAATAATAATAATAATAATAATAATAATAATAATAATAATAATAATAATAATAATAATAATAATAATAATAATAATAATCTGTGTCTATGAGCAACTGCTCCAAGTAATTTCAAACTTTCAACCTAGTGTGGTTTCTGGTTTCAAGTGTGGGACAAAAACAGGTTCTATCGGATTTTGAGAAAGGAGGCATGAGGGCAGCCTTTATCATCCCTGGAAACTTCATGCTCCCAGAGACCTGTAGAAAGCGTGCCAGGCTGGAGGGATCTGGTTTGGGTTTCTCTGCTGGGGGATTCTGGCAGCTGAAGTCCACAAGTCCTAAAGTTTGAGAAACACTGGTGTAAAGCAGAAGTCTCAAAACTTGGTAACTTTAAGACTTGTGGACTTCAGCTCCCAGAATCCCCCAGCCAGCCATGCTGGGGAATCCACAAGTCCATGAGTCTTAAAGTTGCCAAGTTTGGAGACCCCTAGTCTAAAAGATTGGCAAGAACCCCCAAACTCTTTGGGGCATTGGGTTGCAGAAGTGAGAACCCCAATCACCCAGCATGTCTTCCTCATGATAAAAGACTGACATTCTGGAATCAGACTTTGCCATCCTAATCAAAGAGTGAGGTAGCCTTGTGTCTGAATAAATATGAAGTCAACCTCACTCCATATCTCCACCCTTCAAAGATAGAAGTTTGTACAACATGTTAAACTTCCCCATGTCTAACCTAACCAAAATTAATGTGTTGTGAGAATGCACCTGCTGAGTCTGTCCCTGATATAATTAAGCCTGTTGTGGGAACTCAACCATTCTTTAGGAAACCTTGTGGGAACCAAGGTGAGAGCTATGCTACCAAGGGTAAACTTTGTCTGCAGAGAATAAATCCTCCAGGTTAATCCCCAATCTCTCCAAGGAAAGCCAGTTCATGCAACCCATTCAAGATCAGTCCCCCAACCAGTGGTGGGCTGCAACCGGTTTAACAACTGGCTCAGTGATCGCCCACATGCACGCCTAACGCACTTGTGCCCAGCGTTCAAAATACAGCAATTTGACGCTCAGCTGCTTGCCTTCTAAGGCAGCCCCAGTAAGTAGAACAGCAGAAGTGCGGAAATCAGCTGTGCCGCGTGAATCATCTGAGCCAGAAAGAAGGAAATATAGGACAGGATAGCACAGGGGCGGGGCTAGCTGATCGTCGGAACTACCGGTTCACCCGAACCGGTCTGAACCGGCAGCAGCCCACCACTGCCCCCATCTGCATAATTTGCATAATTTGCTAAGTTGAATTGTTTGTAATTTGAGTTACTGCTTGGTGACTTCATTTGCTGTGTGGACATCCAGACAATTGATTAGTTGATGGTCCTATTATATTCCGCAACTCCAGAAAATGGGTATTCGGGAAACAATAAAATGTCTTGTATGAACACCATATGAGACAGAGATGCATAACCAAGGCCTCAAGCTGCTTTGAAAATGGCCAGCAAATTATAACTTTTACTGTGTCATAAAGGGAAGATTATGAAATACTTAGGAAATAAATCCTGGTTAATTAATTTCAACGAAACCAAATCAGTCATAGGGTTCCCCCCCCTGTCCCTCCTGTTTCTGTGTCCTATTTCTCAATTCTTATTGCACAGCCTTCAACCCACCACTTGTGTTGCGAGTGATTTAAAGAATTGTGCACACCCCTGGTTTGTACCCAGCCAGAGAGTGGTTTGTTCAATTTATTTCATTTATATTGTGATCACAAGACACATGGCAGTTTACAGTAATTACAGGCAAAAGAAGCATGCAAAGAAAACCTCCTTGGTAGAAGCTTGCATAAAGATCCCCCAAAGCATTAACGCCATCAAACTGGGTGCTGTGTCGCTCCTCATAATCTTTGGGAATAACTTACCGTATTTTTGGAGTATAAGACGCACCTTTTTCCTCCCTAAAGTGGCTGAAAATTTGGGTGCGTCTTATACTTCGAATGTAGCTTTTTTTTTTCCAGCCCTAACTAGGTGCTAACAGATCTTCCCAGCTCTTACCTTGCAGGCTTTTTCATTGTTACTCTCTCCGAAGAATGTTTTTCCAGCCCTAAGTCTTTGCAGTTTTTCTTTTCATTGCTCTACTTGCTCCGAATAAGTTTTTTTCTAGCCTTAACCAGGTGCTAACGATCTTCCCAGCTCTTACTGGCTTGCAGGCTCTTTCATTGTTACTTTCTCAGAAGAAGGTTTTTTTAAGTCCTAACCAGGGGATAAAATAATGTGCTGAAGCTGACCAGACTAAGGACGCTAGCCAGATGAATACCTGGTAGGCAGATTGTTTTCCCCTATTTTCCTCCCCAAAAACTAAGGTGCGTCTTATACTCCGGTGCGTCTTATACTCCGAAAAATACGGTAGTTTTCAGGAGTTTGCAGAAAGTTAAAGAGAATCAGGGCTAAGCTAATTTCTAAGCAGACATTGCTCCATGAAATAAGTGTGACTATTGGAGGAAAGGAGTTTCTCCTGGGGGAGCCCTGGGGTGGGTTGGCCAATCTCTGGGGAGGAGATGGTCCTGAAAGCACCTTGGTGTCAGACAAGGTAGGCCTTTCCCGTTGGCAAGCAGCACTCCAGATCTCAACTGGAATCTGATAGGAAGCTGCTGAGCCCAAAATTTCTGCTGCTAAGCGAGACAGTTGCCCCATTTTGCAACTTTTCTTGCCACAGTTGTTAGGCGAATCACTGCAGTTGTTAAGTTAATGACACGTTTGTTAAGTGAATCCGGCTCCCCCCCCCATAGACTTTGCTTGTCAGAAGGTTGCAAATGGGGATCACGTGACCTTAGGACACCGCAACGGTCATAAAATAGGAATCCGTTGGCAAGTGTCCAAATTTTGATCATGTGACCATGGGGAGGCTGTAACGGTTGTAATTGTGAAAAATGGTCATAAATCCATTTTTTCCATATTGTTGTAACTTGGAATGGTCACTAAGTGGAGCACCACCTGTTGTTTGATGTGCGAACACAGCCTTGTACCTTTTTTGAACCAATGTTTCCACTTAGCCAGCGTGTATTTTTCCGGTCTGTTGCTTTTGTAATCTGTTGGAATTACAAGTGTCAGTCTAGCTAAAATGAAAGGTAGGAGTTACATTTCCACCACATCCCGGAGAAAGGCTAAGCAAATTCAAGACAAGAGAGAGCTGGGTTAAATCCGGAGCTTTTGAGAAGAAGGGGCAACTGATTAAGATCATGATTGCAGTAATTACTTTTGTAAAAGCAGATTGTACGTCGAGGCCATTTTGCTGGCTTCTCTATTACAAGGGACCAATATTTCCTTCTTACGTCTTTTAAAGGTCATCGTTGCTCTTTGCAGCTGGGTTCTTCAGGCGTATATTAATCCCGGAGCCGCAACACAGAGTAGTCGGTGTCAAAATGGGGTTGAGTGCAGGTGGTGCTTGACTTAACGACCGTAATTTCCATTGAGAAGCAAAGTAGTGGTTAAGTGAGTTGCGCCCAACATTACGACCTTTTTTTTGCCGTGGTTGTTAAGCGAATCACTGCATCATTAAGTGAATCACGTGATCATTAAGCAAATCCGGCTTCCCCCATTGACTTTGCTTGTCAGAAGCCTGCTGGAAGGTTACAGATGGTGGATCGCACAGTCCTGGGATGGTGCAACCATCGTAAATACATGTCAGTTGCCAACATCAAAATGTTAATCACGTGACTGTAGGAATGCTGCCATAGTCATAAGTGTGAGGCCAGTTGTAGGTCACTTTTTTTCAGGGCTGTTGTAACTTTGAATGGTTGTTAAAGGAATGTAACTGGAGGACCACAGCAGGCTGTGTCAATGTGCTTTAAGGACTTATTTAAGGTCCTACAATACTGTGTTAAACCTATATGTCACAGTAAGTCATAGTTGTGCCTACTTCATGCACAACATGTTTCATGAATACAGACATCTAGAAAATAAGAAGTAAAAGTTTTTCAGTTACAACAAATCCTTCAGATAACAAAGACTATGTACATTTATTTACTCTAAAAACTATCGGATGGATTAGAAATTAAAGAACATGCTGAATGTTAGGTGAGTAATTCAAAATTAAACAACCTAAATATTATAGGAGTATCTTAAATGCACACCCAAGGCCAACTTTTCATAAGGAGCATAGTTCACAGTTAAAATGAACATTTAAAGATGTTACAGTTGAGGAATAGTGATTGATTGCATGCCATCCAATCAATGTTGACTGTAAGGATTGTCTTCAGTCACAAAGTTAGGTACGAACTTCTGAGTCCAGTCAAAGGTTTTCAAAAGGATTTCCTTTATTTGCATCTGGATACAACCACTTCAAAACAAAGCAAGGTCTAACATGCCCTCAGGCAAGACAGGTCTTTTAAGCTAACACCCCACCCCATTCTACATAATGAATACACAAATGTTTGACAAATGGATTCGCTCCTCAGATCCGTTCTTCCCTCTCAATTACCCCCCCCCCCATAAAACATTCTCTCAAGACGAAGAGGCTCCCATGTGTCTGGGATCCGGATACCCCCCCATAAACCGTTATCTTAAGATGAAAAACTCTCAGATGCCTGGGATCCGGAAATGTATCCCCTTTGAACAAACAGAGCCAGGCTCCCCCCTTCTCCTTCTGAATGACAGAGTTTGAACTCTGACAGTTGACTCTCACAGCAATGACGTGGATAGATTTTTTTCCCCAGGATAATTTGTCTCCAGCCTGGTCTTCCAGTGATGCATCCATTGTAGATGTAACTGAGTCCATTCATTTGGGGAGGGGTACACCCCTAAATCTGTACATTTGTGGAACAGAGAAAATATTTCTTCCTGACATGCCATAGACACACTCAGTGGTGGGTTCCTACCGGTGCGGTCCACTCTATAGCACTGGTAGTGGCCCGCTGGTGATGTCATAGTACCGGTGCAGTCGGTTGCCGGTGCCTGGGCACTGCCATTAAAAAAAAAATTTTAAATTTTTTTTTTGAAATTTTCTTCTGCGCATGCCCAGAAGCCGAGCTTCCTGCACTATGCATGCGCTGCCTTCCTACCCCACAGTGAGTCCAAGCAGGGGAGGATGGCTGAGGGAGCGTGTGAGACGCTGAAAGAATGGGTGGCAGGAGCTATCTCCATTCCCCTCCCCTCAGCAGTCCGAGAAGCCATGAACTCATGGTCACATGGCTGGCAAGCCACACCCACAAAATAAGCCACGCCCACAGAGTGGTAGTAAAAAAAATTAGGAACCCGCCCCTGGACACACTGATGCATCTGAATCCATGTTCCGTCAGCCACACCTTTGTATTCTTTTCTCCATTCTGCTTTCTTGTTTGGACCTCCCACGAAAACAGACAGAAAACTTAGATGCAGCCGTACAGTCATACCGCAGCTGCGTGCATCTTCCATTTCTTTAAGCAAGGCCAACAGGATCACGCAACAACTCTTAACTTATGGAAGCTCCGCTCAGATAATTCAATAATCCCTCTATTTTTTGTAAACCAATAATGATAAATGTTTGTTTTGCTCAGATCCCATCTGTATCCATTTCTGGAGACAAATGCATAATCAATATTAATATGATTAGATAATTGTGATAAACCGTTGGAGATCTTACTAAGGCATCGGTAGACTGAATTTGGTCTTCTCCAGTAGTAGCATAGAGTGAAATTGCGAGAGGGATCTCGGAGTCCTGGTAGACAGCCAACTAAATATGAGCCAGCAGTGTGCAGCAGCAGCCAAAAAGGCCAACGCAGTCCTGAGCTGCATAAATAGAGGGATACAATCAAGGACCAGAGAGGTATTAGTACCACTCTATAAAGCCTTGGTCAGACCACACCTAGAGTACTGCATCCAGTTTTGGTCACCACACTACAAAAAAGACATTGAAACCCTAGAGAAAGTGCAGAGGAGAGCAACCAGGATGATAAAGGGTCTGGAAAATAAAACATACAAAGAGCGGTTGCAGGAACTGAGCTTGGCCAGTCTGGCGAAGAGAAGGACCAGGGGTGACATGATAGCGGTGTTCCAATACTTGAGGGGATGCCACAGAGAGGAGGGGATCAGGCTGTTCTCTATGACACCAGAAAGCCAAACAAGGCATAATGGATGGAAGCTGACCAAGGAGAGATTCAACCTGGAAGTGAGGAGAAACTTTCTGACGGTGAGAGCAATCAACCAGTGGAACAGCTTGCCAGCAGAGGTTGTGAGAGCCCCAACACTTGTGACCTTCAAGAAGAGACTGGACTGCCATCTGTCTCAAATGGTGTAGGAACTCCTGCTTGAGCAGGGGGTTGGACTAGATGACCTACAAGGTCCCTTCCAACTCTTAATAATAAATCTAAAATCTAAAATCTCAAGATTAACCAGTCTCACAGAGCTTTAGTTAAAACTATTCAGAAGATTAAATTTTAAAAAAATTCCAGCAACTTCCAAATGAGAAATCTCTGTATAGGCAAAGAGTGTGAAGATTCTCATGTCCTTCTTGATATCAAGAGGACAACACCTGTTACTTCGGTGAAGGGGGTAACGGAGCTTTTTAACAAACTGGGCATCAGCTCTCCCTTTAAGAGGGAGCTGGTGCCCAGCTGGGCATGGAGTAGTGGGTTCGAGGCTTACCATATTATGGGAACCCAGCATTTGTTTTCTCATGTATGCATGACCAGATCTAACATACCGTGAGTGCCAGGCTTTGGAAGCCAAAGTATCTTTTGGCCTGGGAGGCATCACCCACACAAACTATGATGTTGCCCAGAGATGCTCAAGGGAGCTGTTGCCTGCCATCAATTATGCCTATTGGCCAGGGGCGGGTTCCTAATTTTTTTACTACCACTCTCTGGGCGTGGCTTATTTTGTGGGTGTGGCTTGCCAGCCATGTGACCGGGTGGGCATGGGCCTCAGGAGCTTGGCAGCGGCCGGTGAAGTGGGGGGGGGGCATTGCCCACCCGCAACGCAGCCCCCCACAGCGGGAGCAGCAAGACCGCGGCAGCGGTTCTTCTAGGAGGCTCCGTCTGGCCTGAATGCTTCTCCCCATTCGATGATCCTAGGCTCCTGCTCCCCGTTCCCCCTCCCCTCAGCAGCTCGAGAAGCCTCAAATGTGCAAAAATGCCTAGGATCATCACCGCGCGTTCGTGGCTTCTTGGACTGCTGAAGGGAGGGGAATGGAGATAGCTCCTGCCACCCGTTCTTTCAGCGTCTCACATGCTCGCTCAGCCATCCTCCCCTGCTTGGACTCACTGTGGGGTAGGAAGGCAGCGCATGCGCAGTGCCGGAAGCTCGGCTTCTAGGCATGCGCAGAAGAAAATTTTTTTAAAAAACCGACCGCACCGGTACTGTGATGTCACCAGTGGGCCGCTACCGGTGCTATAGAGTGGACTGCACCGGTAGGAACCCACCACTGCTATTGGCTAAGCTACTGTGATGTCACAGAATGTTCCTGAAACGTTTGAATGGGGGAAGAGAACCCTCTGAGAATGGAGAGGAATGGTCTAAAGATCAAACATGGACCACCAGGACAGCCGATGAAAGGGGAATAAAACTTCTCTTTGAGTGGAGAGGGAAAAGAAAACCCTCTCCTGCAGGTGGTGGAATAATGCTGGCTCAGGAATTCTGGGAGTTGAAGTCCACAGATGGTAATAAAGGGGTCATAGTTTCCCACCCCTGCAGCACCCAGACTAACTCCAGTGGTTAAATTGACATGACACATCAAGTCAAAAGCCAACCCGTCAGGCTTCACCTTAGTCAGGGGTTCCGTGCATTTGACAGACACAAAAACCACACAACGCTTATGTAAGAATTCTGCTGCTTTTGCTTTGATGTAACCAAGGGAGCAGCTTATTCCTATCAGATCAAAAAACTGAGCTTATTTATGCACGGTGAGCAGATCCAATTGCTATTGTAGATAAATGGAGCCCCCATGTATAGAGACGGTATAACAAAGGCCAAAGACAAAAGAAAAAGAAAGATAGATACATCTGCAGTCGTGACCTGCTTGTGAGTCTCCTCACAGTAGCAGTTTGGAACAGGAGGCTGGGCTAACCAGGTACTGCTGCCCTCTAGTGGATCACATGAGAGCTGGTTTTTTTTTAGTATTCTACCAGATGTTCTGGATTTCAGTTCCCAACCTTCCAGGGCTGGCTGGGAAGGTTGAAACCCCAACACATCTGGAATAGCTTCCATAAGATCTATTGGCTTAGATTGGATCTGTTCATTATAAGATGGATACTTTTTTTTTGTTATTGATGACTGTGAGTGAGAGATCATCATTAGTTGAGCTGCCATCCCTGCTTAAGTGCATTCTAGCAATAATGGCAAATTAGTGTCTATGTGATAATAAGCAGAAAGAAACTGTAATTAAAAGCAATTAGCAGAGAAAGACTAGCACACAATAATACAGCTATATTCTCATAAATGCAATTAATAAGTGTCCAATATGGCCACTATCCAGGGATTAATATATTATGCAAATGCTGACATTCTGCAGCTGCATTAGGGATAAAACATCCCATAATAACTCTACGGGTAAGCGGCAACTGGGCTCAGTTATGGTCGGAGTTCTAAGATGCAAACATGACTTCGCAACTGATGTGACTTTACGTTTGGCCGTTTTGTCTCACTGACACAGCCTTTTAATTTTCAGGCTGACTCAAAATGGAATTTGATTAGCAAAAAGGGCATCATTGACTTGTGGTGGAAAATGTTGCCCTGCTTTTTCCTTAAGACAGGTTACATCAATGGGGAGAAAATAATCGCAAAAGCTAGAATTGCTGTGGCAATCAATAGAACCATATATCACGGGGAACAACAAACAGAAAATAATCAGAACAATGGAGAACAGAGACTAATGACAACAAATCCTTGCTAAAGAAAAAGGGGGAGATTTCCCAAAATGGAGGGGGGACATCTGGATACCACTAGTTCTCTCCCATTCCATCATCACCACCATCACCTAGAAAGGGGCTCCTCAGCTGGTCAAATGGAAGAAAATGACCTTTGGGGATTTTAATTAATTAGGGCAGTGGTTCTCAACCTTCCTAATGCCACGACCCTTTAATACAGTTCCTCATATTGTGGTGAGCCCCAGTTCATTAAAGTTTCCTATGATTTACCATTTTCTGTGTTGTTTCTGATGGTCTTAGGCGACCCCTGTGAAAGGGTCGTTCGACCCCCAAAGGGGTCCAGACCCCCAGGTTGAGAACCACTGAATTAGGGTTATATTCACATCCAGGCTTATATGAGCCATGTTCAGTAAGTTGGGGAGAGGCGGTGAGATGGCTCAGTGGTTAAAGATGCTGAGCTTGTTAGCTGGAATGCTGACAGCCCGGGTTTGAGACTCGAGCACCACATAACAGTTTGAGCTCCCGTTACCTGCCCCAGTTCCTGCCAACCCAGCAGTTCAAAAGCATGCAAATGTGAGTAGATAAATAGGTACCACTTCAGTTGGGAAGGTAGTAGCATTCCATGCACCTTGGCTGTACAGTCATGCTGGCCATGTGACCATGGAAGAGTCTTCAGACAATGCTGGCTCCCTTGGCTAAGAAACAGAGAGGGCTACCTCCTCCTAGTGGTAGACACAATTGGACAGGGGAAACCTACACCTTTATCTTTGCTCTCTAAGCTTATTTTTCTGGCTCTATCCAGCATGCTGAACTCTGCACTAAGCAAATGTGGTTAGGTTATCACAGCACACTAGGATAAATTCTGGTTGGCTTGTTTGTGAGCTGTGTGAACACAGTTACAGGAAAAGAGCTACATGCATTGAAGGACCAACAGTGATCAATTCTTTAGTAAATATAGAATTCTGGATCTCATACGTTGGCAGCTATTTTGGGAGGGATCTGTTCAGAGGGAGGTTCCCTGTGGCTGCCAATTTGTCATAAAAGTTCCCCCAGTTATTTGGCAATTCTTAGATTTTTATATTTTAGTCCCAACATATTTGGATTTGATCTAGTTGGGATAGATGGAACTAAAGTACTGGTAATAGATGTGCCATGTGACTTTAATTGGCATTCCAACTTGCTCCTGAAAAGTTGATTTTTAAGGCTTTCTACATCACTTTTCCCAACCCACCCATGGTGTTCTTACCACAGATCACCAGGCAGCTGACGGTCCACGTTACTGGTGGCTAATGGATAGCTGGTATTCCATGGAGTTGGTGCTCCATGGCATTGGTGTACATGTTGTCACGTAGTGAATATTGTCAGTTGTATGTCTATGCAGGGTGATGCACCCCTATTCTAATATTATGGTATATTCCAATACTGGCAGAACACGTGATATGATCTTGTACGCATGTCCACATTCCTGATCCACCATTAATTCTCTTCTGCCTTAGCTGTTGACCTGAACGGTCGTGTTTTCTTAGCAAAGATGTAACTATTCAGGATTTATTGTTTTTGTACTGAAATAAATATTTTCTATTAGACTTTTAATCTCGGCATATTTCTAACTGTCTGAATTCCAAGAAAAGATCTAAATCGCCTCTATGAGATATTATTCTCACCCCAACACATGTGGACATGGACAATGCCATCTTGAGGACCAGACAGCTGTTGCCTTATGCAAGAAGCTCAGAAGCTTTGCAAATGGCCTACAAATCATATGAACACGTACTGCAAACACTGGCAAGGAACAACCATTTCCGCCTTTAGTGTACGCAGCTGGGGTGTGTGAGGGGGCTGCCCAAAATAAAGATGTCCGTTGCATCCATTAGATCAAAACCCTGCTCCTTCTTATTTCATAAGATGCATGTGTGTCCCATTAAAAAGCATCAGCTCTTTGACGGTATACAGGCAGTCCTCGACTTACAACAGTTTGCTTAGTGACCGTTCCAATTTATAACGGCACTGAAAAAAGTGACATAGAACCGCTTTTCACGCTTACATCCCATGATCACGTGATCGACCTTCAGATGCTTGGCAACTGATTCATACTTACGGTATGATGGTTGCAGCATCCCGGGGTCATGTGACCCCCTTCTGCGTCCTTCTGACAAGCAGTGTCAATGGGGAAGCCAGATTCACTTAACAGCCCTGCTACTAAAGTAACAATTGAAATGATTCACTTAACCAAGGTGGCAAGAATTCACTTAAGTAACATCTCACATAGCAACAGAAATGTTGGTTGTAGGTCAAGGCCTACATATATTCATGATCACTTTCTTGACTTTTTGACCGACCTCTAGTACAATTCTCTGAAGGGGGCAAGGCTTTCAAAAAAAAAAACCTAGGGCCTGTTGTAAGTTAGGGACTAGACCAGGGGCGGGTTGCTCACTTACCTTGCTGCCGGAGCCATGCGCGCGCATCTCCACACTTCGGGGGGGGCGCTTGCTCGCTATGCACGCACACCCCCTCATGCGATTTTGCTTCTGCACATGCGCGGAAGCAAAATCGTGCCAAAATCTCACGAGGGGGCGCACGCGCGCGAGATTTCGGCACGATTTTGCTTCCGCACATGCGCAAAGGCAAAATCTCACTGAAATCTTGTGCGTGCGCGCGTCCCCTCGTGAGATTTCAGCGCAATTTTGCTTCCGTGCATGCGCAGAAGCAAAATTGCCCGAAAATCACAGGAAAAAAGTGGCGACGTGCCGGGTGCACCGGCAGAGAGGGCTCCGGAGCGGTTGCGAAATCCGCCGCTCCCTACCGGAGCTGTGTACTGGACAGCTCCGGCAGGAACCCACCTCTGGACTAGACAGTTGGAGAACAATACTTCTAGCACAGTGTTTCCCAACCTTGCCAACTTGAAGATGTCTGGACTTCAACTCCCCCAGCATTCGCTGGCTGGGGAATTCTGGGAGTTGAAGTCTAGACATCTTCAAGTTGCCAAGGTTGGGAAACACTGTATCTAGCAGCTTCTGTGATTGGGAGTTGGTGTTGTATGTCTCTCTTGTGTCCAAGACTGGCAGAGATGAAGACAATCATATCTTCAAAAGCATTTGGAGGAATTGAGAAGAGGAAATGGCAACCTATGAAAGGACCATAAACTTCCATTTATTATTTTTCACTCCTCACCTGGAGATCAGTTGCTGATCACCTGGAATCATTATCCTTGGCTGCAGAAAGAGCATTCAAATGCTAAAATCGCCTTCATGTCAATGACTTGGCTCCCAATGCTCAAGCGTAACCCTTGTGCCCAAAGGCAACTGTGTGGAACTTCTTTTATGCATCCTCCGTTTCTGTAATGAGCAGTGTTGCCACATGCTAGGATGACTTCCCACCTTGTGCCAGCCAGAAATGTGGAAAGAGAGTGGAGAAATGAATGTCAGGCTGTCACCACAGAGGGCAGATTGATATTGTGTGGCAAGGAAGGAGAACTTCACACAGAGAAGCTGTTTTGATATCAGCTCTAACTTCAAGCAGCATCTCATCCTGGTACACCAAAGAGTGGAGCCAGATAAGAATGTTGTTGTTTTATCAGAACTTGGCCAACTTTCACAATATCTAAATGAACAAGACAGAGCTGACAAGAGAGTTGGGAGAAAGTAATACAGTGATGCCTCGGTACTCATTGTTAATTGATTCCAGGAGGTGTGATGAGTACCAAAAACAATGAGTACCAAAGAAATATTTCCCATAAGGAATAATATAGTGAGTCACAGGGAGTGGACACTGACAAGTTCGAGCTTGTGTGTCGAGTACCAAATAAAAAATGAGTACCAGGACAAAAATTTTGCATCAAAATGTGTTGAGTACCAAATGTGATGCGTTTCAAAACAGTTGAGTACCAAGCAGTGGTGGTATTCAAACTTTTCCCCTACTGGTTTTGTGGGTGTGGCTTGGTGGGTGGGTCATGTGACTGAGAGGTGGCATCTTGCTGTGAGTGATATCTATTTGTCCATGCCCACTCAGTCACATGACCCCCCCAAGCAACTGAGTGGGGGTGGGTGGGGTGAGTGGGCGAGTGGGGCAAGCGAGTGGCGAGCTGCAGGTGGGTGGGGCAAGCGAGCGGTGACTGGGTGGGCGGGGCAAGCGAGCGGCGACTGGGCAGGCGGGGCGAGCAAGCAGCAACCGGGTGGGTGGGGCGAGCGAGTGGTGACCAGGTGACTGGGCATGGGGTGGGGCCAGGTAGAGGTCACTACTGGTTCGGTGACCCATGCCAAATTTACCCTACCGATTCGCTCGAACTGGTGTGAACCAGCTGAATACCATCTCTGGTACCAAGGTATCAGAGTGTAACTCTGTGTGTAACTATTTATGTCTCCCAAGGGTTTGGGTCATAGGCAGATAACCTTTTCAGCTCAGGATGATGTTTGGAATTTTGAGAGTACCTCATGGGCACATTCACAAAATGACTATCGTGGGATCAAAAAGTCAGTTGCGGTAGGGAGGCTTGTAGAATCAAAGCAGGTGACTGGAAACTTCTTAAGCAGGTGTTTCTGATGCTGAATTAAATTTTCTACCTTTTTCTTTCTGCCTTTCCATAACAGCTTCATGGCAGAATACAATATTTTCTGTACAGGAATTATCTCTGCCTATTGAGCTTGAAGGAATGGATGGAGAAACACTTTTGCCACCTTCTTCTTTTTTTTTTACACAAAACAGATTCCAAAAAGTCATAGCAAACTGTACTTGTTCCTTCGTAAGGGCGGTAGGAGGAAATTTATTTAAAACCAAATATTAAATGCTGTGGAAAGCAAAGTGGGCAGGTCCATCCGTAACTGTAGCGCTTTGAAGGATTTGCAATGTGTTTAAAGTCTAGTGTAAAGTTAAATCTTCCTTGATGCTTATCTGAGAGGCTTCCTGGCCTCATACAATAGTCTAAATTAAATTTTATATGGCTTGTAGAAGCTAACACCATTAAATAAGATTTGGAAATATCCTAGCCAGGAGTACTTCTTAAAGAATAAGACAGCAGTGCGTTCCTTTTCCTGAAGGGTATGTTTCTTGAGAAGATTTGACAAATTACATTAAGTTGCCCTTTTTGGAAGGATTAGGATATGCTAAGTTTGGGTGTTTTTGCTGGGAGTCAAAACAGACTTGGAGGCACAAATTTCCTAGATGCTTAGAATATGCCCCCTGGTGGTTGTTGCCAGAATATTCTGGCCCCCTACAAAACAAAACAAAACAGTTTCTTTAATAAAGTATTTAAGTTAGGCCAGAGGGACTATGTCCTTTCTCAAGGAATGCTTCTTATTGCACATAAAGAAATTAAAAAGATTCCATTAGAGCATTATAAAGCAATTAACGCAAATTTCGATTTTCCTCTGGCTCAGATTTAACTCTGGCTGAACACACAGGTTGTAATTGGGATGGCAGCTGCATTTGGGAAGAGTGGATTATTCTAAGAAAATAGAGCGATTCCGAGAAAAAGTTAGTCATGTTCTCATGGGAAGTACAGGCGGCATATAATATGCTTACCATATCTGGACTTCAAAACTTCAGGTGACTACTAGATGTCAGCAAAGGATGCAGAAAAATGCAAAGCTCTGTTGCCCTCTGGTGGCAATCCATATTTTTGTAGTTTAGAGATAGTAGCTCTAGCATTTTTGCTTTATTGTGGTACAAAGCAGGGATGTGGAGATTGAAAACCTAATCCAAAACGCTGGAGGGAAAAGTGTGGAGGAAAAACTTTTTTGGATATAGATGAACACACTTTAGGAAAAAAAATGCAAGGGCATGGCATTATTGAGGATAGGATACGACAGCTCAATAATTCAGAATCCCTGGGTTTAATTTGCAGAACACAGTAATTGTTGCATTTACTTACAGCCTGCATTCAGTGAGTTAAAAAGTTGTGTGAACATAGCCAATGACTATGTCAAAGGTTCAGTGGCTGCTTTCACTCACAAGTAAGGCAGGGTTTGACATCATTTGGATATTTTGTGATTGACACTCTTACACAAATCCAATGCAATTGATTGGCTTAGATGGTCTGGTGTGTTGTGTGAAAACCCCCCCCCAAAAAAAACATGTTAATTCAGTTGCTGGGATTGTACAAATCCAGCCTCTAAGCCAGGGGTCTCCAATCTTGGCAACTTTAAGACTTGTGGACTTCAACTCCCAGAATTCCTCAGCCAGCTGGCTGAGGAACTCTGGGAGTTGAAGTCCACAAGTCTTAAAGTTGCCAAGATTGGAGATCCCTGCTCTAAGCCAATAGATAATTGCTGATTCAGCAAACTGTCAGAAATGGGGAGAGGAGGAGCTGAGAGTCGAGCAGATGGGGAGCAAGAAGATTCCAGGAGCCACAACAAAATCAACATGAGGGTGAAGAACTGAGGAACCCTGAACAAGAATACCAAGACGATGACTAAGCCAAGAATTGGTGAAAGATGTTTCCATGCCTGTATGCAAAGAGTCACGTTCTTGGGACCACTTTGCCTACAGAGAAGTTGAACAATGTGGCCACAAATGTGTGAATGAAGCTCCGTGTGATTTTTTTTTACATGTGTCACGTGCACAATGCTTGTAAAGAGAATGAGGCTTCAGTGGAACAACTGCAACTGCCATATGGATTTTTGTAACCTCCCTCGCCACAGATGTCCTTGCCCAAGAGCCCATTGTCATCCAGGTTGGGACGTGGTTTCTGGCTAGAGAGCTACCTCTCTGCCTGCCTTTGAAACCCTTGGTGGAGGGTAAAAGACAGTCTGGCAAATTTTCCAGCCTCTTTTCTTGGACCTCCAACCATGGCTGCTACCAAGGGTGGTTGAAGGTCAATGTTAAGGGAAGAATTCCCCCATAGAGGCGACATTGGATCTTTTACTTGGAATTCAAATACTTAGAAATAAAACCGAGATTAAATGTCCAATAGAAAATATTTATTTTAGTACAAAACAATATAAAACAATAAATCCTGAATAAACTACATCTTTGCTATGTAACACGACCTTCCAGGTGGGAAGGTACAACAGAAGTGATTAATGGTGGATAGGAATGTAGACATGCGCAGAACATCATATCATGTGTTCTGCTTGTATTGGAAAGTACTGTAATATTTAGGATAGGAGGTGCATCACCCTGCATAGACTCACAACTGACAATATTCACAGTGTGACAGTCAAAGCCTACACACAGGTACTAGAAATTGAGTGCAGAAACCCAGGAAGCAGTGGGAGAATGGGACTTTTGCCAGTAGGGAAATATCCATCAGCTCTGCAAGACTGCAGACTTGCATTAGAAAAGACTAACTTTGCTCCTCATTTTGATGAAACACAAAGAATCTTGGCAGAGAGTGTGTGAAGGGAGATGACTCAGCTTTTTCATGGTGACATCCTGAAAATAGCAGGCTGAAATATCTCACCTGGAAGTGATGCTTGCATGACACCATGAGTATCAACATTGTTTCCCAGATCCAGATCAACCATCAGCATTGAACAAGGACAGGTCCCTGCCTCTGAGAATTTCCCATCCACCTGAATTCACACAGACTCTTACAATTATTGGTGGGGGACAGGGAGAGAACACAGACTGACAGGTAAATGTCAATTTAATTGCCGTGACTTGTCCTCATCTTCTTTTCTCTGCAATGAAGTTGAAATCATGGAGTCTTGAGCTTCATCAAACAAGTAAGCTTTGGAGAGAGAGGCATAATGAAAGGGTGGGTTTAGCAGTTACATTAATGTTGGTTGGAGGATCAGAAATGTCTATAGTGAGGGCTATGTTATGACTCTCTGAAAGTAGCTGCATACACCTCTCAGTTGCTGATTCTAGAACAGGGCCGGCCCAGATGTGTCAGGTGCTGGCTATGCCCATGCCTGGTTTAGCGACGGGGAAAATAGTCCCAATACATCACTTGACGCCAATGTGATGACACAAATTTGACACCCCTGTCCTAGAGGAATGGTGCTTGGCTTAGTTTCAGCACCTTAGACAGCTCTCCAAGCAAAGGCTGGTCAAGAACTGCAATGGGAGAACTGCAACGGCTTAGCCATGATTAATTGAAATATGTCTCCTTCCATTAGTACAGATGAACAGATTAATAGAGTTGGAAGGGACCTTGCAGGTCATCTAGTCCAACCCCCTGCCCAAGCAGGAGGCCCTTACATCTGCCTCTACCTAGGATCGAACTCACAACCTCCTGATTGTGAGGCAAGAGCTCTACCTCTAGGCCACAGCAGCTGGTACAATGTCCTGGGTTCGCAGGACACTGCAAGCTGAAGGATTGCATAAACCCTGAAATTAAAATATGACTGGCTAATTGATGATTCAATGGCTGAGTTCTCACAACATGCTTAAGCAGTACTCTCTCAACTCAGACCATGGGATAATTCAGTAGCCTAAGTTAATCCTAACCAATGGGTTGATCTGCACATTGTATTCATATTTTATTTATTCATTTATTTATATAAAACATCCCCCATTGCAATTCTAGGCACCTTCCAATCCAAAGTTAAAACAATATATATAATCATATCAAAACAACAAAACCAAACAGATTAAAATATTAAAAATAACAACCTGGTGCCAAGTCAATCTCCCAATGTGCAATTATCCTATATTTTCTCCCCGTGCTTTCAGCCAGGGCTTGAAAGCTTTAAGGAAGGCTAAGAGAGTAGTGACCTGTCATATACTAAAAGGCAAGGTGCCCCATAGGGCATGGACTGCCAAGGTAAAGGAATGCTTCCTAGCTCCCATAAAATGGCAATATTTAGGAGAATGGACCAAGCGAGAGCCCACCTTATCTGATCTGGTAGGACAGTTAGATATCCTTAGGGAAAGGTGGTCCAACAGAGAACATAGAATAATAGGATTGGAAGGGATCCCTTGGAGGTCTTCTAGTTGAAAGCCCTCTGTTCAAGGCAGGAGCCTTATACCATTCCAATCAATAGTTGTCTATTTTGACTTGCATTCTTATTTTATGTCCTACAGGGCTGCTTTTGATAGGCTGGACCATTTTTTTCCCTTTTGTGTGAAGACAGATGCAAAGAATGAATTAAGCAGTTCCATTTTCTCCTTGACACCAATTGTCTCCTTGCCATCTTCTCCCATTAGGGGACCTATTGTTTTGGGGTTTTTTCATGTTTCTTATATGTTTAAAGAAACTTTTTAAAATTGTTTTTGGCATTTGTTGCAAGTCTTAGTTCATTCTGAGCCCTAATTATCTTTTACTGAATAAGCTACAGTTGGCTTGATTCATAAAACAGATTTTATGAAAACCAGAGCTTACAGACCATAACAACTGGATTCCTGCAACACATTAAGTCCCAAAGAAAGTGCTGCTTGGATTAGCATGGTGTTTGAACCCAATCAAGGCATTCACACTTGCTGTTGCCCAACTGCCTCCAAGGGGATTTTATTTTTATTATTTATTTATTTATTTATTTAATATTTTTTAAATGATAAATAATTTTTTTAATGATTTCCTTGAATTATACCAGATGATTAGAGCTAAGGAAAATTGTTCAGTCCATCTGAGGGCACCTGGGCAGACTATGTTGCTAGAAAATACTTTTGAATAAGAAAGAAATTGCATTTCTTAGAAGTTTCTTGCATGTGCTGATAAATCGCCCCCTCTGTGCCCATTCTGATTCCCTTCTTAACCATAATATTCATTTTTTAAAAGCACGTGTGGGTAGTGTTGTGAGAGGAAACAGGAATGGCGACCGTTCTTTCTTTTCAAAGATAACATCTTTCTAAGGAGCAAATGGAGAACACTAAGCAGGAAGTTCGTGATTAAATCTTTTCGTAGGATGACAGAATGGAAGGGATGGAAAGAAGCTATGAGATCATCTAGTTCAGGGATCTATTATAAGCATCCATGACAGGGCTATCAACACTCCATTTCCTGCAAAGGAAAGATCACCACCTTCTGAGGCAGTTTGTTCCATTGTTGAATGAACAATGGGAAAATTCACACTCCAGATTTGAGGTTTTAATGTGTTTCTCAGCAAGTTCCAGCTGCTGAGGCCTAGAGGTGGAGCTCTTGCCTCACAATCAGGAGGTTGTGAGTTCGATCCTAGGTAGAGGCAGATGTAGGGTCTCCTGCTTGGGCAGGGGGTTGGACTAGATGACCTGCAAGGTCCCTTCCAACTCTGTTAATCTGTTAAATCTGTTAAGTTTCAGATTGTGTGAACTTCAACTCCCAGAGTCCCCCAGCCAGCATGGGGAGAAATACTGCTTTATTTATTTTATTTATTTTATTTAGGATTCTTATATGCCGCCCTACTCCCTGGGGACTCAGGGCGGTGTACAACATTTGAAGAACAACTAAACAATACAATTTAAAACAATTTAAAATACATTTAAAAACATAAAAAATCTTACATACATAGGGGAGACCAAGATGAAATTGTCTCAAAACCCGCCTGCAGGAAGAGCCATTTCTTCACGGCTTTTCGGAAGGCCAGCAAGGTGGGGATAATTTGTATCTCTGGGGGGAGTTGGTTCCAGAGAGCAGGGGCCCCCACAGAGAAGGCCCTCCCCCTAGGCCCCGGCAGCTGACGGGACCTGGAGGAGACCCACTCTGTGGGACCTGACCGGTCGAAGGGAAGTATGAAGTAGAATGCGGTCCCGGAGGTAACCTGGTCCTAAGCCATGTAGGGCTTTAAAGATGATGATCAACACCTTGAATTGTACCCGGAGACCAATGGGCAGCCAATGCAACTGGTGGAGTATGGGTGTTACGTGGGTGTATCTTGAAACACCCACCACAGCATGCGCAGCCGCATTTTGCACCAGTTGAAGTCTCCGAATACTCTTCAAGGGTAGCCCCATGTAGAGCGCATTACAGTAGTCCAATCAGGAGGTGACAAGGGCATGAGTGACCATGATTAGAGCCTCCTTCTCCAAGTATGGTCGCAATTGGTGCACCAGGCGAACCTGTGCATAAACCAAAAGGTTTATGGGATCTATGGTGCCATAAAAGTTTATCCAAAGCCTTAACTTTCCAAATAGCCCTAGAACATTAATTTTTGTTAGAGACTGATCAACATCAAACAATGTGGGAGGGATGAATCTGTATCAGTTTGTTTAGTACTAGCGCTCTGCATGCTCACCCCTTGTTGAAATCAATGCAGATTTTACACTCTTTTACTGCTAAATTGGAGTACATTGGGCTGCAATTAGAAGTTCCGTTTGGACAACTTGTTCAGCTTGAATATTGACAATATTGACATATTGACAAGGGTGCAGATTTATCTAAAGCAGAGATCTTCAAACTTGGCAACTTGAAGACTTGTGGACTTCAACTCCTAGAATTCTCCAGCCAGCTATGCTGGCTGGAGAATTCTGAGAGTTGAAGTCCACAAGTCTTCAAGTTGCCAAGTTTGGGGACCCCTAATCTAAAGTCTCCCAGGGTCGCTCCATGTATCAAGTCAGAAAGTTGTTTCACCTTCAGGCTTCTTTATCAATTAGGTTATTTTTTCTTCTTTTTATTTTGAAGAAACCTAAACAAAATTCTAATCTGTAGTATAATGACGTTTATGCAAAACACCTCTGCCACAGCAGCAGTGTCAATCTGTTTAGGAAATAATGCATGAAAGTTGGATGGTACCAAATGAAAAGATTGGAGGGGACATTGTTGAAAAGGATGAACTTTTGAAGGCCTCTTTGAATTTGAAGAATCTCAACTTCTTGTTAATCCTCTGGCTCTTAATGAAGCCAGAAATATATGTGGTTGCGTTGCATAGCACACCCAAAACTGTAATGAGGTTTGACTAACCACAAGGTTGGGGCAGCCATTGGAACTGGTCATAAGTACCTTGGCTGGGGTGGTACATTATAACTTCGAATGGTTGCTAAGCAATTGGTCATAAGTTGAGGACTTGTAGCTTGATCAGAGTCTGCCCATTAGCTATAAGCTACCCCAAAGGTGCTTTTTCAAGAAGCAACTGGATTTTCTGGTTTTTCTTTGAAGATGTTTCGCTTCTTATCCAAGAAGCTTCTTCAGCTCTGACTGGATGGTGGGGAATGGAAGGATTTATACTCCTTCTACATATTTCTATTCTCCACC
Organism: Diadophis punctatus similis; assembly: GCA_023053685.1. Taxonomy (NCBI): domain Eukaryota; kingdom Metazoa; phylum Chordata; class Lepidosauria; order Squamata; family Dipsadidae; genus Diadophis; species Diadophis punctatus. The sequence continues at coordinate 5,058,378 of JALIGW010000027.1, forward strand.
ATCCAGTCAGAGCTTCTTGGATGAGAAGCGAAACGTCTTCAAAAAAAAACCAGAAAGTCCAGTTGCCTCTTGAAAAAGCACCTTTGGGACAACCATAGCATGGATGGCTGAGAATCTCCGTAGACATTTAGCTATAAGCTAGTAAAGGATTGGACTTGTGTCATCTTTGGGCTTGGATCTGATGTCAGGGCAGAAAGAAACAGAGTCAGGTTACAATCAACCAAGCTTAGCAAGATGGAGAAATACAGCTGTTAGATTTGTAACTCAGATAAAATGTTGTGATTCAAACACAGCTATGAGCATTTGGGTTGCCCACAACATCCCTCAAATCCTGAAGCTGCCATTGCAAAACTTCAGAGAGCAACAGCTGCTCTCTGCCTGAAGATGAAATATTCCGAGTGTTTCCTGCATCTTAGAAACTAAAATAACACCTGGACCATCGTGACATTGTTGTGCACAAGACAGTTGCAAGCCAGCCGTAACTGTTTGGGTTTGTTGTCATGTTGTCCTTTTCTCTCCCCGAAAGGTGATTCCTGTTTCAAACAACATGTCAGCTGCCTGCTAGTAGTGATGATTGTGAGTAAATTTCTGCAAATGAAATCTGCCTTTTTTTTCCTTGCAAAAACAGCCAGAGGTTTCTTTATCCCCTCAAGAAAGTAAGGGTGTGTTCTCACTCCAAATAATTGCTTTCTGGCCCCAGGCCAAGAGAAGAGTTTTCCATTTTGTTATTTTTTTTTTAAAAGAGCTGAATTTTAATTAATATGCTCATAGATAAAAATGAGGCTGGATGATTAAAGGGTTTATCATTTCAACAGCCTGATGAAGCCCCTTAAAGCAAGCTTCCTCTTCAGGCAATGCTTCAGATACACTCTTAATATCATCGCTTCAATTCTCCTTTTCTGAAGGAAAAAGCCCCAGTAAGGAGCAAAATAATTTTCAAGCCTTGCAGAGACTTAAGGCATCACTTGGCCTTCCTTTCGTCTTTAACACACACACCCCAACCAATATTCAAAAATGCAGGTGGTCCTTGACTTACGACCATAATTGAGCCCAGAATTTATGTTAAGTTAGTTTTGACCCATTTTATGACTTTTTTTGGCTACATTTGTTAAGTGAATCACTGCAGCTGTTAAATTAGTAACATGGTTGTTAAGTGAATCTGGCTTCCCTGTTGACTTCGTTTGTCGGAAGGTCGCAAAAAACGATCACATGACCCCGGGACACTGCAACCATCATAAATATGAGCCAGTTGCCAAGCGTCCAAATTTTGATCACCGGATCATGGGGATGCTGGAAAGGTAACTGAAAAATGGTTATGTCACTTTTTTTCAGAACCGTTGTAACTTTGAACAATCACTAAATGAACTGTCATAAGTTGAGGACTACCTGTATTCACTCTCCAACATGATGATTACAAGTTGCCCTCGACTTATGACCATTTATTGACTGAGGATACAACAGCACTGGAAAAAAAGTTGTTCTTGTACTTATGATCGTTGCAGCATCCCCATAGTCATGTGATAAAAATTCAGGTGCTTGGCAACTGGTATTTATTTATTTATTTTATTTATTAGTGAGACCTATATACCGCCTCACAGTGCAAGCACTCTCTAAGCGGTTTACACCATTAAGCAATGTATATTTATATTGCCCCCAACAATCTGGGTCCTCATTTTACCTACCTTGGAAGGATGGAAGGCTGAGTCAACCCTGAGCCGGTGAGATTTGAACCGCTGACCTACTGATCACAGTCAGCTAAAGTAGCCTGCAGTACTGCACTCTAACTGCTGCGCCACCTCTGCTCTTATGTATGTATTTACAACAGTTGTAATATCCTAGCAACTTGCCTAGCTGGCCTCCAACAAGTAAAGTCAATAGGAGAAGTTGGATCCACTTAACAGCTGTGTGGTTCACTTAACAATTGCAGTGAAAAAATGGGATAGTAAAATTGGGCCTGACTCACTTAACAACAACTCTTCTTTAGCAATGGAAATTCTGGTCCCAGTTGTGTTTGTGTTGTAGGTAGTCATTAATGACTACCTACAACATCTCAACAGCTCTATTGGATGGAAGCTTTAAAAGACAGTCCACCTTTTCTGAACATCTTTGTGATTAGTTCAGGATTGGCAATCTGGACTCCCCAATTCTCTGTTAAATAGCACTAACACTTAGACTTATATACCGCTTCACAGTGCTTTACAGCCCTCTCCAAGCAGTTTACAGAGTCAGCCTCTTGCCCCCAACCATCTGGGTCCTCATTTTACTGACCTCGGAAGGATGAAAGGCTGAGTCAACCTGGAGCCGGTCAGGATCGAACTTCTGGCAGTCGGCAGAATCAGCCTGCAATACTGCATTCTTTCTAACCACTGTGCCACCACGGCTCCTTATGGTGGCATAGAGATTGCGGGATGATTTGCTTCACTGAAGAGGTCACAGTTTGGTTTGCATGAAACACTAAGTAAGCTTAGTATGTTGCATGTATCCAACTAGGACAAAGAAAGGAAGAGGCAAAAGTGCCAACGTTTCTCTATTCCCCAGCTGGCTCCAGCCTGCCAGCAACGCTGCTGCCATGCAGGCCCACAGAAGTTGTGAGTAAATCTCTCCTGCTGGCTGATCGTAGTCAGGTTTGTCATTCTCCAGCCCTGGTTACTGTAGCAACCAATATGTACACATCCTTCCATCACTAACAGGATGAGCTGAATGAAAACATATCTGCGTTTCATAAAGAGCTCTGGGATTATGCAAAGGTGGGGAAAGTGTCTTTTCACACCAGGAATTCATTTTTAGCAGATGAAGACAAAATCTGCAGAGACTGGCGCCTTGGATATCTGGAGAGTTTTGGTCCAAAATTCAAAATGGCTGTGGCAGCTGGATCAACCTCTGGCCATTCTTAAGTGCATCATGATGCATATAAAAAATATGCAGAGGTTTGTGTGCACCATTGGAACTGCCATCTTGACTTTCTGGATCATACCTTGCTAACATCCCTGATAGCAATAGCAATAGTACTTAGACTTATATACCGCTTCATAGTGCTTTACAGCCCTCTCTAAGCGGTTTACAGAGTTCAGCATATTGTCCCCAACAATCTGGGTCCTCATTTTACCGACCTCAGAAGGATGGAAGGCTGAGTCAACCTTGAGCCGGTGACATTTGAACAGCTGAACTGCTGAACTGCAGTGCTGCACTTTAACCACTGCACCATCTTGGCTCCACTTCATGGAAAGCCATGAAGTGATAAGAAAAGATAGATTTGCAGCACTTCCAGGCCAAGCAACCAGCAGATGGAAGGTGACACGGCAGTTGCTGGTACTGAACCAGAAGTTAACCAAGTTGGTTGCAATCACACATCCCACAAAGCCAGCCAGAAACCAAAGACACACACAAGCTTGGCATTAAATAAGTGTGATGTGTTGTGCTAAACCAGCTGCAAATGAACTGGTCAAATTGTGCTTTGAAGCTGATCTAGAATGTGTGCGTGTAAATAAACTACTCTTACGTTTCACTTAGTCGTAAGGTAACTTCTTTGATCTTGGTTTAGTCAAAACAAAGATTTTAACTGTAAGCATCCAGAGTCACTTTTGCAAAGTGAGATGAGTGGCTTATAAATTTAATAAATAAATAATAACAGATGATTCTTGGTCTCAGCTGAATTTGTTATAAACACAGTTGTGCTTTAGTCAAGTGAATGTCATTAAACAAACCCTGATTGGCAATACATCTGAGTTTAGCTTGGGGAAAAAGGAGTGGGGAGGAGAAACTACAGAACACAGCTCAGATGCAAGCAAAGCATGATTGAATTAAAGTAGTTCACACATTTTAGGCGAACACGGCTATTGCGGGTAACAAACCAGGGTCCCTAATTTAGTTTATTGGCAGTCAATCTTATTCACTAAACTGTTTAATTCAATCATTCTTTATCTTGGAGAGGATGTTTCAAGACATAATTTGATCTGTTTAAGTTTCAGCATAATGCAAAAGTGTGAATTTGATTTGGAGACAGAGAACATTTTGAAATTATCCACTGATTCTGTAATCAGAAGAACTGAATAAATAGCTTCTCCAGATTTCTTCTTTGAAAGGAAAAAAATCCCCGACTGCTGTTCAAAAAAAATAATAATTCTTGAAACCAACTCACCTACCAGGAGGAATTTCATATTAAGGCCTCGAAGGGGGGAAAAGCACATTCACAAAGACCATTGTGCCACACACATTACCATTAAATCAGCACAAAAAAGATGTATGGATAGTCTTCAACTTACAACCACAAATTGGGATCTGAATTTCTATTTTAGCAATAGAAATTCAGATCCCAATTTGTGATTGTAAGTTGAAGACTATGACCTTTTTTGTCATTGGTTGTTAAGCAAATCACTGCATCTGTTAACTGACTCATATGGTTAATAAGCATAGTTGGCTTCCACCATTGACCTGCCTGGGAGGTTGCACATAACGGGATCACATGACTCTCGTCATAAAGCATCCATCGTAAATACATAGACTGCCAAGTACCCGAATTTTGATCATGTGATCGTTGGAATGATGTGACCATTGTAAGTACAAGAACCAGTTGCAAGTCTCTTTTTTTCATTATCATTGTAACTTTGGAGGGTCACTAAACAAATGATTGTAAGTCAAGCCACTACCTGCATACTATTCTACCCAGGAAGATCTTCCAAAATTCTGCTTTGAAAGACATTTTAAAAGCAAATCATCATTCACTGGATAAAAACAAAAAAACAAAATAAAACCCAAAAGGGAATTCCACTGTTGTAGTGCCTCACAAGTACAAACGTAATAATTCACAAACCAAGGCTTATGGTTTGGTGTAACTGGGAACCTAGCCAGAAGTATTAGGTTGATAATTAAATAAAAGATATTTTTATATTTAATTATAATAAATAAATAATTAAATAAAAGATATTAGGTAGTTAAGGGGCGTGCATAAGCACACCAACGTGCCTACCGTCCCTGTCCTAATGTCCCCCTTTATTCGTATCCATTTCATGTATTAATAACCATGTTTATACCTATATCTGTTATCTAATACATGCTTGACAAATAATACCTGCCGAGCTTCCGAGATTCTCTTCAATCCTTAGAATTACAATTACTTTCATAGGAATGTATGGGAGAAATTTGGGGAGATGTTTCTTCCCAAAGCCCTGATCAGAATACAGAATAATATTGTCACATAGACCAGAATAACAGAATTAGGAGGGACCTTGGAGGACGAAGTCCAACTCCCTCCTCAAGCAGGAGACCCTATACTATTCTGGACAAATGGTTGTCCAATCTCTTATTAAAAACCTCCAGTGATGGATAAGGTGACCAGACTCCCGCTTTTGGTGGGACAGTCCCACTTTTCAACAATTTGTCCCGCGTCCCGCTGCGTTTTTAAAAAGTCCCGATTTTTTGAAAGACTGCAATTCCCAGAAGAGTTTGCCATGCTTATTCAGAGGGAGCTACAGCTGATTTTAAAGGAATCAAAACAGCTGCTTAAAGAAAAAGCATTTAAGAGTTTCCCCCCAGCTCTCCCTTAAAAGCCGATTCACTTGCCTGCCTGGTTTTAAATAACGCGCTGCAGAAGGGGCTTGAAATTGCTGCGGAGCGGGTTTTTTCCCCTTTCCTTTCTGTAACACGAGGTCGGAGAGCAAGCAAGGCTCATTTGCATAGACACGCCTCTGACAGAATCTGATCTAAAAGTTACTTTTTAATGACAGAAAAGAGACAGAAACAGGGCAAAAGTGAAAATATGTCTAAGATATCATGCCCTGAAGTGAGTAGAGGAAACTCTAGACCTCACATGACTAAGAAGGAACTCAAAAAAGAGGTCAAACCTCCAATTCTGATGTCAATGCTAATAACCTTCAGACTGGGAAACAAAAGGAGGTGGTTTCAAATCCAACATGGGAGGGGTCTAAACTTTAGACCTCTCCCATGTTGCATTTGAAACCACCTCTAAAGATTATCAGGTCAGGAGGCAGGGGTCCTGGTCCTACTCTGCTTCATCTTCCAGCAGGGGTCAAAGTTTTTAATCAAGAACCTTTCCCCCTTCAATGGTGTCCCGCTGTTTACTAATGTCAACATCTGGTCACTTTAGGTTAATCTGGCTCCCATTTTTCAAACCATAGGCCAATTCACCCCTTGAAGCCCTCCTCCCCTCCTCAACTGCTGGCCAAGGCAGGAATGGTTCCCTCTTTTGGCACCTTTTGCTATGTGGTGTTATGGAGAGTTTGGAGAAGAAAAAATCCAGTCTGGTTCTAACCCAGGACACAGATGCTGGAAATAAAATGGAGCCAGGCTGCAGGAAAGGACGCCTCTGTTTGTTTGGTCACCAGAAACTAGTGACAGCAGAAAGTTTTTGGGGTGGCTGACAAAATGGAATTGAGAGTTTTTATGCATTCTTTGGGGATTTGTGATTGAGATGCCTGTTCCTGTATAAGAATATGCCCTTTAATATTTTAATGCCAGATTCCTATGGCATCATGTAGGGCTCATGGCTGGCTCTACAGGCAAGAAGGGAAATGCAAATCCTAGGTATTTTGTTCCTCTGAGTTGATCTTGTCAGTTTGGACTCCTTGTGTTGCTTATTTAGGGTTTCTGGCTGCTCTTTGCTTACAAATAATAATAATAATAATAATAATAATAATAATAATAATAATAATAATAATAATAATAATAATAATAATAATAATAATAATAATAATAATAATAATAATAATAATAATAATAATAATAATAATAATAATAATAATAACAACAACAACAACAGAGTTGGAAGGGACCTTGGAGGTCTTCTAGTCCAACCCCCTGCCTAGGCAGGAAACCCTACACCACTTCAGACAAATGGTTGTCCAATCTCTTGTTAAAAACTTCCATGTTGGAGCATTCACAACTTCTGGGGGCAAGCTGTTCCACTGGTTGATTGGAAATTTCTCCTTAGTTCTAAGTTACTTCTCTCCTTGATTAGTTTCCATCCATTGTTTCTTGTTCTACCCTCAGGTGCTTTGGAGAATAGCTTGACTCCCTCTTCTTTGTGGCAACCCCTGAGATATTGGAAGACTGCTATCATGTCACCCCTAGTCCTTCTTTTCACTAAACTAGACATACCCAGTTCCTGCAACCATTCTTCATATGTTTTAGCCTCCAGTCTCCTAATCGTCTTTGTTGCTCTTCTCTGCACTCTTTCTAGAGTCTCAACATCCTTTTTTATAGATTGGCCCAGTCTTTCCGAATGGATGCAAAATCTCCATTCCAAAAGACCAGTCTCTTCAGGCTTCTGCTTGAGCCTGTTTTCCTATGGCAGGAAGACTGGGACTGCTTTCTGCCTTTGTTAAGATTTTTTTTCTCCTCTTTTAGGGGAAATATCAGCCTCTTTTTAATATTAAAAATAAAGAATATTTTAATCGGGGTGGTGGTGGTGGTGGTGGTTTCTTATAGTTCTATGAAAAGACTGTGGATAGCTGAATCCAGGATAGGCCTGCCTAGCATTATGGACAGAAATGGCAAGTCTTCCTTAAAGTGATCTCTCCCTGGTGAGTATTGGACACATCCATCTAACCGGTACTTTTCCTGACAAACCAAACAGCCCTGGCATGAAATTTATTTCATCCATGATGCCTTTTGATTTCTCTATTTTGCCTACTGTCCTGGTGCACACATTCTTCTATGCTTATCCAGGTCCTTTGCAACTAAGCTGGCATCCACTAGCCAGAGGGAATGAAGCCACCAAGTCTGGATCCAAAGATGACTCCAAGAGTGGGTGGGCTTTAGGACCCCTTTAATCCCCCAAAGTCTTGCTTTGTTGATTCTCAAGACCGACAGATGCTGTTGCCTTGTTGATTTATGCAGATGATACCAAGCTGGCGGGAGTAGCAAACACCCCAGAGGACAGACTCAAAATCCAGAGGGACCTTGACAGACTTGAACACTGGGCCCAAACCAATAAAATGAAATTTAAAACAGAGAAAAGTAAAATTCTGCACCTAGGCAAGAAGAATCAAAAATACACATACAAACTGGGCGAAACCACACTCAATAGCAGTGATTGCGAGAGGGATCTTGGAGTCTTGGTAGACAGCCAACTAAATATGAGCCAGCAGTGTGCAGCAGCAGCCAAAAAGGCCAACGCAGTCCTGAGCTGCATAAATAGAGGGATACAATCAAGGACCAGAGAGGTACTAGTACCACTCTATAAAGCCTTGGTCAGACCACACCTAGAGTACTGCATCCAGTTTTGGTCACCACACTACAAAAAAGACATTGAAACCCTAGAGAAAGTGCAGAAGAGAGCAACCAGGATGATAAAGGGTCTGGAAAATAAAACATACAAAGAGCGGTTGCAGGAACTGAGCTTGGCCAGTCTAGCAAAGAGAAGGACCAGGGGTGACGTGATAGCAGTGTTCCAATATTTGAGGGGATGCCACAGAGAGGAGGGGGTCAGGCTGTTCTCTATGGCACCAGAAAGCCAAACAAGGAATAACGGATGGAAGCTGACCAAGGAGAGATTCAACCTGGAAGTGAGGAGAAACTTTCTGACGGTGAGAGCGATCAACCAGTGGAACAGCTTGCCAGCGGAGGTCGTGAGAGCCCCAACACTTGCGACCTTCAAGGGGAGACTGGACTGCCATCTGTCTCAAATGGTGTAGGAACTCCTGCTTGAGCAGGGGGTTGGACTAGATGACCTACACTCTAATAATAAATCTAAATCTAAATTTATAAATCTGGTAGCTGTAACTGTTGCTGGGAGTTGTGGAAGGGTTTCCCATGTACTCAGACTCAATTTCTTTTGTTGGTTCAGGTATCATTTTTTCTTTTGTTTCCTTAACAACTTGGTTCCTTCTTAACTACTTCCCATAAGGGATTTTTTCCTGGCGCCTGCCCCACCTTTAAGTCTGGCGGCTTCAGCCCAGTTTCACACTTAATCTCACAGCCCCTTAATCTCTTTTAATTTTGAACCTTTCTTCTTGAATTTTTTCAGTTATTGCTGAGTTCAAGATGATTTGATTTCTGGCTAAGCAATTGAAAGAACTTCATCACATGATGTTCTAAAAAGGGTGTAAAGAAATGAATGAAATGCTACAGAACCTCTGAAAACTTCAAATCTAGAATGAAGTGGAATAACTCAGGTTGTGTTTTTAACCTACTCAGAGAGGAATGTGTCCATGTTACTTGATCCAAAATCTTCACCTTTCAGAGGTTGATTGGGAATTCAGCTCTCTCTATATAGAGGAAAACAGTCCATTAAGAAGAGTAAAAAAAAATAAAGTAAGAACAAAGTGACATGTCACGTAGTGAATATTGTCAGTTGTGAGTCTATGCAGGGTGATGCACCCCTATCCTAAATATGATGGTACTTTCCAATACAAGCAGAACACGTGATATGATGTTTGCGCATGTCTACATTCCTAAATCCACCATTAATCTTCTTCTCCCTTGGCTCTTGACCTGAACGGTAGTGTTTCTTAGCAAAGATGTAATTATTCAGGATTTATTGTTTTTGTACTGAAATAAATATTTTCTACTAGACATTTAATCTCAGTTTTATTTCTAACTGTCTGGATTCCAAGTAAAGATCCAACATCGCCTCTATGGGATTTTATTCTCATCCTAACATGACAGTTGCTATTAAAAACAAGAACACAATCACCCAGGTCCAACTTCTCTATTTAGTGAACTCATGAAGCACAATAAAGTGTCAAATACTCCCCCTCCTGCTAGTTTTCCAAAATAATGCTGCAACATATTCACCAGTTGGAAAAAGACCCGTCACAGAGAAAAAGGGGTCAACCTATTCACCAAAATACCTGAGGGCAGGACAAGAAGTAATGTGTAGAAGCTTAACAAAGAGGCTCCAACCTAGAATTTAGGAGAAATTTCTTGACGCTCAGAACAATTAACCAGTGGGACAGCTTGCCTTCAGAAGTTATGGGTGCTCCAATTCTGAACGTTTCTAAAAAGAGATTGGCCAGCCATTTGTCTGGAATTGTGTAGCATTTTTTATTTTTTTATTTTATTTTGTCAAGCATTTTGTTATGAATACAAACAAAGTATAAACATTAATGTGCATATATAAAAGTACAAGCATGGTTTTGAGTACATGATATTTTACGAAATACATGGGGACTTTACGACAGGGATGGTAGGCACGCTAGTGCGCTTATGCACGCCCCTTACAGACCTCTTAGGAATGGGGTGAGGTCAACAGTAGACAGTTTAAGGTTAAAGTTTCGGGGGTTTGGGGAAGAAACTGCAGAGTCAGGTAATGTAATCCAGGCATTGGCCACTCTGTTGCTGAAGTCGTATTTTTTGCAATCAAGTCTGGAGCAGTTTACATTAAGTTTGTATCTATTCCGAGCTCGAGTATTGTTGCGGTTGAAGCTGAAGAAGTCGTTGACAGGTAGGACATTGTGGCATATAATTTTGTGTGCTATACTTAGGTCAGATCTAAGGCGGCGTAGTTCTAAATTTTCTAGGCCCAAAATTTCAAGTCTGGTGGCATAAGGTATTCTGTTGCGAACGGAGGAGTGTAGTGCTCGTCTCGTGAAAAGAATCTCCTGCTTGAACAGGTGTTTATATATTTAATTGGAGGTTCTTCTTTGCCACCCTACTCCCTAAGGACTCAGGGTGGCGTACAACATTTTAAGAAAACAACCAAACAAATCATTAAAAACAATTAAAAAAACAATTTAAAGAAACATATAACACCATACATACATGGGGGAGACCTCAGATGTAAAGTTGTCTCAGAATCACCCTGCCTGCAGGAAGAGCCATGTCTTAATGGCTTTTCGGAAGGCCAGCAAGGTGGGGATAATTCGGATCTCTGGAGGGAGTTGGTTCCAGAGAACAGGGGCCCCTACAGAGAAGGCCCTCCCCCTAGGCCCCGCCAGTTGGCATTGTTTGGCTGATGGGACCCGGAGGAGACTCACTCTGTGGGTTTGGATTAGAAGACCTCCAAGATCCCTTCCAACAGTAATTCTATAATTCTGAAAGATGCACAAAAGTTCCTACTTCCTCAGAAAACTTAAGCCACATTTTTATAGCTCTCATGTATATTAATTGCCATGAATATTTATGACAAACTTCCCTGCTCCAGAGCCCTTTCCACTCTTGTCAGAGCTTTTAATTTCCAGCCTTATCTTGGAGAGCAATGAAAAATTTTTTTTTTCATTATTAGGGAGTAGGCTTGATATGGTTCCTTGCTGAGGCATCCACACTATCAAGATTTGGATGAATAACATACAAGAATGTATATACTTCTGGTATACATTCACCCTTGTTGCCTATTTTGAAGATTTTTAAACTGGTTCAACATTAGATCATCTGAAGCCACTTTTAACTTATCCTGCCCAATCCAATGGAATCTTGGACAGTATATAATTTCTTTCCAACCTTCCATTAGGTTGGGCAGAATTTTTAAAAGGGTGTAGGGGTTGAGTCTGCAGGATAGTTCTCCAAAACAATGAGACCAAATGTGGTGTGTATGCAGCAAAAGAAAAACTGAATTTAAATTCAGACTGGATAGTCAACCTATTCTCCAAAGCACCTGAGGGCAGGCCTAGAAGTAACAGGTAGAAGGTCATTAAAAGAGAAGCAACCTAGAACTAAAGAGAAATTTCCTCTCAGTCAGATCAATTAAACAGTAGAACAGAAGTTGCCTTCAGAAGTTGTGGATGCTCCATCACTAAAGTGACCAGATGTTGACATTAGTAAACAGCGGGACACCATTGAAGGGGGAAAGGTTCTTGATTAAAAACTTTGACCCCTGCTGGAAGATGAAACAGAGTAGGACCAGGACCCCTGCCTCCTGACCTGATAATCTTTAGAGGTGGTTTCAAATGCAACATGGGAGGGGTCTAAAGTTTAGACCCCTCCCATGTTGGATTTGAAACCACCTCCTTTTGTTTCCCAGTCTGAAGGTTATTAGCATTGACATCAGAATTGGAGGTTTGACCTCTTTTTTGAGTTCCTTCTTAGTCATGGTGAGGTCTAGAGTTTCCTCTACTCACTTCAGGGCATGATATCTTAGACATATTTTCACTTTTGCCCTGTTTCTGTCTCTTTTCTGTCATTAAAAAGTAACTTTTAGATCAGATTCTGTCAGAGGCGTGTCTATGCAAATGAGCCTTGCTTGCTCTCCGACCTCGTGTTACAGAAAGGAAAGGGGAAAAAAACCGCTCCGCAGCAATTTCAAGCCCCTTCTGCAGCGCGTTATTTAAAACCAGGCAGGCAAGTGAATCGGCTTTTAAGGGAGAGCTGGGGGGAAATTCTTAAATGCTTTTTCTTTAAGCAGCTGTTTTGATTCCTTTAAAATCAGCTGTAGCATCCTCTGCTCCCTCTGAATAAGCACGGCAAACTCTTCTGGGAATTGCAGTCTTTCAAAAAATCGGGACTTTTTAAAAACGCAGCGGGACGCGGGACAAATTGTTGAAAAGTGGGACTGTCCCGCCAAAAGCGGGAGTCTGGTCACCTTAGATTAATCCTATACATTGGAGGTTCCACTGACTGATGGAAACCGGCCCTCCATCTGAAGTGTGAGGTTCCATTTCTGATGCTCTGCAGTTATATCAGGTGTAGACCATGGTGGTTGGGGATGATGACAATTGAAGTTCAATATATCTTCTGGAGTGGATATGATGGAAAAGGCTGGCCTGTGGTGGGAGCCCTCACTGTCCTTCACAAGAAAGGAAAAAAGAAAATGACCAATGGAGATAAACTGTAGCTGAGTGTACCAACTACCAACTGTGGTTTATTACTTAAGACTATTTTGGATAGCTTCCCAGACACATTCTTGGCTATCACCCATGCCAATATTTCCTTTAAAAAAGTTTTAAAGGCTGGGCTGACTGTGCATCACGTGTAAGGTATGAAAAGATTCAATTCTCCCTCTTCATACTTGCAAGAGATGGAAATAATAAAGACTGCTTCAGTTTCCTATCTTTCTTCCATATCTCCAATCAATAAATAGATTAATCAATAAATAAATTTTTATTTGGACATTGACCAGCCTTTTTTTTAAAAAAAAGAAAATAAAAATTATTTAAGATAAAAAAGAAAAATTGTTTATTGAACAATTAGTAATGAAATAATTATTGTCAAACATTTTTTCCATATCTCGTATATGAGCTCTGCTAACATGACAGAGAACATGTTTGTGGAATAAACTAGGAACAAGTCCAGTGGTGGGATTCAAATTTTTTTTACTACCAGTTCTGTGGGCGTGGCTTGGTGGCATGGCGTGGCTTGTTGAGCGTGGCTTGGTGGGCGTGGCAGGCAAAGGATACTGCAAAATCCCCATTCCCTCCCGATCAGCTGGGACTCGGGAGGCAGAGAAGAGATGGGGGCGGGGCCAGTCAGAGGTGGTATTTACCGGTTCTCTGAACTACTCAAAATTTCCGCTACCGGTTCTCCAGAACTGGCCAGAACCTGCTGAAACCCACCTCTGGAACAAGCCATGGTTTCAAATAGTGGGACATATAGAGTCAACAAGCATGGCCTGCAGAAATTCAGTTGACTGCTACATGTTACCTAATAATCATTTGGACTCTTGTAGTCCGGATCAGACAACTCTTGGTTCAAGTGCTCACCCTGAAGCATAATTTAAGCCACAATTCCATCCTGAAATTATGGCAAGAGTCATCACAACATAGATTAATGTATTCCTTAACCACAATTGCTGCCTCCCAGGTGAAGCTTTCAGTAGGTTGTTGCAGCTAAAACAATGTAGCTTCTCAGTAGGAAAATGAGAAAATCCAATAAATAAACTTGAACTCACAGGATGTCAAGGTATCAACAGGACTTTTCCAGGATTTCTTTAGTTTTGGACAAGCATTGAGCAGGATGAGCTCTGTAAAGATTGTAATAAGCAAGAGATAAAGGAGAGATTGTCAGAGTGCATCCACAACCTCATAAAAAATCAAATGGGGCAGGATACAAATAGGCACCAGACACCAGATCATTACATTGACAGCTTCACTTGCACAAACCAGGATTAACATCTACACTCATCAACGTATTGATATCAGAGCCCAAGCTGACAGATCACTTCATCCAGTCTTTTCATATAGATGTTAAACAGAAGGTATAAAAGCATCGAGCCGTGGTTAGAATGCAATATTGCAGGCTAACTCTGCCCAAAGACAGGAGTTCAATGCTGACTGGTTCAAGGTTGACTCAGGCTTCCATCCTTCTGAGGTCAGTAAAATGAGGACCCGGATTGTTGGGAGTAATCTGCTGATACTATAAGGCACCCAGAAAGTGCTATAAAGCACTATAAAGTGGTATATAAGTCTGAGTGCTATTGCTATCCAGCTCTGAGGCATTCCCAGGTAAGGGACCACAGGTGTGATCTTTCTCCCCACTTCAACATGGACTGATGGGACTGATCATTGCCCCACTCTTGGGGCCTGACATCAATCTTGCCAGACTAAAGCAACTATTTGCATAATGATAGATACACTGTGAGAATTGCTAGGGAGGAGCAATTTTTATCCTCTTCCTCCCTATCACAGGTTCTAAGCTTCACTACCTTTTGGCTCACCCTCTTGGAAATCCAGACTACATTCCATCACATCTATGTGGGGTGTTTGAATGACCAACAGACATCTGATGGAAAAAAAGCAATGTGGATAAGATATTGGAGGAGGTTCCCATTTGGGAATATTTTGAGGAGCCCTGTGTGCTGGGATGTGTAGTAGATCTTGTCATCAGTGTTGAAGTTACACTTCACAATGAGTCTGGTTGACATTTCCATGTAGGTAAGGGTAGATCTGGACGTTGTCTGGATCAGGGGCGGGTTCCTAATTTTTTTACTACCACTATGTGGGCGTGGCTTATTTTGTGGGTGTGGCTTGCCAGCCATGTGACTGGGTGGGCGTGGGCCTTGGGAGCTTGGCAGCGGCTGGAGAAGCGGGGGGGCATTGCTCACCCGCAACACAGCCCCCCGCAGCGGGAGCAGCAAGACCGCGGCAGCGGTTCTTCTAGGAGGCTCCGTCCAGCCTGAATGCTTCTCCCCATTCGATGATCCTAGGCTCCTGCCGCCTGTTCCCCCTCCCCTCAGCAGCTCGAGAAGCCTCGAACATGCGAAAATGCCTAGGATCAGCACTGCGCGTTCGTGGCTTCTCAAACTGCTGAAGGGAGGGGAACTGAGATAGGTCCTGCCTCCCTTTCTTTCAGCGTCTCACGCACTCCCTCAGCCATCCTCCCCTGCTTGGACTCACTGTGGGGTAGGAAGGCAGCACATGCGCAGTGCTGGAAGCTCGGCTTCTGGGCATGCGCAGAAGAAATTTTTTAAAAAAAAATTTAAAAAAGTTTTTTAAAATGGTGGCGCCCCGGACCCCGCAACCGACCGTACCGGTACTGTGACGTCACCAGCAGGCCTCTACCGATGCTATAGAGTGGACCGCACCAGTAGGAACCCACCACTGGTCTGGATGGACCTTCATCTCAAGCCTGAATCACATCTTGGAATGCAACTTAGGCACTAAATTTCCAACCGAGAATATCACTTCATGCATTAGTCACAAATGAATGAATGTTCAAGCCCTCAAGCCAGTCAGAAGTCTGATCATTGTTCTTCAGCAAGGGGACAACAGAGGGTCACAACAGTCCTTTGTGTGCTGAGAACAAAGTATTGTCTCCTGTTCCTGCTGTTTGAGTTGTGATTCACCCGAGTCTGCATGTTGTAGAATCAAAGCCCTTAAACCCTATTAGGGGGAAAAAAACTATTTGAACTAGCAGAAGTAGAGTGAGCTCATTGCATTGAGAGGGTTGAAGAGGTCTCACACAAGGGAATCAACACTCGAAGGATAGATAGCAGCCAAAAAGGCCAACGCAGTCCTGAGCTGCATAAATAGAGGGATACAATCAAGGACCAGAGAGGTACTAGTACCACTCTATAAAGCCTTGGTCAGACCACACCTAGAGTACTGCATCCAGTTTTGGTCACCACACAACAAAAAAGACATTGAAACCCTAGAGAAAGTGCAGAAGAGAGCAACCAGGATGATAAAGGGTCTGGAAAATAAAACATACAAAGAGCGGTTGCAGGAACTGAGCTTGGCCAGTCTGGCGAAGAGAAGGACCAGGGGCGACATGATAGCAGTGTTCCAATACTTGAGGGGATGCCACAGAGAGGAGGGGGTCAGGCTGTTCTCTATGGCACCAGAAAGCCAAACAAGGAATAACGGATGGAAGCTGACCAAGGAGAGATTCAACCTGGAAGTGAGGAGAAACTTTCTGACGGTGAGAGCGATCAACCAGTGGAACAGCTTGCCAGCGGAGATTGTGAGAGCCCCAACACTTGCGAACTTCAAGGAGAGACTGGACTGCCATCTGTCTCAAATGGTGTAGGAACTCCTGCTTGAGCAGGGGGTTGGACTAGATGACCTACAAGGTCCCTTCCAACTCTAATAATAAAACTAAAAATCTAAATACTTTCTGAACCACCATTAAAATAAATTTGGAGAAGCTGAGTCATCTCTTTAGCAATCCAGAAGCCCTAACTTTTGAACCTGCATCTAGATTAAGCTGGGAAAGAAATACAGGTAGTCCTCATTTAACTGTTCTAAGTAATGACAGACACACAACCCCAAAAAAGAAAAAAATATTTATGGTTCAACCTCAAAGTTATGACTCTTGCACCCACAACCAGTCATGTGCTGTCATTTCAGGTTTGGTAACTGGCTTACATTTATGACCGGTGGCAGCAACCCAGTCATATGACTACAACTTGCAACGTTTGAGAATGGATTCACTTAATGATCATAACTGTCATAAAAACAATCAGATCAAGTCATGTAGTAACCCACTTATTGGCTGCAATGACTTAACGACCAAAATTCTGGGCTTAGTTGTGGTCCTTAAGTAAGGACTACTTGTATATTTATTTCACAGTTGAATGGGAGTACCAAAACTCATCCTGAAGCTATGAGTCCTACGGGATTGGGCGGCCTATAAGAACTTTTAATTAAATTTAATTAAATTAAATTACTGTACTCAACATTTTCAATTCTCCAAATGTTGCAATGCATAAATGTCTTTGTTTTAACAAACTGAAGCAAAGAACAGCATGTCTTCTTGGACAATCCCTGAAATATCAGATGCATCCATTGCATGCAAAGTAGTCCACAAGTGCCACTTCTATGCTAAAAAAAGAAGTGCAATATACCTTATTCACAATGATATACATCATTTGCATAATGGTGCTATTATGTAAATCATGCAAATTACCTCCTGTGCATCAATTTGCATCATATGCATAGAATGTAGTTTGACACAAATGGCAATTTGCACAATGATGTCATTATACAATGCGATTTCATATTTAATGGACATTAGGGAAGAATAAAATCCCTTCCCCCAAAATGGTCTATCAATCAAGTTCTCATTGTAACAACAAACCAAAAATAAATAAAAGAATCCAGAAATGTATATATTCACACACAAAAAATTGCAGAGTGGATTTATTTGGGAGAATTGCAAAAACTGGATGCATTAAGTAAGATTATTTATAAATATATTATTTGGAGGAATGTAGATCAAAAATCAAAGTTTAGCATAAACTTTTTTTAAAAATGTATCAGTAGCTCAAACAATCATACTTGATTCATTTGTAAATGTGAGAATCTGTGAAAAAAATATTTCACCCTATTAGACATGTGTATCCTACAACTGTTTATGTTTAAACTTAGAGTAAGCGATCATTTTATTATAACAGTTGTAGTAATATTTGATTAAGTTGAACATTTTAATAGTAAGGTGACCAACTTTTTTACAATGAAAAGGAGGACAAATAAATTGAAAAAAATATATTGTAAATAAAAGAAACATTTTATTCATTGCAACAATAATACACTATAATATGATATATGCATAATAAAAACATTTGTAACGTTTTATATTGTAATTATGCTTACATGCCTGTTAATTATTATTTAAATTAGTACTTTTCCATTGAATTAATATTTTTTGTCAATGTATTAATATTTTTTGTCAATGTCAAAGCCTTGGGGAAGGGTCTCACGGCCTGCCCCGCCCCATCCCCTGCCCGAAACCCCCAAACTCTGCCCCACCACGAGACGCACCACTTACTGGAGTTTTGCAGCTCCGTAGTCTCCCGGCTTGTCTATTTAGGAAAAAAAACTTTGCATAGTACAGAAACTCTTCTCGCGAGGCCCTGCGTGCAACGAGCACTGGCGGGGTTGGTGGGAGAGCAGCGCTGCGCTTTTACACAGGGGCAACCCCGGCTCTGGCTTTCCCACCTGGCCCCCTCGGATCCCCTTTCCTCCCGTGATGGGGGCGCAAGGCACGGCTGTTCTCACCTGCGGGGGGGCTTCTCTGCCCCTTCTCCCACACCCAGCAGAGCCCAGAGCAGGATCCAGCCGGGCAGAAGAAGCATGATGGCCAAAAATGCCCCAGCCGCTTCTCCCCCGGAAAAGAGGCAGGGAGGGCCACCCGCAGCCCTCCCCGTGCATGGAGATCCCGGCACTGATGAAGAGCCGGAGTTTTGGGCAAAGAAAGAAGGACTTCTGCTGCTTTCCTTCCGTGCAGCCAAAAGCAGAAGCAGCAGAAGTCCTTTATTTCCCCCAAACTTCAGCTGTTGCGGGAGAGGATTCTGGTCGGTCTTTACCCTACGGCTTCTGCCTGTCCAGAGGAGCCGAGCTAGACCCACGGGGTGTGTGCGCACCCACCTCTCACTTGCTATCACTCTCGCTGTCGCGGCTGGGAGCCGCTCTTTCTGTGGTGGGCGAGTGAGGCAGCGGCGGCAGCAGGAGGCAGAGGATGGCGAGGGGGTGGCATTGGGAGGCAGAGCCGAAGGGGCTTGCTCTCACTCTTCCGGCCGAGAGCTGCTCTTTGTGTGACGGGTGAGCAAGCGAGGGAGGCGAGGGGCGGCAGCGGCGGCAGCAGCGGGAGGCAGAGGGTGGTGGCATTGGGAGGCAGAACCGAAGGGGCTTGCTCTCGCTGTAGCGGCTCTTTGTGTGGCGGGCGAGCGAGCAAGGGAGGCACGGGGCGGCAGCGGCGGCAGCAGGAGGCAGAGGGAGGCGGCATTGGGAGGCAGAGCCGAAGGGACTTGCTCTCGCTCTCCCAGCCGGGAGTTGCTCTTTCTGTGGCGGGAACTCTTTGGCCAGGAGAGAGAGAGAGAGAAAGTGAGAGGTGGCTACGCGCACCCCCCGCGGGACTGGCTCGGCTGTTCTGGGCTGTCTCCGGCAGCGTTTTGAAACTCGCTCCTGCCGGCAGCAACGCAGGGATGCGGAGTGCATGCGTCTCATAATCGCGTCTTATACTGCACTGTACTGAGCCTTGACGAATCATCATGTCAAATACAAATACGTCACATATCGCGCAACAGATTAGTCTTCAAATATTGAAAAGTAGGACATGTAGGAGGACACTTTTCGAGGGAGGACAGAAATTACAAAAGAAGGACTGTCCTCCCTAAAGGAGGATGGTTGGTCACCTTATTAATAGCCCATTTTTGTTTTAACTTAGAGTAAGAGATATACTGGTAGTTGTATCTGTGCTGAAGAAAGTTGGAAATTATTCCTTTTGTATTTTTTTTCTATATTTTTCCTTGTAACTTTTAAATCCTTTCCCCCATTGATCCGTCCCCTCCCAACACTTCCCCCCCCCCATTACTTTGCATTTCATTTCTTTCTGACACAAATTAAAGTTGGTTTAAAAAGAAAGAAAGAAAAAATGGTTTGGTGCAGCTGCTTTCCCGAATGTTCATTTGACTTTCTGGCATTTTTTGGTCGTCTCTCACTGAAGTATTTGCCAGACCCAATTCTGCCTAACTTTCCAGCCCAGGGATCAACCGAGAATCAACCAGGTGCCACTACCTGCAGAATTAGGAATCGATAATAAAGAAAAAAACTTTGCGGCTTCTTCTTTTTCAACGATAACTATCATAGGTGAGGATAGATGAGCCTTTTCTGGAGAAATCTGGTTTGTTTTGTAAATTACTGTATTTTTCGGAGTATAAGATGCACCGGAATATAAGATGCACCTTAGTTTTGGGGGAGGAAAACAAGGGAAAAAGGCCTCTGCCTCCAAGCAATTTGCCAAACAGCAAACAGCACAGATGATATACACTGTTTGCTGTGTATTTCTGTGTATGTGTGCCTGACCCATAGAAATAGAAAAGAATTGGAGAAATGTACATTATGCCAGAAAGTTTTCTTAAATGTAGTCACACTAACTCCTCCCAATTATTTAAATAGATCTACTCCAAGGTAAGTCAGGATTTAACTCTAATACGAAACAGGACACTGTTACATTTCAGATTATACTTGTACAGAGCTGTTAAAATTAATTAAAATTTCTGGCTCTAGAACAATAATAAAGCAGTCTTTAAAAAATAAGTCTAATAATTTGAACACTCTACAGACATTTATAGTTATTCACTTACCCCCTTTCATCCAGTTCAGCAGAAAATAAAAATCTGCATGTCTCTCCCAGCTATTTGCCTCTTTGCAGTTTCAGTTTCATTTTAGCACGTGGCAAATCAGCTGGGGATCGGGAAGCTGCTAAGGACTTGCTTGTCTTAACAGGCTCTTCCCTGTTTGCTGCAGACAGGAAGACAGAGGCCAAAGGGTGGGGGTGGCTGGGTGGGTGGGGCTACATTCGGTGTATAAGATGCACCCAAGTTTTCACCCTCTTTTGGGGGGTAAAAGGGTGCGTCTTATACTCTTATAAAATACAGTAGTTGTTATAGAACAATATTAAGACAGGGTTAAATAATAACAGTTTGGCGGAAAGATATATAAATAAAATGTTTTGCAAATCATGGCAAAATGCAAGTGATGGGTTTTGCATTGTTTAAATCACATCTTCAATATTGGGTCCACAAAGGAATCATAGTATTAAAAACATCTTGGCCTCTAAGCCATGACAAATGGTTTTACCTCTGATGATTTTTAGCTCAGCTCTTTTGTGATGAAATCAGTTTTTTTAATTGCCAGGATTTCTCATAGCTATGCATTCTGAACTGGTTTAATCATGAGAGCTAGATGCTTGAATATTTTTTTAAAAAAACTAATCCGCTCAAAATATATTTATGCAAAAAAGAGTCAGAAAAGTATAACAGCTGCAAAGAAGAAAAGAGAGAAAGAGACAACCGAGAAGATTGGAAACTTAAGTCCTACCAGGAACTAGCTATGTTTCTACCCAATCCTGTAGAAGAGAAGATTGATGTGGGATAGAATAAACCAGGTTCACATTAAACCCACAATTGTGACAGGTAAAGAGGTAACTGCTACATCTGTGTGCAGCATAAACGGACAGGATAATGTCTGGCTTTTCTTTTCCTTTGTATGGTTTAGCCTGTCATGTTTAGCCAGCTGGTTGAAACATTTATGGTTAATGTACTGTGTACATCTCCCCCAATTAATCCCCTAGGCAGATGAAGTGGAAGAAAGGATCTTAAATTACCGGAAGGGAAATGCAGGTTGAACTTTGAAATTTTTTCTAATGGGAAAAGGGGTTCCCAATCAGGAAGCAAATTACCAAAAACTGTTGGCTGTCCTTCAGCTGGACCTCACCCCACCCTGCATGTACAGCTTGGTTTTTCTGCTATGTCTGGTCAGCCCCTGGTTCAATTCTGCAAAATCTTGCTTGTTGCTTTTAAAATGGAAATTGCTGTTGATTTGCCTTTTAACTCTGACAAGTTCTTAATGCCTGTTTTTTTTTGTCCATGCTGTGTTAATATTTGTTTTGATCGGCTATGTTGCTATTCATCTGGTTGATTTCTATCTGTGAATCAGATTTGCAAGGGGAGCCTCTCAGTGATTGTCAAGCCAGCAGACTGAATCCAAGTTGGAGACTTTTTCACTGTTCAGTGAATAAATTTGGCTTGCACTCAGCTGAGATCAAACCAGCAACGTGGCAGCATTTACATCGCTGGGCTGAGGCTCTTCTGCCCACAACCACTTAATTTTATTTTTATTAAAGGGTTTTGGGGATATATTTTTTTGCAAATACTTCACCTTCCAGCAATGCAGCTTCGGTCAGGATGAGTGCAAATAGTCAGCTCTTCAGCTCTGGAGCTGTTGGCGACCGTCAAAGAAAACCTTTATCTTTGCTTGGGAAAGAGAAAGGAGGAGGATGTTTCAGGAGAATCAGAAGTCAAGACAGTTTTCGTCTGTTGTTATTTAAGAAGCTTGGGTGGGAGGGGGGAGAGAGGGGGGCACGTGTATGTGCACATGTGTACGTACGTGCACGCATGCAACATCAGTGCATCTGAGCTGGGTTGACAGGGAGAAAGGGAGCCCTGCAGGAATGAGGCTAACAATGCCTCTTCCGCCTGTATAGAAAACATCGATAAAAGCAGCCAAGGCTCCAGAGAGAGCCTTCCCCAAAGGAGAGCATAATTAGCAGATTAATCAAGAGAAAAGAAACAGATACTGGAAGTCTAGGTCTCTAAATGGATCTTTTCTTGACTCGCCCATGTTTCCCTGCGAAATGCTAGAGCCATCTTTGTGACTTGCCTGCAGCCATTCTCACATAAGAGAGTGGAAGCGGGTTTATAGAATCGTAGTGCTGGAAGGGACCTCAGAGGTCTTCTAGACCAGGGGTCACCAACCTTTTGGACCTCAGGGACCACTAAATTCATCATTTTAAATCCCGCAGACCACTAATATGATCTGCCTAATGACCGGCTGGGTGGGCGTGGCTAGGTGGTCATGTGACTGGGTGGGCATGGCCAATTCAATGTCATGTCGAGGGGTGCCTCGCTGGCCTCTACTCGCCCCTCCTCTCCCCACCACTCCTCGCCTGCCCGCCCAGGCTCCTTAGGGCCCCAACAGGAAGCAGTTGTTGGAGCTAAGCAGCCACCACGAGAAAGAGTTGGCAAAACAGCTGGCTCAGTTCAAATTGGATCTGACCGAGAAGGAGGCTCAGCAGAAGCACTTCACTGAGGACTATGAGCATAGGCTTTCCAAGCAGAGAGAAGACCTGTGGGAGTGAAAAACCTGGAGGCTCAGCAGGCTGAGATGGTCAGCCAGTTCCAGGCCATGAGGCAGTCCCACTGGAACAAGGCCCTCTGGCTCTTCGCCACCAGCGGCGCTTCCCTCCAGCCTTCGTCCAAAGCCCCACACCAGGAGGCTGAAGCAGACCCCAAGTCGGAATTTCTGCCCCCCTCCAACCCACACAAAAAGACCCCAAAGGGGGAGACTCTCTGCAACAACACAAACGTTCATTGCACGTATCTGGCCCAGGGGCCGTAGTTTGAGGACCCCTGATTTAGTGCAATATAAAAAATGTAAATAATTTTTCTGTGGACCACCGAAATTTTTTTGTGGACCACCAGTTGGTGACCGCTGTTCTAGACAAACCCCCTGCTCAAGGTGAGAGACCTTTTACCATCCCAATCAAATGGTTGTCTGTTCTATTTTTGAAAACCTCCAGTGATGGAACATTCAGAACTCTAGGAGGGAAGCTGTTCCATTGATTAATTGTTCTCACTGTCAGGAAATTTGTCTTCAGTTCTAGGTTGATCGCTCTTTAACAATTTAATTTAATTTAATAAACGTTCTTATAAGGCGCCCAATCCCGTAGGACTCAGGGCGGCGTACAACAAGGATAAAAACAGTAAAATAAAACATAACAATTTAAGACATGACATCATTTTTAAAAAAATCACTCATTCATGGGGGAATCTGATCTTCTTCACCATGCCTGCTGGAAGAGCCATGTTTTTACGGCTTTGCGGAAGGCCAGTAGAGTGGGGATGGTCCGGATCTCTGGTGGGAGTTGGTTCCAGAGAGATGGGGCTCCCACAGAGAAGGCTCTCCCCCATGGACCCGCCAACCGGCATTGTTTGGCCGATGGGACCTGGAGGAGGCCCACTCTGTGGGCCCTAACTGGTCATAGGGAGATATGTGGTAGCATAGGGTTCCTGAGGTAACCTGGTCCTGAGCCATGTAGGGCTTTAAAGGTCAAAACCAACACCTTAAATTGCGACCGGAGACTAATAGGCAGCCAATGCAGCTGGCGGAGGATAGGTGTTACGTGGGTGTATCTCGGCACACCCACCACAGCTCGCGCAGCTGCATTCTGTACTAGTTGCAGTCTCCAGATGCTCTTTGAGGGTAGCCCCATGTAGAGCGCGTTGCAGCGCACCTCTTACTTCTTGTCCTGCATTCTGGTGCTTTGGAGTTGTAGATTTTGTCTTGATTCCCAAAGCGCTGTTCGGCTTATGTTGCCTGAAACTCTTTCCTAGATCTGAACTAATCACCAAATTTGGGTAGGAAAGATTGGAAGTGGGAGAGATAAGTGCAGACAGAGCCAAAGGAATCCTCTCCATGAGTTGGTTCTCCTCATCAACAACTCCATGAGTTGTTTCTCCACCCCAAAGGTTCCCAGCAAGGTAGACTTCCATAATCTCTTTCACACAGCATCCTGGCTGACATTGATAGAGATTGAAATATCAGGATACCCTGATGTGCTCTTCTCCATCGAAAGAAGGAGAAGACATGATAGCAGTGTTCCAATATCTCAGGGGTTGCCACAAAGAAGAGGGAGTCAAACTATTCTCCAAAGCACCTGAAGGTAGAACAAGAAGCAATGGGTGGAAACTAAACAAGGAGAGAAGCAACTTAGAACTAAGGAGAAATTTCCTGACAGTTGGAACAATTAATCCGTGGAACAGCTTGCCTCCAGAAGTTGTGAATGATCCAACACTGGAAGTTTTTAAGAAGATGTTGGATAACCATTTGTCTGAAGTAGTATAGGGTTTCCTGCCTAGGCAGGGGGTTGGACTAGAAGACCTCCAAGGTCCCTTCTAACTCTGTTGTTGTTGTTGTTGTTGTTGTTGTTGTTGTTGTTGTTGTTGTTGTTATGATTGTGATTGTGATTGTGATTGTGATTGTTGATTATTGATTATAAGAAGTTTGACTGTCTTGTTTTTATGGACCAGAGAAATGGGCCACTTTTGGGAGAAAATATTTCTTTGCCTCGGTATCCTTTGTGGCTAAAATATTGTAAGAATATCAGGCTACCAACTTCTGTACTGGTCTAATCATGACATCTAGAAGAATCATTTCCTTTTTTCTTTGGGGGGAAAAAATAAGTTGACCTGCTTAAAATGCTATTTATTTGTGCCTGGTGCTCCTTTTGCCTTTTGCAGAATATAGCCTTTCCATATTTAGCAGAAAGCTGACCAGCCCTGCAAAGCTGGTTCAAAAGGAGAGAAATCCTGATATTAAAAAAAAGGCTACCCTTTTGTAAATCCAGAATGACAGCTTCTGTCTAACAAAACACGATGAGAAGCAGAAAGAGCAGGAGGTTGCAAAGGTGTGATGGCACCCTGTCATCGTAGCCAACAGTTGCTTTAATGTGACTAAGCACTTAGTCCAACTCGGCTACATCCCTATGGAGTCCCTGCAGATTCTCACAACTGCTGAAGAACAGAATGAGCTTCAGAAAGTCATGGTTGACATTTGTCTCCTCAGGGCCTCCCAATAGCTTTGTCATTACAAAATATTGCAAAAGGCATTTCAGTGCCCTCAGGCAGGTGTGGAGGTATTTTGTAACCAAAGAGATCAGAATTATTTCACAAGAGGTTTAGCAATGCCTTCCCCAGCCTGGCCTCTGTTTCCAGGTGTGCAAGGATTCTAACCCTTACGATCCCAGCTCTTGTGCTTCATGGAATTTTGAAAACCACACTCAGCTAATCCAAAACCAGATGACAGGTTAGGAAAAACCAAGTTAGGACTTCTGTGTGGTATCCTTAGCAAGCTCAGAATTTTCCTCCAGAATATCTTGGTTAGGGCACCAGAGTTACAGTCAATTACCGTATTTTTCGGAGTATAAGACGCACCTTAGTTTTGGGGGAGGAAAACAAGGAAAAAAGGCCTCTGCCTCCCAGCAATTTTCCAAACAGCAAACAGCACAGATGATATACACTGTTTGCTGTGTATTTCTGTGCATGTGTGCTTGACTCATAGAAATAGCAATTGGAGAAATGTACATTTATGGCAGTATATTAATCCCAGAAAGTTTTCTTAAATGTAATCACACTAACTCCTCCCAATTATTTAAATAGATCTACTCCAAACATGACTAAGTCAGGGTTTAAGTCAGCTGCCTTATCTTAATACTAAACAGGACACTGTTACATTTCAGATTATACTTGTACAGATGCTGTTAAAATTGATGTGGCTTTCTTGAAGTATACATTATTCTCTGCTATTTAAAAGAAGATACAGTAGCACTGGACCTCTTCAGATCAAGCATTTATTTTAAAAAGCTTCTTCATATTTTTAAGTAGTCTAGAACAATAATAAAGCAGTCTTTAAAAAATAAGTTAATCATTTGAACATTCTATAGACATTTATAGTTATTGACTTATCTCCTTGCAGTTTCAGCAGTCCAACATTGCCAACAGTTCACCTCCCAGCAATTTGCCTCCTTGCTGCTAGTTTCACTTTCAGTTCTAGCACGTGGCCTGCCTGTGCTGAATCAGCTGTAGGTCGGGAGCCTGATAATCAGTTTCTTGTGCTAATCAGGCTCTGTGCTGTTTGCTGCAAGGAGGTAAATTGCTGGGAGGCAGAGGCAAAAGTGTGGGTGTGGCTACATTTGGTGTATAAGACGCACCCAAGTTTTCACCCTCTTTTGGGTTGTAAAAAGGCCTTATACTCCAAAAAATATGGTAGATAGAAAGTGGAAATGGGTCCATCTTCACTTAAGGAATTGGAAAGAATACCCATTTGCTTAATTCTGCATTTTTAAAATCAGAAACAAACCAAAGCAGATCAGCATTTGCAGCCAAAGAGATCAGAGTTATTTTATTCTGGGTTTAGAAATACCAACATTTGCTGTTCTTGGAATGTGGTAGGGCTGTTTATTATTTATGACATTTTTTTAACGTATCCACAAGCATATACTCATCAAAGGAAACCCCCAAAAGATTACATCAGAGAAAGTGGTTTGCATAATTTTCTACTCTACACCAGATGGCAAAGAAACATCCATGTGTTTGGAGAAATGTACATCAGAATAAAGATATATTTTAATGTGAACATTTTAAGGAAATATTGTCAGATTGGCCAAATAATAATAATTAGCTGCTGCAAGATCACACAGACTGATTACAAACAACAGCACAACAAAGTAGCAACAATGGTGCATTGAAAGATCTGCAAGAAGTACCTTTTGCCTGCAAGCAAGAACTGGTGAGCCAAAAATAGAAAAAGGAAAAGAAAAATTAAAGTGCTGTGGGATTTTAGAACTCAAACAGAGAAGCACTTGCCACATAACAAGCCAGACTTAACAACTGTCCATAAGAAAGACAAAAAAAAATCTGGATAGTGGATATGGCACTACCTGGAGACAGAAGAGAAAGAACTGAGAGAAAATCACAAAATAGACCTGCAAGTATCAATAGTAACTAGTCCCTTGGGTACAATCCCAAAACATGTGGAGCACCATGGGAATGTCACTGGCATTGACAAAATTTCCATCAGTCAATTGCAAATGGCAGCTTTACTTGGAACAGCTTACATCCCGCGATGATACCTTTAACACCATCAAACAACATTTGCCTATCTCAGGTCCTTGGGCAGAATTTCATAGGTGGATGCCAAACCCAGACTAAACATCTGGTCAGCTGTGTGACAAGCCAATAAAAATAATAATAGAAAAAATAATTTCACATACCCATCCTTACTCCACATTTCCTAATTCGAATGACATTGCTGCTTCTCAATCAAAATAAACAAGATGTTGAATTTCTTATCTAGATATATTCCTTCACATCCTTCAATCCATCAATCCTATGGATAGCTTACAAACCCAGGAAATATTAGGCATTACCATACAAAATTTGTTATTAACAGCAATTAAATCACAGTAGGATCTCCATAAAAACCAAATTAGATTTTTGATTAGAAATTAGAAGCCTAAGAAATCTAAGGAACTTTTAAAAAAGTCACTGATATATATATATATATATATATATATATATATATATATATATATATATATATATATATATATATATATATATATATATATATATATATATATATATATATATATATATAAAAAAATAGGAATTTCTGTAGAAGTTTCCAAAATGAGCATAATGCAGGAAGGAATATCACTTGTAAAATCACAAATATGGAATTATTGTTATTTTTCAGTACTGCAAATATCGTAAGGGTTTTCTTGAGTCAAAACCAACTTTTAGAGACTTCTTGGACACCATCTAGGTTTCTTGACTGCAATCTGGAAGTACAGTATTAACCTGATCTGATCCCATGTAGCCTTAATTATCAACCAAGGTTAGCTTTATACTGGTTTACGGAATGATTTCCTACAGCAGGAGGCATTGCAATCATGCCACTGTTTATTTTGGTGGGAAGCAGGGGTGGGTTCAGGGATGAAATCCTCCCGGCTCGCTCTTACCTGTCGGTCGCCGCAGAGCCAAAGAAGCTGGTGGCGTTCGCGGCGTGGGGCTGCCCCCGCCCACTTCCCATTTGCGTTCTTTGCCCTCTGCGCATGCAGAACACTTTGCGCATGCGCACAGGGCAAAATAACTCAAATGGCAGTGTCCAGGCGGGCGGGGAAAGCGGGCAGGGGCAGCCCCGGGCCTCAAATGCCACCAGCTTCTTCTGCTCTGCGGCAACCGACAGGTAAGAGCGAACCGGGAGGATTTCACCCCTGGGTGGGTTCCTCCCGGTTCGGACCGGATCACCTGAACCAGTAGCGACCTGCTGGTGATGTCATGATGGCATCATGGATCCGGTTCGGTCGGTGCCGGTCTGTGGGCGCCGCCATCTTTTTTTGGATTTTTTCCAGAATTTTTTACTGTTTGGAAGTTTTTTCCTCTGCTGCTGCTTGAAAAAGGGCCCTCCCGCCCCCCCTGGGTTTATACTTACCTTTATTCCTTCACCTGAAGCACAGCTGATCACCTCCTCAGCTGTGTTTCGGGCTGATTATAGCTACTGAGAATGCGTGGAAGCAGAATTGCATGAGGGGACGTGCCCATGCGCACGAGTGGAGCAATCGCGCGTGCGCAAAATGTCGCGATGTGAACCAGTGGCGAAGGTAAGTGGAACCCCTCCGGGACCGCATCCTACCACATACCTCCCTACGACTGGTTAGGTCCCACAGAGTTGGTCTCCTCCAGGTCCCATTAACCAAGCAGTGCCGGCTGGTGGGACTGCGGGGGAGGGCCTTCTCTGTGGGAGCTCCGTCTCTCTGGAACCAGCTCCCTCCAGAGATACGGATTATCCCCACCCTACTGGCCTTCCGTAAAGCTGTGAAAACATGGCTCTTCCTGCAGGTGGGGGGAGATTAAGATCAACCCCGCCATATTTGAATGATGGCTTGTTTTTAAATTTTAAATTTTTGTATTTTTAATTATTGGTATCGTTTTTATAAATTGTTGTTGCATTATGTTGTACGCCGCCCTGAGTCCTATGGGAGTTGGGCGGCATATAAAAACGACCAAATAAATAAATAAATAAATAAAAAGAAATAGAAAATAGCACTCAACAACTGTAAAAATCTGAAAAGCCCATAGAAAAGGACATTACCACAGAATATTTCATCCCGCAAGAGAAATAATTCCAACTTCAGGGACTGAGAATGCTGTGGGAAAGATGCTCCAGAACTGAACTGGTCCTTTTAAGTTAGAACATTGGGTTTCTATAGCTGGAACAAACTTTCTAAGTGGATATAGATATCTCCAAGAAGTACACATAGTCCCCAAGTTATGGTTATAATTGAGGTCAGAATTTAAGAGGATAAGATGGGACAGGACAGGACAGGACAGGACCGTGATGGTGAACCTATGGCATGCGTGGTGCGCAGAGTCCTCTCTGCTGGCACACACACTGTCGCCCCAGGTGAGATCTCCATGGCGTTTCTTTCGTGAGCTTCTGTTTCCCTACAAACAACGAAACAGAAGCTCACGAAAGAAAAAGATCTTACCTCTTGCCATGCTGCCGGTGTTGGGATGCCCTGCCTCCTGCCCGCCAGCTGGTCTTCGGGTCTCTGCTGTGCATGCGTGCACATGCACATGCGTGCATATCCACGCATGCACATGTGTGCATATCCACGCATGCACATGTGTGCATATCCATGCATGCACATGCGTGCATATCCACACATGCACATGCGTGCATATCCATGCAGGCATGTGCATGCATGTCTCTCTGTGTGTGGGCGTGCATGTGGGCACATTTGCATGTGCATGTGCATGCATTTGCACGTGGATATGCATGCATTTGCACGTGGATATGCATGCATTTGCACGTGCATGTGCACACATTTGCACATGCATGTGCACACATTTGCACATGCATGTGCGCACATTTCCATGTGCATGTGTGCACATTTGCATGTGCACACCTTTCAGTTTGGGCATGCATGCGCTCAGTTTGGGCACTCAGTGTCAAAAAGGTTCGTCATCACTGGGATAGGATAAACTTTATTGTCACTTTTTTTTCTGTGAACACACTGGCACACATTAAAAAAATGCCGGCTCTCAAATTCTGATGCCAGCTCTCAAAAGAATATGTACCCTGTTTTCCCCAAAATAAGACATCACACACACGCGCACACACACACACACACACACACACACACACACACACACACACACACACACACAAACACACTTTTAAATAAGTTATCACAGTCATAAGTTGAGGCAACTGAATTCAATTTTTGTATGTTTTTTGTGACAGTCTTTAAGTGAACACTGCAGTCATTAAAAGAATATAATTGTCATTAAGTGAATGCCATGGTTGTTAAATGAATGCTGCAAGTTTCCAGAAACCAGAAGTAAATGCCAAAAACTGTGTGTGTGTGGGGGGGGGGGGGGAATCACAAAGTGTGGTCACATGCAAATGGCCTTATAGGTGAGCTGTTTGCCAACTGCCCAAAATGTGATGACATTATTGCAGGGATGGATGTGACCACTGTAACTTTGACAACAGATTGTAAGTACCTCTGGGACATTCATCATCAATTTGAATGGTTGTTAAGCAACCGGACATACGTCAAGGACTACCTGTAACTGTTTACCTATATTGAAATTTCATCCAATTCCAGGATTGTTGGGGAAACACAACAGGTGACAGATATGAAATTGTCCACATGTCCTTGAATTAGTTCTCATGATTCTGAAGGAAAGCATTCAGTGACCTAATTTGTACACCCCTCTATGCTCCCACACCATTTATTGGGTTTTGACTTAGCATGTTGCGTGAAGTCAACCATGGTGATTTGCAAGCCATGTTTTGTGCCCTTACTAGCTTGTGAAAACTCATCCAGTTATGCCCTAATCAACAAATTGTGATTAAAAGCCATAGCTTTGCATGATGCATGAACCCAGTCACCGCATTATAAATGTTCTGAATCTTCAGACAGAGAATGAATCCATGCCTTCCTATTTAAAAAAAACCAAGCCCAAATTGGCCATCCATCTATATTTACCAATGCTAGTCAAAATATATGTAAATGGAATTAATTAAGACAAATTTATGCTTATTAGATCTTAAGCCACTTAATTGATGGAGCGTGAGCAGGAAAAGAAAAGCAGTTATGGAGATGCCATGTTTAACTGGCCTTTTTATCTGAAAAGTGTAAGTGCCATTTTCCTTTAGATGATCAGGTACTTTCTCTCCTCAGCTGAAGAAGACATGCCAGCCCAGAATTTTATGCTTCATTAAGAAACCCATAAATTAAATAGTCCTGCACCACTGAAGGACAACACTGTTGCCAGTGAAAGATAGCAGGGAAAAAAACCACACCAATGAATCAGATTGAAAATTTGCATGAAGCTTATTAGAACATCCTACAAATATGGGTAAACTTAGTTCAAACACATTTGGGTGATAAAATGATACTGGCTCCAAGTAATTAAAAATCATTTCCGTATCCAAATGGAGCTGATGGTGGAGAAATGGTTCCCTTTAATTGCTTGTAAGAGAATTACCATCTCTCAGAGTTCTTAGCGGCAGAATAAACTAATCTTAATTCAGTGGCATGTGTTTGTTTGCAAGGGAGGAGGTTGGGGGGGGGCGGTAAAAGGCAGACAGCTTTGGGGGAGGGAGAGGAGAAAGCAGATCGGAATAAGTGAAAATGGATTCATGAGCCAGAGGGGTGGAGGTGAAAATCAGAAGCGCTAAAACCTTAGTACCGAATCTTTGGCAGAAAAATAAAATTTACCGGAAAGTCACAAAATGATGCAAAATAAGATTAGGATTAGGCCCTTAATCAATCTAACAGAATAACAGAGTTGGAAGATCTTCTAGTCTAACCCTCTGCTCAAACAGGAAACCCTATACCAGTGATGGCGAACCTTTTCGGCACCAAATGCCCAAACCGGAACATGTGCCAGAATGCCGGAAACCAGAAGACCAGCTGGCCAGCGCGGATGTGCGCATGAGCCAGCTGGTCTTCAGGTTTCCGGTGTGCACATGCATGCCGGCTAGCTTGTCACGTAGTGAATATTGCCAGTTGTGAGTCTATGCAGGGTGATGCACCCCTATCCTAAATATGATGGTACTTTCCAATACAAGCAGAACACGTGATATGACATTCTGCGCATGTCTACATTCCTAATCCACCATTAATTTCTTCTGCCTTGGCCCTTGACCTGAACGGTCATGTTTCTTAGCAAAGATGTAATTATTCAGGATTTATTGTTTTTGTACTGAAATAAGTATTTTCTATTAGACATTTAATCTCGGTTTCATTTCTAAATGATTGAATTCCAAGTAAAGATCCAACATCGCTATGAGATTTTATTCTCATCCTAACATAGCTGGTCTTCGCGCACGCCAGAGAACTGGAAAACTGAATACCAGGTGGCTGGCACATCTTCCGGTTTCCGGTGCTCTGGCGCGCATGAAGACCAGCTGGCCGGAAACCAGAAGACCAGCTGGTGACGGCGCGCATGCCCACAGAGAGGGCTCTGCGTGCCACCTCTGGCATGAGTGCCATAGGTTCACCATCACGGCCCTATACCATTTCAGACAAATGGTTGTCAAATCTCTTCTTAAAAACCACCAGTGTTGGAGCACCCATAACTTCTGGAGGCAAGATGTTCCATTGATTAATTGTTCTCACTGTCAGGAAATTTCTCCTTAGTTCTAGATTGCTTCTCTTCATGATTAGTTTCCATCCATTGCTTCTTATCCTGCTTTCAGGTGCTTTGGAGAATAGGTTGATCTTCTTTGTGGCAGCCTCATATATATTGGAACACTGCTATCATGTCATCTAGTCCAGCCAGTGTTCAAAAAGATGCATTGGAGAAAGTGTAAGGGTATGTGGGAAAGACCTTGGGAGACTGGGCCAAATGATGCTACCAAGGGAATGGTCAGACAAGAGCCAGCATAGCCCACAGTTGGTTAGTGGATGGGGCAAGTCAAAATCAAGGAAACCAAGGAAATTCTTTCTTTCTTTCTTTCTTTCTTTCTTTCTTTCTTTCTTTCTTTCTTTCTTTCTTTCTTTCTTTCTTTCTTTCTTTCTTTCTTTCTTTCTTTCTTTCTTTCTTTCTCTTTCTACTTTTTCGAGACTGAATTGCCATTTCTCCTCCCTTAACAATTTCTTCCTACATTCCTTCCTCCGGGTCACCTTTACTTTCGATATTTCCCCAAAAACTCCAAGCATAGCATTTGCCTCCCTCCCCACTCCTCACAATAGCAACCCTTTCCTGGGTGATCCCTTTCCTGGCCAGATGCTGCCAATTTATTACAGGATAATCTGCAATTTTAACTTATTGGCAACCCTGCACAACATTTTTAACCAGGTCAGGTAAAGACCTGGCCAATATACGAGGGTGAGTCAAAAAGTAAATCCATTTTCTTTATTTCAGATGAAGTTTTTGATAAAAATACCTGAAATTTTTCCCAGTTATAAATGATTATATCATTTACGTTCTGAAATATTTTGTTTCTTACTTTTCAGGTTTGTAGATTCGCAAGGAAAATTCAAAATGGCTGCCCCCTTAGAGTTACGTCAAAAACAAAGAGCAGTGATTGAATTCCTTGTTGCTGAGGGGGAATCCCCTGTGAACATTCACAGACAATTACAAAATGTGTTTGAGGACAATACTTTAGATTATAGAGTAAGGTGACCAGACGTCCCGCTTTTGGCGGGACAGACACGCTTTTCAAGCGTGTGTCCCGCGTCCCGCATTCTTTCCCAAAAGTCACGCTTTTTGAAAAGAATGCCCGGACGTCTGGTCACCTTACAGTATGGCCGACTTGCTTTGTGCCCTTTTCCTGGCAACCCACCTCAACTTTATTTCACAGCGTCCTTCCAAGCACGGCCCCCAACCACCCTCGGATCCATGTGACGCTATGAATGAGTCTGGGGAGGGGGCTGGGCGAAGCGCTGCATTCTTGAACAGCAGAAAGCGAGCGAGCAAGCAGGAGGAGGGGGCGGGGTGGGCGAGCGAGCGATTGAGCAGAGAGGCTTCTTCCCAGGCTGGGAGGGGAGGCGGGCTTGGAGGGAGGGAACGGCTGGCAGCAGCGCAGCCCTAGGAGACTGAGCTGCTCGTCCACGGCTAAGGGGCGCCGCCATGGAAACCTGACGCGCCCCCCCCACCTCCTTTAGCGTGGCTGCGCCTCCGCCCCTTCTTTCCCAGAGGAAATCACTGGACCTCCGCTCCCTCCCCGCCCACCTGCCTCCGTAAAGGACCGCAAGGACACCATCGGGCGAAGAGAGAAGGGGGTGGATAAAGGGTGGGGGGACCAGCCGGTGGGTCCCCCCCCAGAAGAACATGTGCTGAGCGGCTTCTATCCGTGGCAGGTAATGGGGCTTAGGTATCCTCGGGGATCGCGAAAGACAGGCGGAGCATTACGAGCCAGCCAGCCCAAGCCACTGCCGGCTCCCGAAGGGGAGGCGGGAGGCGAGGAAAGGCCTCCCCCCTCCCCCCCACCCACCCACCTGGACGCCGACATTTTTCTTTTGCCCTCTGCGCATGCGCAGTGTTCTGCGCATGCGCAGAGGGCAAAACTCAAATGGCGGCGTCCAGGTGGGCCCGCCCCCCGTCAATGGTGTCCCGCTTAGAAGAAAAAAAATCTGGTCACTTTATTATAGAGGGTTTGAAAGAGGGTTTGAGAGGCAAACATTATTCCAGTGACGAGGAAGTGAAAACTGCAGTGAAGAATGGCTCAAAGAACAGTCAACAAAATTTTACGAGGCAGGGATACATGCTCTCATTCGAAGGTGGAACATTGCTATTGAGAGAAACGGTGACTATGTTGAGAAGTAGCGATGTGATCCACAGAGGACCAGCTTCATTTTGATGTATGCTACATGTTCCTGTGTTGGTAATTATACCTGTCCTAAAGAAAATGGCATTACTTTTTGACTCACCCTCGTATTTGCACAACATGACATGATAGGTTAATCTGTTCTACAAAATCAGAAACTACCAAAAGCAACAATATGTTTTCCAAATCAGCACAAATATCCCTTATTGGATCAGGTTCTGGTGGTGGACAACCAACTCAGGATTGAAATTTCAGATTTGCTAGATTTCTGAGTTTCCCCTTGGATTGTTCAGCTTCCTGTTGTTAAATCTATTCAAAACAGTTTTGAATAGAAACTGTTAACGAAGCAATGATGGAGTCCCTGAAGTTGGATGGGAGAGCATTTGCCTAATTTAAGTTAAATTAACTAATTTAATTCAGAAGGTTCTCTTGTTTAATCTGCTGTTTAATGCATCTCTGGTTTGAAGAAGACTAACCATCATCTTCTTGCGTTCATTCATCAATTTATCTATCTTTCCAACACGTTGCACGTTTCTGAATTGGTTGGTTGGAAGCCATGCAGAATTCACTATATAAATGTTTCAAATAAATGAATGAATAAATAAATTAGCCACAGCACGATGCTCCTACATGCCACAATCTACTCCAAGAAAGTACAAATTGCCTCTCATTATAGCAGCAAGTCTCTTGTCCCTTGAGGACAATCATTTTGCTTATACCCTTCATTTGGACATAAGATAAGAGAAGATGCAATGACCTTTATTGCCACTTTTTTCTGTGAACACATTAAAAATGAAATTCTGATGCCCACTCTCAAAAGAACATATAACGTGTATGTAGCAGTGGTGGGTTCCTACCGGTGCGGTCTGGTGCGTAGCTCCGGTAGGGAGCGGCCGATTGCGCAATTTGCGTGCGACCGCTCCGGTGCCGTCTTCGCCGGTCCGTCACGCGCATCGCCATCTTTTTAAAAGAATTTTTGGGCTTTTTTGCTTCTGCGCATGTGCGGAAGCAAAGTCTTGCCGAAATCTCACATACACGTGTGTCCCCCTCATGAGATTTCGGCGAGATTTTGCTTCTGCGCATGCGCAGAAGCAAAATTGTGCGAGGGGGAACACGCATGTAGTGCACGCGCATGAAATGTGGAGATGCGCGCACAGCACACCGGTATCGGTAAGTTAGGAACCCCCCCTGGTATGTAGGTATGTGTATGTATCTGTATATTGGAGCAAGATGGAATCTGAGAAGAGAGAGTGAAGCTGACTATGTGCACCTCTCCCTCACTTTAATCCAATTCACGTGCAAGTCTTGACATCCCCCCCCGATTCTCATAAATGTCAAGGTCCTCTTCGAACATGATGGATGAACATCATTGTGTGTGTGTGTGTGTGTAATTTCAGTATGTATGTATGTATGTATGCATGCATGCATGTACACACACACACACACTCTCTCTCACACACACACAGAGCTTATATTTGAATTTGAATTTGAATTTATTAAAATTTGTATGCCGCCCAACTCCCAGGGGGACTCTGGGTGGCTAAATATGCCACATTCTGGATAGAAGAAAGTGAACTTCCAATAATCTTTCCTGCAGTCCTCACCACTCTCTACCCAGCCTTCCTGTCCGAAACAGTAACACCTCCAAACCATATGAAGGCAATATGAAGGCAGTTTAGCGCTCTCCTCAATTATTTTTTCCAGCACAGTTCTGTGCTTTCTATTAATGCCGATCCCATGCTTGCCACAGTTCCTGTCTCCCCAAAGCTGTTCTCCTGCCGTCAAACAATTGTGCTGCTGTGAGAAAGCTGTTGCGTGATTTCAAATATCTCCGTTCCATAATTGGTTATAGAGAAGATGTCTAGCGTCCTCCAGTTGGCATTGTTTTTCTCATTCTAACTTGCCCACAGACCATGCTGGGCAGAGAAATTATCTCCCTTTTTTTTAAACTATTCCATTTGATGAAAGAAAATTTGCTGGAGAACTTGGAAAGAAAATGTGAGAGAGATTCTCACAGAACAGCATGGTGCTTTGCAATGATTTAGCACTGAGGCAGACTGGGGGAGGGTGACCATATGAAGTCCCTTTTTCATTGCGCCATTCTCTCACCTATACTGTCCTAAACTTCTTTTTTCCAGGGTAACCCGGAAAAAAAGAACCCTAGATAGAATTCCTTTTCAAGAAAACTCTTACTGCTTCAGAAATAGTTGGAGAACTTCTCTTTCCCTGGAGAAATGCAGGAAAAAATCTTCCACCTGATTTCCTGGCCTCCAGATTTGGTGAGTCAAATGAGGTTCAGTCTATTTTCATAAAGACTTGTCTTTATTTGTTGACTGCTTGGTTTATCTTTCATCCAGGAGCTCAAGGCAGCATGTATAAACCTTCTTCCACCGATTATCCTCAGAAATATTATTTATTTATTTATTTATTTGGTAGCTTTTTTATGCCACCCTACTCCCTCAGGACTCAGGGCGGCGTACAACATTTTATACAAAAACTCCAAACAAATTATTAAAAGCACTTAAAAACAGTTATATATATATATATATATATACACACACCATACATACATGGGGGAGACATCAGATATAAAATCGTCTCAACTCACCCCCACCTGCAGGGAGAGCCATGTCTTAATGGCTTTTCGGAAGGCCAGCAAGGTGGGGATGATTCGGATCTCTGGGGGGAGTTGGTTCCAGAGAGCAGGGGCCCCTACAGAGAAGGCCCTCCCCCTAGGCCCCGCCAGTCAGCACTGTTTGGCTGACGGGACCTGGAGGAGACCCACTCTGTGGGACCTAACCGGTCGGAGGGAGGAATGCGGCAGAATGCTGTCCCGGAGATAGCCTGGTCCTAAGCCATGTAGGGCTTTAAAGATGATGATCAGCACCTTGAATTGTACCCGGAGACCAATGGGCAGCCAATGCAGCTGGTGGAGTATAGGTGTTACGTGGGTGTACCTTGAAACACCCACCACAGCACGCGCAGCTGCATTTTGCACCAGTTGAAGTCTCCGAATACTCTTCAGGGGCAGCCCCATGTAGAGCGCATTGCAGTAGTCCAGTCGGGAGGTGACAAGGGCGTGAGTGACCATGAGTCTAGAACTGGGAGTTGTAGTCTTGCTTTAGACATGAAAGTCAGCTGGGTGACTTTGGGTGACAATCACCAGGAGACAGTGAGTTCTTGTCCTGCCTTTGACATAAAAGCGAGCTGGGGAACTTTGGACCAGTCACACTTTCTCAGCCCAACCCACCTCACAGGGTTGTTGTGGGAAAAATAGGAAGAGGAAGAAATATTGTGCATGCTTGCTGATTTGAGTTACTTATAAAGTATTAAAGGCAGGAAACAATCTAATAAATAAATAGAAATAAATAAACAACTCTACGAGGAAGACTGGGCTGAGAGGAATTGGCCGAAAGACACTGAGAGAACTTCTGTGTTTGAAGGTGAAGATGACTTTCAACACCTTCCATCACCATCTGATGGAAAATTTCCCACTATTCAAGATGAGCAAAAGTTGGAGTGGAGATCTAAGGAAAGATGTTCCTTTTTTGGCAATAGAAAATAAGATCTGTCTTTAGGGTTATTTTTACAGGAAGATTGGAGACGTCTACTCTGTGGTCAAAAATGTCAAGATGGCTGACACAATGGTTGTATCACATCTAAAACAGGTGGCATTTTGATCATACAAGACTGAGTGGATCTGGATATTGCCTCCTAAGGACCATGTCGATTGTCCCTCCTTGATTCTTGAGGGAGGAAAATTAACTCCCTCAGAACAGGTTCGCAATTTGGGAGTTCTCCTAGATCCACAGCTAAAATTATACCAACATCTCACAGCTGTGGCTAGGGGGCTTTTGCACAGGTTCGCCTGGTGCACCAATTGCGACCATACTTAGAGAAGGAGGCTCTACTCACAGTCACTCATGCCCTTGTCACCTCCCGATTGGACTACTGTAATGCGCTTTACATGGGGCTACCCTTGAAGAGTATTCAGAGACTTCAACTGGTGCAAAATGCGGCTGCACGTGCTGTGGTGAGTGTTTCAAGATATAGCCACGTAACACCTATACTCCGCCAGTTGCATTGGCTGCCCATTGGTCTCTGGGTACAATTCAAGGTGTTGATCATGATCTTTAAAGCCCTACATGGCTTAGGACCAGGTTACCTCCGGGACCGCATTCTACCTCATACTTCCCTTCGACCGGTCAGGTCCCACAGAGTGGGTCTCCTCCGGGTCCAGTCAGCCAAACAATGTCGGCTGGCGGGCACTAGGGGGAGGGCCTTCTCTGTGGGGGCCCTGCTCTCTGGAACCAACTCCCCCCAGAGATACGAATTATCCCCACCTTGCTGGCCTTCTGAAAAGCCGTGAAGACATGGCTCTTCCGGCAGGCGGGGGTCTGAGACAACTTCATCCTGGTCTCCCCCATGTATGTAAGATTTTGTGTGTTTTTTAAAAATGTATTTTAAATTGTTTTAAAATTATATTGTTTAGT
The DNA here is from genome assembly GCA_023053685.1 of Diadophis punctatus similis. Classification (NCBI taxonomy): domain Eukaryota; kingdom Metazoa; phylum Chordata; class Lepidosauria; order Squamata; family Dipsadidae; genus Diadophis; species Diadophis punctatus. The sequence continues at coordinate 5,098,111 of JALIGW010000027.1, forward strand.
GGTTCTTCAAATGTTGTACGCTGCCCTGAGTCCCCAGGGAGTAGGGCAGCATATAAGAATCCTAAATAAATAAATAATAAATACTGTCATGTTCATCATCTCAGCTTTTCTTTTTACCATATCCTATGGACACTCTTGGTGGAGTTTTTCCAGCCTGAGTACAAATAATTCAAATTCCAGCCTCCCCATATGAAGTCTGTTGTTTTTTAACTACAATATGAAAAGGGATTACAGAGCCTTCAAATCAACAAATGACCAAGAGCCAAACTTAATTTTTTGCTATTAATTATTATTATCAAGCAGCATATGGACCATTAAGCTAGAGCCATTTAAAATAGAACAGGTGAGAAACATGTTGGATTTTATTTTAAGAAAGATTATTTAGGTTTTAGCAACACTGGAATGTGATCTTGTTATAATCACATCTGATAAAGCAACAATGACGGTTATTCCACTCCTGTCATTGAAATAACTGTCACCAAAATAGGCCTTGCCTAAATCACATTCTGACATACAAGAAGAAACCAGGACAATTATGGGAACTATATGTTGCAACAGGCTCCAAAATTTAATTTGCCCTCACATTTCTATCCATAGTACCACCACAAGTTCTGTCATGGCTCCATCGAATCCCAGTTCGGAGGAGGAATTGGTACCGGGACCATCCGATGGGGATGGCGTGTCTCCCCTGGAATGTTTGGAGAGCCCAGGGGCTGAGGACGATGCTGCCCCAGGCTTCTCAGGCATTGGGGGAGGTGGTCGACCAGATGGGGAGCTGTCTGCTCTCGCAGATACATGGGAGGATCAGCTACTGACCAGCAGAGGTGCTGAGAGGCAGTAGATCCCCTCTAATGAGGAACAGCTGCCTCCCCGACCGATCCAAGGGCACGGAGAGTAGAATGGAGGCAAGCTCAAAGGAGGTCTGTGAGGCTGCACGGGAGAAGGTCACCCCACCCTCCTCACAAGGAACACCTAGCTTGGGTTGACTTAAGCAGAGGCTGAGGGAGGGTGTCTTTGTGGGGAACAATTGTTTTACTTTGGTGTGCACTTCCCTGGCCTTGGAAAAACTCTGCCTTGACTTGTGTTTCTGCCTTATGTCTTTGCCTTGTGAGCTTGCCTTGCCCTGTGGACCTTACCCCATGTGTTTGCACCTTGTCTTTGGACTTCCTCTCTGCCTTTGTGAATTGATTTTGTTGCTCACTCACATTTGTTTGTGGAATTGTGGGTGGCTGCCTTCAGGGAATGTTTGGGAAGAGTCTTTCCAGCCATTGTAGGGCCCTTTGTTGTGGAATTTAACAGAGCGATAAAGGACTCTATTGAAGCCTGCCTCTGCCTAGGCAATCTGGATCATAACAAGTTCCAACAAGGATGCATACAAAGCTAAAGGTGCCTTCACATATTCTTCCTCTGACCAGGTATAGGCCATCCTCTGCCAGCAATGTTCCTCTGGTTTTGACTCATACTGGTGCAAAAGAATTAATGGATATCAATTTGACATCAATTCAACACCAGCTTAAAGTAATTGCAGGCCATTTGCCATCCCAGAACATTCCACCCCAAGAAGCATTTTGGGAACAAAGAAATTTTGCCCACTCGGCTGAGTGTGAGACAGATGAACTCACATGTACCCAGAGGTTTCAGGTTATCTCAGAAGATCTGAATAAACACAATGGGTTTTCACACATTGCAATTGGTGACTGAGAAACTACTTGCAATCTGTCCCCCAAGGTTCTTAATTGCGTAACCAACCTGTCTCCCCCTCCTCACCCTTCTGCCCCATTGCCTCACCACTGTGCATTTAGCTCTAACCCTATATAAACATAAACCACTCTATGCATCTAATGAAGTGAGCAGCAGCCTACAAATGCTTACAATTTGTAATAACATTTATTAATCTTAAAGAGTGCTAGCAAACTCTTTCTGACATTAAATCCTCTCCCTCTCCCCAAAGAGCAATATTAAATTTAGGGCTAATATAGGTGGGCTATTGTCAGGCTCAAGGAACCAAGAACAACACAAGGAGTTACTCAGAGTAGTTTCTTTGTTGTTGCTTGCCTATGGACAGGAATCTTGCCAGACTAAAGCACAAATTTGCATAACTATTAGATATGCCATGTAAAAGGCTAGGATGGGTCCTCCTTCACCCTCTTTCTGCATATCATGGATTCCAACCACTTGATAAGTTCCATCTCCTTTTCGGGTCCCGGGGCCCATTGACAAAACTACATCTTCCGGGCCTTTGGGGAAAGCAACAGAATGCAGGCCAACCATACCTGCGGGGAAATGATTTTCCATAAAGAAGGGGCCACCACAGAAAAGGGCCTGTAAAATGATCCCACCAAATGTACATGCCTAATAGGAGGGACCCATAATACGCCCTGCCTTCCTGTTCTGATGGGCTGGGTAGATGGATAGAGATGGTCCTTCAAACAGCCTGGCCCCAAGCCATGTATGGCTTTAAAGGTGATAATCAGACCTTGAATTGTACCCAGAACCTGTTTGGCAGCCAGTGGAAGTTCCACAAAATAGGTGACACATGCATAAGACTTGGCTTGTGCAAAACTGTTCGGGCTGTTTTATTCTAAGGTGACCAGACGTCCCGCTTTTGGCGGGACAGACACGCTTTTCAAGCGTGCGTCCCGCATCCCGCATTCTTTCCAAAAAGTCACGCTTTTTTGGAAAGAATGCCAAAACAGCGGGACGTCTGGTCACCTTAGAAGGGGAAGCACAAAAGAGAGGTACTACCACCGAAATAAAAACCGGAAGCAAGTCGGGCTCTTTGAAAGCAGGGGCCAGCATCAGGGAAGGTTTCCCTGACGGAGGTAGCAGCGAGTCCTTCGCCTGAGCCGCAGTAATTTCAGCGGGCCGGCTGCCTGCTGGGGGGAGGGGGAAGGGGGGCTGCTCCTCCTCTCCTTCCCCCGCCCCATCCCTAGCCCCGCCCTCGGAGGCGCCGCTGCTGTTGGGATGCGGGTGGAGGGGTGAGGGACGAGGAGCCGTCGTCTCAGAAAAAGGTAAGCTGCCGGCTGCCTCCTTTCCCCGCCTCTCGCCTCCCGTTCGTCGCTTGCCAGCCCAAGCCACTGCCGGCTCCCGAAGGCCTCCCGCCTCCCCCCCCCAACCTGGACGCCGACATTTGCGTTGTTTTGCCTTCTGCGTTCTGCGCATGTGCAGAGGGCAAAACTCAAATGGCGGCGCCCAGGCGGGGCCCCCCCCATCCCGCTTTAAAAAAAAATCTGGTCACTTTATTTTATTCTGAACTAGTTGAAAGCTTCTGAATATTCTTCAAGGGCAGTCCCTTGTAGAGCACATTGTAATAGTCCAGATGACCAGCATATGGGTGACTGAGAGAAGGGCACATTGGTCCAGGGATGGTCATAACTGGCGCACAACTGGCAGTTGTTCAAAGGCATTGGAGAGTCATGCCAGAAAATCTGCTCCTTTTGTACACGCAACATCAGGACACACTTGCAGAACATTGTAATGCAACTTTTGTCATTCTGTCCCCTCTTCTGTGTCCTCATCAGGCGCCACTGCCAGGAGTTTAACCAACATGCCAGATGCAAAGTTCTTGGGTGCTTAAAAGCTTCTCTATTGTTTGTTCTGTTGAACTAATGAAGGCCTTCTTTACAATTAGACAAAGCAGCTATTTCCCCACATTTCTCCTTTCCCCCCCTTATTTTTCAGTCAGCTAATAATCTGTCAGCTCAAGTTATATCTGGGCCATGCACAGCAACTCAACTCCCCACTGCTTTGTAAATCTCCACAAGGCTGTGTCTTTAAAATGCACACGCACATACGCAATCAGCAATAAGCAGAGAGGAGGGGATAAAGAATGGTGAGAGAAAGAAACAGCACGCATGCCAGGAATGGAAACTAGTAACTAAACAAGAATTGAAAAATACGGTAATCTGCATTTTTCCCCATGAATTCTTATTCAATTTGGTGAGAAATGATTTTTCAAATTTCCTTTCAAAGGAGAAGAGAATTTCAAGTAAGTCCCCAGGAGTCCAATGGGGTGTTTTGCTATTTTACTTCCAGGGTGGCAAATGTGTGTATTATTAACTGGTGAGCTGTTCATAGGGCCAGGCTCTCTCTAGAAGTTTGTAGCTCACCAGCAAAATTCTCCACCACCTTCATTTATTGAATTTATAAGTCCGCCTAATGAAAAATGGCTCCAGGCCACCCAGGTATCCCTTAAATAGTTAGAACAATTAATTAGTGGAACAGCTTGCCTCTAGAAGTTGTGAATTTATTTATTTGTTTGTTTGTTTTGTTTGTTTGTTTGTTTATTATTTACTTACTTACTATTTACTTACTTACTTACTTACTTACTTACTTACTTACTTACTTACTTATTTATTTATTTATTTATTTATTTATTTATTTATTTATTTATTTATTTATTTATTTATTTATTTATTTATTTATTTATTTATTTATGAGACTTATATACCTCCTCAAAGTGCAAGCAACCTCTAAGCCAGGGGTCTCCAACCTTGAAGACTTTAAGACTTGTGGACTTCAACTCCCAGACTAATTCAATTCTGGGAGTTGAAGTCCACAAGTCTTAAAGTCGCCAAGGTTGGAGACCCATGCTCTAAGCGGTTTATACCAGTAAGCAATGCATATTTATATTTATATTGCCCCCAACAATCTGGGTCCTCATTTTACCTACCTTGGAAGGATGGAAGGGTGAGTCAACTTTGAGCCGTTGAGATTTGAACTGCTGAACTGCTGATCACAGTCAGCTAAAGTAGCCTGCAGTACTGCACTGTAACTGCTGCGCCACCTCGACTCTTGAATGCTCCAACACTGGAAGTTTTTAAGAAGATGTTGGACAACCATTTGTCTGAAGTAGTGTAGGGTTTCCTGCCTAAGCAGGGGGTTGGAATAGAAGACCTCCAAGCTCCCTTCCAACGTTGTTGTTGTTGTTGTTGTTGTTGTTGTTGTTGTTGTTGTTGTTATTATTATTATTATTATTATTATTATTATTATTATTATTATTATTATTATTATTATTATTATTATTAAATCCCAAAGGGAGACCTTCTCCAAATGGGTTTTCTTAATTGCCCAGAAGAGGCAGCCCTGGGAAAGCTCCATGTGGTGGCAATTCAGTCTCAGAAAATAAAAAGGTTATTCACTCCACTACTATTTATTGATTAGATTTTAATCCCGCCTCTATTACTTTATAAGTATAGTAATGAGTGGTGGAAAAAAATGGTGAACATCCATAATACTCCTTCCTTCTCCTCTTTTCCCCCACAACAACAAAAGTGAGTTGGCCTGAGAGAGTGATTGACAATGAAGCGTTTTCAAGCAAAAAAACCAACAAAGTCCAGTTGCCTTTTGAAAAACATCTTTGGGACAACATGATAATCCACAAAGAAGCATTTCACATCCAGCCAAAATTAAATCAATCACAATTAGTCAGATATCAAAATATATGCAACCGGCTGAGGAAGCACTGAAGGCTCCACTGAAAAAATTGACTTACGTGAATCTCCTGATCACAGTACCCACAACCTGCGTTGCTTATCTTACAATCTCAATTGAAATCAGAATTCAGCCGGCCCTCTGTGGCTCCACCAAAGGTTACCTTAATCTTCAATCCTGTTCATCTTAAATTTAGATTTATTATTAGAGTTGGAAGGGACCTTGTAGGTCATCTAGTCCAACCCCCTGCTCAAGCAGGAGTTCCTACACCATTTGAGACAGATGGCAGTCCAGTCTCCCCTTGAAGGTCGCAAGTGTTGGGGCTCTCACAACCTCCGCTGGCAAGCTGTTCCACTGGTTGATCGCTCTCACCGTCAGAAAGTTTCTCCTCACTTCCAGGTTGAATCTCTCCTTGGTCAGCTTCCATCCGTTATTCCTTGTTTGGCTTTCTGGTGCCATAGAGAACAGCCTGACCCCCTCCTCTCTGTGGCATCCCCTCAAGTATTGGAACACTGTTATCATGTCACCCCTGGTCCTTCTCTTCGCCAGACTGGCCAAGCTCAGTTCCTGCAACCGCTCTTTGTATGTTTTATTATGTTACTATACTGGGGCCAGAACAGAGCAGGACTAAAACGTGAGAGAATATACTTTGGTTCCAAAGCATCAGTGAGTACCCGGAATGTATCTCCCACCTATTGAGAGACAGATGAAAAAAATGTTGTGAATGTGAATAATTGAGAACAATTCAAAGGCGGTACACCTTGAGTTTTACACCCAAGTCTTTTGCAACCTTAAAGTAAAGAAAACTTCAGGCTGAATTTTTGCATGCAAAATAGGTTCTCAATCAGCTGGGCTATAGCTCTCTTGCACAGGCAAATTGGAAGTGGGTGATGGATTTGGCCTCAAAAGTTGCTGTGTGTGTGTGTGTGTGTGTGTGTGTGTGTGTGTGTGTGTGTGTGTGTGTGTGTGTGTAAAAATCCATTTGTCCTTCTTGTTCACAGAGTCTGGCTTCCGTCGTTCATTCTCGTTGGACAGCTATTCATATAAGGGCTTTGCATTTCTGCAAAATACAAATATAATTACAACCAAGAGAAAGGAAAAAGAAATTGCTGTCAGTGGAATCCTGCAGGCATTTTATCTGCCATATTATTATTATTTTAAAGTACAGGAACATTAATCCCGGCAATGTTGCTCCTTACAGATTCTCTCCCAGAAGAGAAGGATGGAGAGGGAGGGGGGGGGAGATACAGAATCCGTCAGCGCAATTTCATTTGCAAATACCTTCCCAGAAAAGCAGGAGGAACAACGAGGGGACTGGGCTGGGAGGAAGGCTCCGACACTGGGAACAAGTGCTCACATCAGCCATGAGCTGCGACTTCTCACCCTTGCAAATAATAATAATAATAATAATAATAATAATAATAATAATAATAATAATAATAATAATAATAACAACAACAACAACAACAACAACAACAACAACAACAACAACAACAACAACAACAGAGTTAGAAGGGACCTTGGAGATCTTCTAGTCCAACCCCCTGCTTACGCAGGAAACCATACACTACTTCAGACAGATAGTTATCCAACATCTTCTTTAAAAATGTCTAGTGTTGGAGCATTCACAACTTCTGGAGGCAAGCTGTTCCACTGATTAATTGTTCTAACTGTCAGGAAATTTCTCCTTAGTTCTAAGTTACTTCTCTCCTTGTTTAGTTTCCACCCATTACTTCTTGTTCTAACCTCAGGTGCTTTGGAGAATAGTTTGACTCCCTCTTCTTTGTGGCAGCCCCTGAGATCTTGGGACGGTGCTATCATGTCTCCCTTAGTCCTTCTTTTCATTAAACTAGACATACCCAGTTCCTGCAATCATTCTTCATATGTTTTAGCCTCCAGTCCCCTAATCATCTTTGTTGCTCTTCTCTGCACTCTTTCTAGAGTCTCTTTCTTGTGCTCAGATTAAAAGTGGAAATCAAACAGCCCCAAAGTTCACATTCCTTCATTAATGGATTAAAAGAGGCTTCATTCTTGTCTGGTTCCTGGCTTTTGTCCAAAAGTAGGCCTGCCGCCTTCCCCACCCGATTGGGACTTTGGGATACATCGTGGCAGCATTCTTGCCAAGTGGATGTTTTGAACCAATGCTTGAGCAGAGAAATAAACTGGTTGAAAGCCAGCAAAGTGAGATTAAGACCAACAAGATGGAATTATGGTTTGTGGGTGGTGCATCTGTCCAGCTCTGGAAGAAGCAGATTGACAGCTTGGAGGTGGTCCTACATCCATCACTAACACTAGAGGGACAGGTGACCTTGGTGGCATGAGGCGCATTTGATCCACTATGGCTGATTTATTAACAGTGACCTTACCAGGACAAAGAGAGCCTTGCAACAGTGATTGATGTTCTGGTAATTTCCTAGTTGGATTATTGCAATGTGTTCTATGTGGGACTTTTTTTTGACAACAATTCTGAAACTTCAGAGAGTTCAAAATAGGGCAGCTAATAACCCTGCTCATTGGGACTGGTGGATACAAACATAAAGTTCTTCTCCATCCAACCACTCAGGGTCACCTCACACCCTGAGATGAGCAGCAAACAATTTGATAAATAAATTTTAAAAATTCACTGGCCGCCAATTTGTCACGTAGTGAATATTGTCAGTTGTATGTCTATGCAGGGTGATGCATCCCTATCCTAATATTATGGTACATTCCAATACAAGCAGGACACGTGATGTGATCTTATGCGCATGTGTGCATTCCTGATTCTCCATTATTCTCTTCTGCCTTTGATTCCGACCGGGAGCGGTCACGATTTATTAGCAAGAATGTAACTATTCAGGATTTATTGTTTTTGTACCGAAATAAATATTTTCTATTAGACTTTTAATCTCAATTTTTATTTCTGAATGTCTGAATTGCAAGGAAAGATCCACATCGCCTCTATGAGATTTATTCTCACCTTAACACAGTTGGTGTCCAGCTGCTGATTTTGACATCCAAAATAGTTGTGAACCAGATTATTTGAAGGAGCACGCTCTCCATATGTACCTACCTAGATCTTGAGATCTTGGATCAAAAGAGGTCTTTTTTCTGTGGTGGACCACACCCCATCTATGGAATGCTCTCCCCAAAGAGACCAGAATATGCCTACCTTAGCATCATTTTGTTGCCAAATGAAGATCTTCCTATTTTCCCAGGCTTTTTAATGTTTAATTGTATTTTGAACTGTAGCTTAATCCTATTTTAATTCATATTGCTTTGCTTTTGAAAGGCCACCTTGCTGCTGCCTAGTTTTACGTGATTTGATATGCCAACTTTTGTTAGACCAATTCTGGAATACAGCTCACCTGTCTGGAATGCGCACTGCATATCAGACATAAATACAATTGAGAGAGTCCAGAAATATTTCACAAGAAGAGTCCTTCACTCCTCCACTCACAACAAAATACCTTATTCCACCAGACTTGAAATACTGGGATTAGACAATTTACAACTACGTCGCCTCCGATCTGATCTAAATGTAGTTCATAAAATCATATACCAAAATGTCCTTCCTGTTAATGACTACTTCAGCTTCAACCACAGCAATACACGAGCACGTAATAGATTCAAACTAAATGTAAAGCGCTCCAAACTCGACTGCAGAAAATACGACTTCAGCAACAGAGTGGTCAATGCCTGGAATGCACTACCTGACTCTGTGGTTTCTTCCCCAAACCCCAAAAACTTTAACCTTAGACTGTCTACAGCCGACCTCTCCCCATTTCTAAGAGGTCTGTAAGGGGCGTGCATAAGCGCACCAGCGTGCCTACCGTCCCTGTCCTACTGTCCTATTGTCCTCTATTATTGTTCCTTTTTACTTATGTTTATACAAATTACTACTATACATGTTTGACAAATAAATGAATAAATAAAAATAATAAATAAACTTTATTTTGTGTGTGATTTGACTGCATATGTTTTAACGGAAATTGTTTGTTTTTAGGGTACTTTATTGCAAACTGCCCATTAAACTGGCTATTAAAATAAAAATAAAGAAAATGTTCACTTGCATACAGCCTTCTTCTCTGTTAAGCCTTTGGCAAAAAAAAGACCCTCTGCGGCTTTCCAAAGCTTAGGGTTATATCTGGCCCTCCCTGCAAACCCTAGACTGTTTCACCCATCTTTTCACAACCAGGTTCAGTGATAAGGACAAAAGGGAGTGATTGACACCTTTCATACTTCCCAGCTTTTGAGAGCAGCAGATGCTCCCAACCACCACATTTAGATGTTTGTGATGGGAAATAATCCAGACTGGAGAAACATGCTAATATGCATCATGCAAACAGCTCAGAGGTCTAACTGGGAAATACAGCGCATCGTTGAAAATAGCTCTTTAGAAGAAGAAATGCTGAAAACAGGAAAAAAAAAAACAGCTTCTATCTATGCAAACAAATTTTAGGCAAAGGAAGAAAGCCATTTTGTAAAGAGAAATCGGGCAATGAATAGCTAGCATATGAATAAACACCATCTACAGAGAAACCGATAAAAATTCAATTTCTTAGTACACACATTTCCTGTCTGGCTCTCCAGTTCTCGCAGGGTGTCTCTTGGCCCTGGTGCACTTGCTCTCTCTCTGTCTCCCGGGCTGGGCTGCTTTCAAAGCCTCCATCTGGAATGTGGGAGGAAGAAACAGAGATCCAATTCAAAGCCAAGCAGCCAAATTGATTTGGATAATGTGATATTTTTCTCTTCCCCCTTTTCCCTTCTTCAGAACGCCTTGGAATTAAAGTGGATGCAAAATGTGATGCAATGAAACACATACTCTCATCAACGCACACGCTCACACCAATGCACACTTTTGTCAGTGTACCCTTTGGCCAATGCACACGCTCCCATCAATGCACTTTGATCAATGCACACTTTGGTCAATTCATATTGGAATTCATTGTTGGAATGTATTTCTATGCAACAACTACAGTAGTATTCAGCCAGTAGATGGCAGTATTTACAAGTCTGGATCTATGGTATGTACTCTATGCTCTTTGTTCTAAGTAGTTTCCTGTTTCCTGTTACAGATATATAGATGAACAGTAAAGCACATGGTGACTGTACACTTTGTTTGCTCTGTGGTGCTTTATACAAACAGAAATTCTAACAATGCACAATTTTAGGGCATGTCAAAATTTTCAACTTTCAATTTCCAAACATTAGGGGTGCTCAAAAGTTGTAACATGCCTTGGGGATCGTAAAGATATTTTGGTTATTTTAATATAATTTAGAGGTGCTTGGTAAGTAACTACATACATATCATAACTTTTTAACATTTTGTTTGTTTCATTTGCACATGTTCCCACCAATGCAAACTTTAGTCAATGCATTCTCTCTCACCAATGCACACTTTGATGAAACCTTCCAAGGATGAAACATGAGGCTGGGGCTTACCTCATATAACTGAAGTTCCAATCAGAAACATCCAGATATCAGCAAGTTTAGACAGAGAGAGCAGGTTCAATCACATTGTTTCCCATCCCTTTGCATTTCCACTGGATGCCAATCCTGGTACCTTGTTTATGGACAATATATATCTAAATATCTCACTTACACCTTGGTGTTACCTGTTCTGCATGGAAAAGAATACTGAAAAATCATTGAAGCATGTTTGATGCTAGAAGTTGGGTGACAAATTCTTGCTGCACACTGTAGACCAGGGGTGTCAAACTTGCATTGTCGCAGCGTTGTCACATGATGTATCACAACTTTTTTCCCCTTCGCTAAACCAGGTGTGGGTGTGGCCAGTGCATGATGCATCCGGCCTGCAGGCTGCGAGTTTGACAGCCCCGCTGTAGACCCAAAATAAGGACTTTCCAGTCAGTGGTCACAGATCTGGGAGGAGGAAGCTCTAACAGGGAGCAAAGGGGACAGGCAGTTAAGGATCCTGGTTGATCTGAAGATACAGCTTGTAATGGGCCGCCCATTGCACCTGTTTTTTCTTTCTTTCTGGTGTGTTCTGTTTTCTCCAACCATCAAAAAGGGCCTTTTGTGTGTGTGGGGGGGGTCTCTTAATTATCTAAAGTCACATCAGTTTGCCTTCATGACATGATAAAGTTTCCTTTGTGTCAAGCTTGCTTCCTAGTAACTTATTTATTTGATTTGTATCCTGCCTTCATTACTTTATAAATAACTCAGAATAGGAAACATATCTAATACTCCTCCTTCCTCCTATTTCCCCCCACAACAACCACCTAGCGATGTGGGTTGGTCTGAGAGAGAGTGACTGGCCCAAGATCACCCAGATGGCTTTCGTGCCTAAGGCAGGACGTTGGCCACAGCCGCCGCCACCGCTGATTGGTTGGGCTTGTAAGAGGAAGAATCCAGCCCTCCGATTGGCCACCGCGTTTGACAGCCGCTCTTAAATAGCGCTGTCAAACGCGGCTGAGGTGAACTGTCTGCCTCCGATCTTTCTTAGCATTCCTGTTATACTGTTTACTTGCTGTTGCCTTAATAAAGGCTAGTTTGTTCTGACTCCAGTCTCCTGTCGTCCCTACGACTCTCGGACACAACATTTACCATTAGACCAAACTGGCTTTCAATGTGCAGTAATGGAGAAACTTCACTCCAGTCCCAAGAAAGGCTTACAGTACATGGAAGATTTGCTACGGGCTTTTTAGCATCACAAAGTCTGTTACCATTTCCAATGCCAACTGTTGATGCTTGGCTGCTGGAATTACAAGGAAAGCGGGTGTCTGTTTGCTCAAATACATCCCTGAGCTCTTCTCTTTCTAAAGCTCAGACTTCTTATCAGCATGACTAAAACTATGTGATATTTGCCCAGGGGAACCATGCAACTCCAACCTTGCCTTTCCCCTTTGTAGTCTGTGTGTCAACTCTGCCATGCAAATTTGATTTAAAGAAATATATGAATAGAAGCCTAAGGACTAACAAAAAGGGGGAAGTCATGTTTTTAGAATACATACGGTGAATTGAGACTCACAGTGAAAACTGTGCTATAAAATGCGGACTGGGAGGGAGGCAGAAAACCTTGACTCACCCTTTGCAACAAAGGGTATGTTAATCCAACCACCTAGAAGGATTTGAAGAATGTCCTGGTATAACAGAGGCCACTTATTTTCAGTTCCCAAAGCAGTTTCTAGAAAACCAAAGCGATGTACTGACTTCTGTTATGTACTGTCTGTGTACATGGTTTCACCCAGGTCCAGCGTTTGAGTGGGAGAATGCTCAAACGCTATTGGTTGATGCATCTGACAGCTCCCTATAAAAGGGCTAGCTGTCAGACTGCAAGTTGCTGGTTGTACAGAGAAGTTGCCAAGTAAAGAAGTTCCTTTTGAAGTCTGTCTCCTGTCGTTATTCCCACTACTCAACAGTGCCGATGAGGGCTTGGGACTAGGAGAACGAAGACAGCCTACTTAGGCACCGCAACCAGCCAGGCAGTTTTCCCCAAGGGACCACTGACTCCTCGCTGGCAATGTCTGCCTTCCACCCACCAGCGCCCTTCAACCCGGCGAAAGAGAAATGGGAGTCGTATATGAGGAGGTTTGAGTGCTTCCTAGAAGCAAATAATCTGTTGGGTCTGACAGATAACCGAAAAAGAGCACTTTTCTTGAATCACTGCAGCCCCGAGGTGTTCGACACCGTGGAGTCGCTGTCATACCCAACCCCAGTACATACCATACCGTGGCAGGTCCTGCAAGAGACTTTGAAGACCCACCATGCTCCCACTCCCTCCAAGGTCGTCTGGCACTATGAATTCCAGCAGCGCATGCAACAGGAGGGTGAGACGATCAACCAGTACATCGCTGCCCTCCATAAAGCTGCAGGTCACTGCGAATTCAGAGACCTTAATGATTTCCTGCTCAATCAGTTAATATGCAGCATCCAAGACATTTGCCTCCAGTGCTGGCTCCTGGTGAGACCCAATCTGACCCTGACCACCGCTCTGGACAAAGCCAGAGTGGCTGAATCTTCAACCAAAGCTGCGGAATCGCTGCACAAATTTGCTGCCTCCAGAGCTGAAGCCAAGCCGCCTGCCTTGGTGCACAAGGGCATGTTCGAGGATTTGACTAGCAGCGACGAGGATGTCTGCCGCATTGACCGCAGGTGGCAACCCGACAAGAGGGACAGTAGAGCTGACTGTGCCAACTGTGGGGGGGCAGCATCTGAGGGCATTGTGCCATTTCCGTGATGCCATTTGCCAACGGTGCGAGCGGTGAGGACATTTAGCTAAGGTTTGCCGCACCATTTTGCCCGCCAATCATGCAAAGTGCAGGGTGCCTCATGTAACGACCTGTCAAAACCTTTTTGGCGGGAAACTTGGAAACCGCACCGAAAAGCCGCAGTTCAGGAACAACCAGACACAAACCAGACGTGAGTTGCTAGGGCCAGTATCCCCAGTAAGAACATTCTGACAATCACCGTGTCAATCGACGGTGCCCCTTGTCTCATGGACGTTGTCACCGGCTCCGCTGTCTCCATCGTCGCCTGGCAGACCCTGAAGCTCGCCCTTCCAAACCTCCAGAAGAGCCGCCTCCGGCGACACCACATCAAACTCTCCGACTACCAGGGAAATCACATTCCCGTTGTCGGCCAAGGCCAGTTCCTGGTCAAGTTCAACCATTTTGAGGGGCCTCTCCAGCTCACCGTGGTCAGCGGTAGCCTTCCAAGCCTCTTGGGCTTGGATTGGTTCGATGCCCTCAGCCTGGGGGTGACCGTCATCAACTCCATTGCCAACCCTGAGTTTGACGACCTATTCAAGGAGTTCCAGGACATTTTTAGCAAAGACCTAGGCAAGTATGTGGGCACCCCTATCTTTTTTAGCCTTGACCCCAATCCATTTGGAGCCCAGGCGGGTGCCATTGGCTTTGCAGCCCAAGATTGACAGGGAGCTTGATAAGCTTATCAGGCAGGGAATCCTTGAACCGGTCGACCATGCCAAATGGGAGAACTCTATAGTTACTCCCGTTAAAGGGGAATGCACCATCAGGATATGCGCAGACTATAAATGCACGCTGAATAAGGCGTTGCAGCAGAGTGCATATCCCATGCCGATTGTGCACCATCTACTACATTCCCTTGGCCCTGGCCACCTGTTCGCTAAACTCGACCTGGCACAGGCGTACCAGCAGCTGCCAGTAGGTGGTGCTACCGCTGAGGTGCAGACCACTGTGACTCACAGGGGGGCTTTTAAGTGTCACAGGCTGCAGTTTGGAGTTAGCGTGGCCCCGGGGTTGTTCCAGAGTGTAATGGAATGCCTATTGCAGAACATTTCTGGAGTCGTGCGTATTTTGATGACGTGCTCATCTCAGCCTGTCACCCTGATCAGCTCTGCTCTCGAGTTAGAATGGTTTTGTCAAAACTGTGTGCTGCTGGCCTTAAAGCCAAGCACAGTAAATGCTTGCTGGGGGTGCCAGAGGTCAAATTTTTAGGCTACCGCATAGATAAACATGGCATTCATCCAACTGAAAGCAAGCTCCGGGCCATCCACGATGCACCTGCCCCAAAAAACCAATCGGAGCTCCAAGCCTTCCTTGGACTCCTAAACTTTTACAGCCTGTTTCTAAAAAACAAGGCTACCATTGTGGATCCCTTGTACAGGCTCCTGGTGAAGAACACCCCTTGGGTTTGGGGACCCAGAGAGGCTGAGGCCTTTGAGGCCGTCAAATTACTTTTGATAGCTGACAGTTTCCTGATACAATACAATACCACTTTGCCCCTAGTCCTCGTTTGTAATGCCTCCCCCTTCGGCGTCAGGGCTGTTTTAAGCCGCAGGCTCCCAAATGGTACTGAGCCCCCAGTCGCTTATTATTCCAGGACCCTGTCCAGTGCTGAGAGAAACTATAGCCAGCTAGACAGAGAAGCGCTGGCAGCCATGGCTGGGGTCAAGAAATTCCACGAGTATCTGTTTGGGAGGGATTTTGAATTGGTTACGGACCGTAAGCCTCTGTTGGGATTGCTTGCTGGGGACCGACACACCCCAGTGGCCTTGTCCCCTTGTTTCACCAGATGGGCCATTTTTCTGTCGGCCTATTCCTATCGACTTGTGCACTGGCTTGGATGGGACATGGGCAACACAGACGCTTTGAGTAGGTGCCCGTTGCCCGACTTGCTGACTGACATTTCTCCGGATGCTCTGGTCCTGTTGATTGACCTTGCTGACTCTGGCCTCGTTACCTCGGCTGAGGTGGCTAGCCACACAGCTAAGGACCCCTCACTCAAGACTGTCTTGAACTGAGTGTGGAGGGGATGGCCGAAGGACCCTGTCAAAACCGAATTCAGGCCATTTGCACAACAGCAGCATGAACTGTCAGAACAGAGAGAGATTTTTCTAGCATTTATGGATGCATTCTTAATGCAGTGTAAGGATGTACGCAAATGGAAAACAACAGAAAGAGAAGATAAAGAGAAGATATTTGCTCCAGAGCAGAATAGCCTTGAGCAGCCTTTCTCTTTGCCAGCGTGACAGTTCATTTGTGCTGTGTTCTGGGAGTGGACAGCTACAGGGCGCCTGTAACTAAGCAGGTGTTGTCTTTACTGTGGCACTAAAGGAAATTGCAGAAAACTGTGAACAGAATTGCTCATATTAATGACATCCACCTGCCCTCCCCATCAAGTATGTTTCTCTTCACTCAAAGTCTCCAGCGATCAGAATCTTTTTTTTGGGGGGGGGAATCCCATTGTTTATCAGAGCCTTCCCCTCCACTTCTGATTCATTCCTGCTTGCAATTATTATTTTTTTTGGTAGTCTGCCGTGTGTTGTTTGCGGGCCACAATGAGACCGTCCCCCCACTTGCAGAAATATTCCATCACGTCCTCGGATCTGCCTTGTCTCTTTGCTACTGATTATTTCCTGTAAGAAGCGAAAAAAGAAAGGAAGGAAGGAAGGAAGGAAAGAAAGAAAGGAAAGAAAGAAAGAAAGAAAGAAAGAAAGAAAGAAAGAAAGAAAGAAAGAAAGAAAGAAAGAAAGAAAGAAAGAAAGAAAGAAAGAGGGGATAGTTTACATTTTTCATCCCTTTCGAAAGCAACAGGATTGGCAGTTCAATCCAGGAAAATCATTTCTAGTGCAAAAGTAATCTCTTGGATCATGAAGCCTTAATGGTTGCAAGAGAAATCTGAGCACAGTGAAAATGGATGTCATTTTCCTAGCCTGTCATTTTGTTTCATTTCAGCTGTTTGTCCCCTCCTCAGTGTAAATTTTGACTTGCTTCTGGTTTTTTTTTTTTTCTTACTGCTTGGAGATCTTTCTTTCCTATACACCAGGGGTCGGGAACCTTTTTGACTAAGAGAGCCATGAAAGCAAAAAATTTGGAAATTTATTTCAGTGAGAGCCATATAATATATTTTAAAAGTGAATTCAACTAAATGTCAATAGGGACAATGGGATATTGAGAGAATCCCTGTTTTTGTGCTGTTTAATTTGTTGCTGCTGTAGCAGCTTCCTTGCTCCAAAGTGATATTTGTCTTTGAGTTGGTGATTTCCATCATAGCATTGGTAATGATTCTTTCTTTCTTTCTTTCTTTCTTTCTTTCTTTCTTTCTTTCTTTCTTTCTTTCTTTCTTTCTTTCTTTCTTTCTTTCTTTCTTTTTCTTCTTCTTCTTCTTCTTCTTCTTCTTCTTCTTCTTCTTCTTCTTCTTCTTCTTCCTTCCTTTCTTCTTCTTCTTCTTCTTCTTCTTCTTCTTCTTCTTCTTCTTCTTCTTCTTCTTCTTCTTCTTCTTCTTCTTCTTCCTTCTTCTTCTTTCTTTTTTTCTTTCTTTCTTTCTTTCTTTCTTTCTTTCTTTCTTTCTTTCTCTCTGCAAACCAATCCCCACCGTGGCTCCTTTCTCCCTCGCCCAGCCCTCTTCCAAGACGTCAAGTGCGGGGAACCGCACCAAGCGAGGTAGGTGGGTGGGTTGCTGAAGAAGCCCCGGAGCCCCGCCGCCAACCTGAGTCTCCTGCTGGGAAGGAGCCTCTGTCGCTGTCTCTCGCTGGGTTCCAGCCACCAGACTGAGTCCCTGACCGCGGCACCGGCAGGGTTAATGCGTATGGGAGAGGAGAGAGAGCGCTACCGCCGCCGCTGCTACTTTCACCGCTTCGATATTTCTTTGGTGGGCGCGCGTGGGAGGGACCATGGAGCAGAGGCGCCCGGCAGCTTAAGGCAAGAGGCGGGTGGGAGACGCGGGCAGGAGCCTGTCGCCGCCGCCGCCACTTCTGGCATCCCCACGCCTCTCACCCCGCTCGCCGGGTGCCTCTGCTCAGCGGTCCCTCCTGCGCAGGCCCACCAAAGAAATATTGGAGCAGCGCAGCGGCGGCGGGTAGCGCGCTCTCTCCTTCCCTCCAGGGAAGGAGAGAGCGCGCTACCGCCGCCGCTGCCCTGCTCCAATATTTCTTTGGTGGGCCTGCGCAGGAGGGACCGCTGAGCAGAGGCACCCGGCGAGCGGGGTGAGAGGCGTGGGGATGCCAGAAGTGGCGGCGGCGGCGACAGGCTCCTGCCCGCGTCTCCCACCCGCCTCTTGCCTTAAGCTGCCGGGCGCCTCTGCTCCATGGTCCCTCCCGCGCGCGCCCACCAAAGAAATATCGAAGCGGTGAAAGTAGCAGCGGCGGCGGGTAGCGCTCTCTCTCCTCTCCCATACGCATTAACCCTGCCGGTGCCGCGGTCAGGGACTCAGTCTGGTGGCTGGAACCCAGCGAGAGACAGCGACAGAGGCTCCTTCCCAGCAGGAGACGCAGGTTGGCGGCGGGGCTCTGGGGCTTCTTCAGCCGCTTGGCTGGAGAACGGCGGGGATGTGGCCATGGCCGTTTTTTAGCTCCCCCCGTCCCGGCTGAACGCCGCCATTTGGGTTATTTTTCCCTCTGTGCATGCGCGCGCATGCACAGAGGGAAAAATAACCCAAATGATTGTGGTCAGCCGGGACGGGAAAGCGGTGATTGTGTTCAGCCGGGACGGGAAAGCGGGCAGGAGAAGCTCCGCGCCGCAACCGCCGCCAGTTCCATCGGCTATACGCCGAAGGACTGGCCCGGGCGAACCGGGAGGATTTCACCCCTGCTGCGAGCCATATGCAGTCATCAAAAGAGCCACATCTGGCTCGCGAGCCATAGGTTCCCGACCCCTGCTATACACCCATTTCTTCTGTGTGCTGCAGCTGCCAAAAAAGCCAATGCAATCCTAGCTTGCATTAACAGAGGGATAGAACCAAGATCACGTGATGTATTAGTACCACTTTATAAAGCCTTATTAAGACCACACTTGGAATACTGCATCCAGTTTTGATCACCATATTATAAAAAAAGAGGTGGGGACTCTGGAAAAAGTGCAGAGAAGATCCTCACTTCCAGGTTGAATCTCTCCTTGGTCAGCTTCCATCCATTATTCCTTGTTTGGCTTTCTGGTGCCATAGAGAACAGCCTGATCCCTCCCCTCTGTGGCATCCCCTCAAGTATTGGAACACTGCTATCATGTCGCTCCTGGTCCTTCTCTTCACCAGACTGGCCAAGCTCTGTTCCTGCAATCGCTCTTTGTATGTTTTATTTTCCAGACCCTTTATCATCCTGGTTGCTCTCTTCTGCACTTTCTCTAGGGTTTCAATGTCTTTTTTGTAGTGTTGTGACCAAAACTGGATGCAGTACTCTAGGTGTGCTCTGACCAAGGCTTTATAGAGTGGTAGTAGTACCTCTCTGGTCCTTGATTGTATCCCTCTATTTATGCAGCTTAGGACTGCGTTGGCCTTTTTGGCTGCTGCTGCACACTGCTGGCTCATATTTAGTTGGCTGTCTACCAAGACTCCGAGATCCCTCTCGCAATCGCTGCTGTTGAGTGTGGTTTCACCCAGTTTGTATGTGTATTTTTGATTCTTCTTGCCTAGGTGCAGAATTTTACTTTTCTCCATGTTAAATTTCATTTTATTGGTTTGGGACCAGTGTTCAAGTCTGTCGAGGTCCCTCTGGATTTTGAGTCTGTCCTCTGGGGTGTTTGCTACTCCTGCCAGCTTGGTGTCATCTGCAAATTTGGTTAGTTCTCCTGCTATTCCCTCATCTAGGTCATTTATAAAGATATTGAAGAGTACTGGGCCTAGGACGGAACCTTGTGGTACGCCACTGCTTACTTCTCTCCATGTGGACTTAGAGCCATTGAGGACTACTCGCTGGGTACGGTTGGTCAGCCAATTGTTAATCCATCTGGTTGTGTAGCTGTCTATCCCGCTTTTTTCTAGCTTGTGCACCAGTTGCATCCACTCTTGGACAGGAGGAGGCTTTATTCTTTGTTACTCATGTCTTGGTTGACTCCTGAATGGATACATGTAATACATGCTACATGGGGTTTCCCTTGAAGAGCATCTTGATGCTGTTATTGGTACAACTGTAAATGTGGTGATGAGGACAGCTATGTGTGCTCCTAGAATTGCACATGTTTCACCTCTGCTCCATGAGCTGCACTGGTTGCCAGTTTGTTTCTGGGTTCAGTTCAAGATGCCAGTTTTGACTTTTAAAGTCAAAATGTGATCAGGTTTGAATGAATGTAGTTTAGAGTCCCAGGAGGGAGGGGCTGCCTTCAAGAGGACAAAGAGGCAGCAGAGCTTGAAAAGTCTGGTAGGCAGGAAGAGGGTTAAGATGGTCACTTGCTAGCAGTTCACAGAGTATATCTATACTTAGGCAGATCGTTGCTTTAGTCTGGCAAGGTTCTGTCTGCCAGAGAACCAGAATATAGAAACTACTTGGAAGTAACAACAGATGTCATTCTTGATTCTTAGACATGACACACTGTCCTGTGGCTTAGTTTATATTTACAATATGTTTGAGGACCCCTGATGTAGTTGAGTTTCTTTGTAGTTGACTTGTTTTTATGGAGAAAGACATGTTTGTGTTGGTCGGTCTTTAATCCAGTCATCTGAGATTTGTTGTTCCTGAGCTGCCACAAATCAGGGGTGGGTTCCTAATTTTTTTACTACCACTCTGTGGGTGTAGCTTATTTTGTGGGTGTGGCTTGCCAGCCATGTGACCAGGTGGGCGTGGCTTCTCTGACTGCTGAAGGGAGGGGAACTGAGATAGGTCCTGCCTCCCATTCCCCCTCCCCTCAGCAGCTCAAGAAGCCTCAAACGTGCAAAAATGCCTAGGATCATCACCGCACGTTCGTGGCTTCTCGGACTGCTGAAGGGAGGGGAATGGAGATAGCTCCTGCCGCCCGTTCTTTCAGCGTCTCACGCGCTCTGTCAGCCATCCTCCCCTGCTTGGACTCACTGTGGGGTAGGAAGGCAGCACATGCGCAGTGCCAGAAGCTCGGCTTCTGGGCATGCGCAGAAGAAAATTTAAATTTTTTTAAAAATGTTTTTTAAAAAATGGTGGCGCCCAGGCACCGGCAACCGACTGCACCAGTACTGTGACATCACCAGCGGGCCACGACCGGTGCTATAGAGTGGACCGCACCAGTAGGAATCCACCACTATGGCCACATCCTAATCGCAGTCTCTCCTAGCTTCCCAGGATTGCAAACCATTGGCAAGTTTCCTCCAGCTGCTCAAACAGTGCCTGCCGCCTCCAGGTTCTGCCATATATACGATTCTCAGCATGCTCTTTGGGGACAGAGATTTATTTGGATTGAAAAATTAAAATAACAGTGAAGAGCTTTTCAAAAATCTATGGCAAAAGAACAGGAGCCTGGTAACACTTTTTTCGATTAACATAACAAATTGTATTAAAAGGCATACATTTCATGAGCTACAGCAGATTGCATTAATTGTGTGCAGCAGCCAAATTGATCTAGGGTTTAAATTGGGATGATTTAAATCTAATATCTCAGTTTAAATCCTGTATCAGTTTTGCTATTAAAATCCTTGTGATTTTTGGCTAACAGAGTAGCATGACTCTCCTCCTACAATGTCTATCACAGAAGACAAATTCAGTCAAATCTGATCAACACATTAGCTATATTAAAATATTTGTCTTAATAACTGTCAGCAATGCAAATGCATTTTTGATCAAGGCACTGAATGTGTTTCAAATGCCTTTGTCTTCCTGAAGATGCTGTATTTTTGTAACTATTAATTATCTTCCCAATTAATAAAATGGCTCTTGATTTTCTCTCCGATTCCTCCTTGTCCTTCTCTAATTTTACAAAAACGAAATGAAATGGATCCATTTTAATTTATCACTCCAAATCTTGTAGTAATTCAAAACAATCTAAGGGGTTACCACAAAGAAGAGAGGATCGACCTATTCCATATTCTAACCTATGGCAATGGATGGAAAATAATCAAGGAGAGAACTAGCCTAGAAATAAGGAGAAATTTCTTGACACTGAGAACAATTAACCAGTGGGATGGCTTGTCTTGTCTTCAGAAGTTGTGGGTGCTCCATCACTGGAGGTTTTTAAGAAGGGACTGGACAACCATTTGTCTGAAATTGTATATGGTGTCTTGGTTGATCAGGGGGTTGGACTAGAAGACCTCCAAGGTCCCTTCCAACTCTGTTATTCTGGTCTATGCGACAATAATAAAGGTTTGGTTTGGTTTGATTTGATGTAGATTAGGGGCTGTTTGGGTTCAATCTTTAATGGGAACAGGGTGGTAGTGGGAGAAAAACCCACCAGAGCATCTGGATCCTGCCTCTTATCATTCTGACATTATATGTGACTCTCTCATCCTTATGTTCCCAAATTTGAAGCATACCTGCCTATCAGGAGCTTGTAGACATCTGCAAGATGGATGAGTCCTGCTGAAATATTATTAGTAACAAAACATTTGTGGAAGTACAAACATGTTGGATTAATTGAACTTGTTTGGTTATTTCCCCTGGAGAAATGGAGGGCTGATTCATCTCCCTTCCTTCCAGCTCCTGGCTGTAAAATTATTTCTGCTTATAATGCCTTGCTTTCTCATCTGCCAATCGCTGCCCACCTTCCACCATTCATGTATTGCTGGAACAAGAAAGCAGTTCGTCATATCAAGGAGACGAATAGCCAGGAGAAAGCTGGCTTGATTGGATCAACGGCTGCACCTTTCAAAACCTCGGCTCGGGTGCCTGAAATATAAGAGCCAGGGGCCAGGCCTTGCTCTTTCTGAGCGCTGCCTCTTTGCAGAATTTACGTGGCAGTTCTTTTAATCTGACCTTTGTTTCTTTTTCCTCTGAAAGAAAAGAATATAACTCCAGAGGCAAAAAGGGGCCCTTTCTGAAGATTTGTCAGAGGTGGCTTTTTTTCTTTTAAATCTCAAGCCATATAACATGCAACGCAGGGGCGGGTTCCTAATTTTTTTTACTACCACTCTGTGGGCGTGGCTTATTTTGTGGGTGTGGCTTGCCAGCCATGTGACCGGGTGGGCGTGGGCCTCAGGAGCTTGGCAGCGGCTGGAGAAGCAGGGGGGGCATTGCTCACCCGCAACGCAGCCCCTCGCAGCGGGATCAGCAAGACAGCGGCAGTGGTTCTTCTAGGAGGCTCCATCCAGCCTGAATGCTTCTCCCCATTCGATGATCCTAGGCTCCTGCCGCCTGTTCCCCCTCCCCTCAGCAGCTCGAGAAGCCTCGAACGTGCGAAAATGCCCGGGATCATCACCGCGCATTCGTGGCTTCTCGGACTGCTGAAGGGAGGGGAATGGAGATAGCTCCTGCCGCCCGTTCTTTCAGTGTCTCACGTGCTCCCTCAGCCATCCTCCCCTGCTTGGACTCACTGTAAGGTAGGAAGGCAGCGCATGCGCAGTGCCGGAAGCTCGGCTTCTGGGCATGCGCAGAAGAAAATTTTAAAAAATTAAAAAAAAGATTTTTTAAAAAATGGTGGCACCCAGGCACTGGCAACTGACCGCACCGATACTGTGACATCACCAGCGAGCCGCTACCGATGCTATAGAGTGGACCGCACCAGTAAGAACCCACCACTGATGCAACAGAACCCAAAGAAGAAGAAAAATCCCTACTTTTCATACAAATAGTGAATCTCAATCTCTGAAAAAAAAATCCCTTCTACAGTATAATTTGATGAGCTAAAAGCTGATTTGATAAATGTTCCTTGCATACATTTGAGATATACCTATAAATTGGACCAGCTTTATGAACGCTTTGATCACCTCCAATCATCTGATGCAATTTTCCACTTCCCTTTCTGAAGTATATCATTTGATTTCCAATGTTTTGTCATTTCCAGCCAAAAGGAAAGTGGTAAGCCATAATTATTTTCTTAAAATAGTTAGAATTAGGGATTCTTTTTTTTTACTGTCCTTCACAGACTATCAACTGAAGGTGTGCCTTTTGCCATCTTGCAGATTGATTTTGGTGGGAAGAACTTTGAGGTTAAATATAGTGAAGAAGACTGAAAGAAGACACTTCAGAGATTCAGATAAAGGATTTTGGCTGGGGGCCAAGCTATAGCCATCACACATAGGTGAGGCTGAAAATTTTGCACCATTTTAAAAACCTTTAATCCTTCTACTTACCCCATATCCCAAGGAAAAATTATCTGATTAATTAAGTGGTAATCTGCTTTCCTTTGAAACTCTCCATATACTTTCAAAGAGGTGTGGTTGATTGGGTTGGAAGAGATCCAAAAATGTCAGAAAATTTGAGCTCAATTGTGGTTGTAAGTCAAGGACTACCTGTAATCCCTGAATGTAAATCTTCTGTTTAGACTGTGCTAATAGGCATGCAACACTCCAATAGCAATAGCACTTAGACTTATATACCGCTTCACAGTGCTTTACAGCCCTCTCTAAGCGTATTTCCCCCAACAATCTCGGTCTTCATTTTACCAACCTTGGAGGATGGAAGGCTGAGTCAACCTTGAGCCATTCAGAATTGAACTCTTGGAGTGAGCAGTGAGTTAGCCTGCAGTATTGCATTCTTACCATTGCGTCACCACGGCTCAATACACATTTGTACCATCTATACATGAAGCCTTCTTGATGATCCATTCTTTCATCTCTCACAGCAAGGAATTCCATTGAACCAAGTGATTGACCATCAGCTGAGCAATGAGTAGGGGTAATGAAGATGCAGTGATGATGCAGATCTGGGCTGCTAACTAGATCAGTGTTTCTCAGCCTTGGCAACTTTAAGATGCATGGATTTCAACTCCCGCAATTTCTCAGCCAGCTGTAACTAACTGGACTTTAGTTTGACAGCTCCTGCCACAGATCACTGCAATTTCTTTGCACCCCTCATGGAATGCCAATATGGACATCAACACTGAAGGAGGAGCTGAGATTGGAAGCCCTAGTGCAGGGCTGTCAAACTCACAGCCCACGGGCCAGATGTGTCACGCACTGGCCATGCCCGGTTTAGCGAAGGGGAAAAAAGTCACGATATACGTCACGTGATGCCGCTGTGATGATGCGTGTTTGACACCCCTGCCCTAGTGGAGTGGGCTATTTATACCACATCTGGGCATTCTGGAAAGGTGGAAATAAGCTCCTGAAACACCTTTTGCCTCTTTCATCTGTGTGACCACAGGAGGCTTTAGGAAGAGAATGAACTCCTGTCTGCTTTTCTTTCTTCTGATTGTATGAGTTATACTTTTAGGCCCTGCCTTACAGTCTACTTCCTACAAGGAGAAGAGAGTTCTTCCCTCCTGTTTAGCTTCTGAACCCAGAGAAGCTTAGCCAGGTACCATCACTTACTGTGGTACTCTATAGAGGATGTAAGCTCAGCTAAAGATGGATTGCAGAGAATGAACTGGAGGATTCCCAACAAAATTATCTGAACAATATTATGTCCTACAATATTAAGGACTCTTCTCCTTCTCAACCTTCTTCCTTCTTCCTTCATTGTTGCATTACTTTTGAATGGCAACTTAAGGACAAAGATATACTGGTAGATTGATAGATAGATAGATAGATAGATAGATAGATAGATAGATAGATAGATAGATAGATAGATAGATAGATAGATAGATAGATAGATAGATAGATAGATAGATAGAGGAGGGAGGGAGGGAGGGAGGGAGGGAGGGAGGGAGAGAGAGAGAGAGAGAGAGAGAGAGAGAGAGAGAGAGAGAGAGAGAGAGAGAGAGAGAGAGAGAGAGAGAGAGAGAGAGAGTTGATAGGCAATTGTTTGTGGTTCATATGCAGATCAAGAATGGGAAGCTTTGATTGTGATTGCCTAAAAACAATTGTACCCAGACAACAGACTGTTTGATGGAAATTGAATTTTTTATATGTTATATAAATAAAATAAATACAACATTAAAAAAAAGAATGGGAAGCTAACCTGAGCAATGATTCATAAAGCAAGTTCTCTAATTAAAACAAAACAAAAATGATATTTCAGGAACCAGCAAAGCCTAGCATCTAACTAACTACATCCAGCAGGAAGAATTAAAAAGCATGTCCTCCAAGTGAGTGTGTCTGGGAAGACAAGGCAGAAGAAAGTAATTTGAAATTAGCAAACTCTTAGATAAAAAGCAGGCAGTCTGTTCCTGCCCCTTTGTGTTCAAAGGTCATGAGCAATTGAATTTTGGATTCACACCGAATTCACATCTCCCATATTAATAAAACCCTTTCTCAATAAATCTTGCTAAAGAGAACTCTGAAAAAAAGCATGCATAAAAAGAATCCCTTTTGGTTTTAGGCAGTTACCAAACAGCCTGAAATTCAGAGTGTTTCTGAACAAGTTGGAAGGCTCCTAGACCTGTTTATTTAAAGACATGTTGAACGCTCTTTTGAAAGGGGGGCTAAGCCCATGTCCAAAAATTGCCTTGCTGACAGATTGTGTTCACAGTGGAAGGTTGTGAACTGAAGCGTGAAAAAAGCCTTTGTCAACAAAAGCAGTGGAAAACTTGTAATGCATTCATTTGGGAGCCAGCAATAAACAGCTGGCAACTTAAAACATGCAAGGATAATTGGCTTTTCAAAAAATCAGCTACACCAAGTATTGCAATGTCAATTTGTGGTTGATTTGACATTCATTGAATTGACAATGGTAGGCCAACTCAACCTAATTTGGATATTCAGAGCTAGGTTGCACAGAGTGACAGAAGTATAGCACATATAAAGCCAATTGGCATCATCAACTTTATATGAAATGATTCTGTGCATAAACTGAAATCTTTCTTTCAGTTGCCTTATGTGTTTATTTATTTTGAATTTTAAAAGATTGTAAGGAAACAGAAAAGGGGACAATTGTATTAGTGAAACTTTGATGTGGAGAAATCTATTCCGGTATGCTTTTCCATGAACTTGTTTGGTGTATTTGTTCTTCTGCTCTGCATACGTGGGGAGTCCCCTTGATTTCTACTGATGACCATGCCATTAATTTTGTGCCATGTTGCTTCTTTCACTGTCCAAGTCTGATCATTCTGAATAATCTAAGTTGGGTTTGGATTTGTTTGTCCCACTATTCCATCATGCTGATCTTCTCCAACTGCACAATCACAGGTATTCCTTGACTTACGACCACACAATTGAGCCCAAAATTTCTGCCGCTAAGTGAGATAGTTGTTAAATGAGTTTTGTTCCATTTTATGAACTTTCTTGTCACAGTTGTTAAGTGAATTGCTACAGTTCTTAATTTAGTAACATGGCTCTTAAGTGAATCTGGCTTCCCCATTAACTTTGCTAGTCAGAAGGTCATAAAAGGGGATCACATGACCCTGGAACACTGCAGTTGTCATAAATCTGAACCAGTTGCCAAGCGTCCGAATTTTGAGCATGTGACCATGGGAATGCTGCTATGGTCTTGTGAAAAATGGTCATAAGTCAGCGTCATTGTAACTTCGAATGGTCACTAAATGAACGGTTGTAAGTCGAAGATTACCTGTACTATTTTCCTAATCTCATTCAGCTGGAAGTTCCTCCATCTTCTCAATGAAGAAGGTTCCATTAATCAGAGTTGAGATGGATGGCACTTTAGATGCACTTTGGATACCACATCTCTGTACCAAGCGTCTCTCCCTTCCACCTGATGTTCTTGCTGAATTGGAGGGTCAGATTCAGTTCCAAATGAACCTGGGTCCCATCTGTAGCTTGGAAGACCTTCCCATTCCCAGGGGCTGCTTTCAGTTTGTCTTTCTCCTTCTAATCTTCCTTTCCTTCACCTGCTTCTTGCTTGCTGAAGTCCAGAAACTCCACTGCATTCTTACCAGCCCAACGACAACTTTTACTGCTCGCTCATTAGTAATCTTTAATCCTTGGCTCATCATCTTCCTGTTTGGCTTCCTCTTTGGCGAGGTTAGCAACACGTTCTGATTTTTCACAGCGTTCTGCCTCTTGATCAGCTTCCTTCTCCTTCTTTGCTCTCGGAGCCAAGTGGTGGGGGTGAGCAAATATCTCTGGGATCAGCTGTGACTCCAGCAGCTCCCACTTCCCTTCCTACAAAACAAACAGCTTTGCATCTCAGGAAGATGAAAAAAAGGGGACTTCCTGTACACCACCTGGGAGTTGGGAAGAGCTCCTTGTTATCTTCTACCTCTTTTCTATCAGCCCTGTCATCAGCTGGCGTGTTGTTTATTCCTGTCCTTTTCTGCATCTGCTGTTTACATTTTTAATTCCAAAAATCAAATTAAATGGAGAACTGGTATAATATAGAGCAAAAGACATAGGCCCCAACAACAGTTTTCTTTGCAAGAATGTCTCTGGACTGGCATTGGTCTAATTCAGTGTTTCCCAACCTTGGCAACTTGAAGATATCTGGACTTCAATTCCCAGAATTCCCCAGCCAGCGAATGCTGGCTGGGGAATTCTGGGAGTTGAAGCCCAGATATCTTCAAGTTGCCAAG
The DNA here is from genome assembly GCA_023053685.1 of Diadophis punctatus similis. Taxonomy (NCBI): domain Eukaryota; kingdom Metazoa; phylum Chordata; class Lepidosauria; order Squamata; family Dipsadidae; genus Diadophis; species Diadophis punctatus. The sequence continues at coordinate 5,126,205 of JALIGW010000027.1, forward strand.
GTTGGGAAACACTGGTCTAATTTGTCATTTAATTAAAGCATAGGTAGATACAAGGATTAACCACAAATAATCCTTACAACCACAACCCTGCTCCTAAATGCCACAGTCACTAAGTGCAAAATCATATGACCATGCTAGGCTTACAGCGCCATTTCCATCGTTAAGCGACGCACCGTAGTTGTTAAGCAAGACATCACCCAACCACAATTTGTGATTTCACTTCCATGTTCTCCATTAATTCTGCTTGTTGGAAAGCTTGAAAAAGGCAGCCACATGACCGCAGGGCACTGTGACAGTCATAAATGTGAAAATTAGTCATAAAGCTGTTTTTCTAAAATTATTTTCATTAAAGGAAAATGTTACATATGATTAAAAATGATGGAAATATAAAAGGAAAATAAGGAAAAGAAAGAAATATGAAAAAAGAGAAAAAAGAAATATATTGCCAATTCATTTGTATCCATTTTTAACAAAAAATCCATAAACAGCAAGTTACACTGTCATAACTCGGAAGGGTCACTAAACAAAGTGTCAAAAAATCAAATAAGAGTTGATGTAGGCGATGACCAGCTGGAGCCTGAGGGCAGGGTCAAACGTGTGATTAGTTTGGAATCGCTAGGTTCCCGTAAGAGATCCAAGTCCAGCCCCCCCCCCTGAATTTTATTGACTCTTATCTAGTACCAATTTGCCTTGATCCTTAGTAGATCATATTCTTGAGCATAAATAGCATGCAATACACTTGAACTGTTTTGAACTAAACTCCTGTTCCTGGTTACTTGCATCTGACAGTTTATGACTAACTATATCTCTTAAGCAACTGTTTTGTGAGAGTGTCCCTGACATGCCTACCAGTTCAAGGAAGTTGTTTGACCCCCAGGCAGAGGTGGGTTCCTGCCTGTTTTTGCCGGTGTGGTTAATAGCTGTTGTTCGGCGCAGAGCCGAAGACGCTGCTGCCGTTCGCGGCGCGGGCGCTTTCCCTAGGCGCTTTCCCCGCCCGCATGGACGCTGCCGTTTGTGTTCTTTTGCCCTCTGCGCATGCAGAACGCTTTGGCATTCACAGAGGGCAAAAGAATGCAAACGGCGGTGTCCATGCGGGCGGGGAAAGCGCCCGGGGAAAGCTCCTGCGCCGCGAACGGCAGCAGCGTCTTCGGCTCTGCACCGAACAACAGCTATTAACCGCACCGGCAGGAACCCACCTCTGCCCCCAGGGTTTAGAGAAAAAAGCTTCTTCTACTCTGTTTATGAACATCTTAGCCCTTGTTATGACCTAGCCAGATGTATGAGAGAATTAAGATAGTGGAGACAACCATGTCAGCAAAGCTCTGTCTTTTTTTAAAAAAAAAATTATATATTGTAATGCACGCAATAAGAGAATTGAATTCAGTCATGTGGGTTTGGCCACCATCTTTACTTTTTGCCCAAACCTGGTGCAAAGTACTGTGTAACCTACAATTCTCCCTTGAAAAAGGCATTAAAATGACCCCTGCCCCAAATTACCTTTGCAGATGGGATTGTGGTGGATGGGGACTAGGAAGAAAATGTCAGCAGCTTTGAAATTGTTTATACTTGCCAAATTCAATAGACAGTGGACATTGGCAAGACTTGGTCAATAAGATCAAGCCACAGCAGGGATATCCGAGCCGAGGTGGCACAGCGGTTAGAGGCAGTACTGCAGGCCACTTTAGCTGACTGTGATCCGCAGGTCAGCGGTTCAAATCTCACCGGCTCAAGGTTGACTCAGCCTTCCATCCTTCTGAGGTAGGTAAAATGAGGACCCAGATTATTGGGGGCAATATAAATATACATTGCTTACTGGTGTAAACCGCTTAGAGAGTGCTTGCACTGTGAGGCGGTATATAAATCTAAATAAATAAATAAATAAATATCCACAAGAACGTGATCAAAAATATCAAGATGGCAGCCATAATTGTACCATCAAAGTCCTGCCCTTGGGTGGGGCATCAATCACATGGTTGTGATTTCATTTTGTATAGCTCCAGTTATTAATGTAAATGAAATGAATTCCATTCTCCTGCTGATGGATTTCTAGCTACCGGGAAGACGTTTTCAACTGCAGAAGCAGCAAGCTGCTTTCCTCCCCCCTGTCACTTCTCATCTTCTCCCAAATAATGACCTTTTTTTTAAAAAAAATGAATAAATCTGCCTGTTTCAACGAAGGGGGAAAAAACACACACACAGCCAATTGCTAAGGATTTTGGGCCCCAAACATCTCCACAGCTCTATTAAGATTGTCTAACCAACTGTGTTACACCTGAGTAGCCGTGTCATTTCCTAATATTACCAAGACAAGCCAATAAATCATCCGGATCATCCAATCAGGTGATGCCAAGCTTTAACAAAAGATGAGGATAAACAACAGATGACATTTTAAAACAGGCAATATATTAATGTGGAAATGCAGGAAACTCAATGGGGCTGGCTCTTTTATTGACCTTTTTCAACTTGTGGCTTCTTTCACCAAATCGTGCCTGGTTCCTTCTAAAAGGGGGAGGGGGGGCTGTTTTTCAGTTTTTGTTCTGAAAAGAACAAAAGTTCAGAATTAATGCTTTGGTGGGTTATTTGTCCCACCTCCTTAATTTAGAAGATCCTGATATTGCCCTCCCCGGTAGGGCTGTCCAAGATGGTAAAAACAAATCAAGGTGATGGTTGCAGCTGTGTGATCAGTTTGTTTATTTATAACCCAACTTTATTATTTTTACAAATAACTCAAGGCAGAAAATACGCACAACACTGAGGTGAGACAGAGTGACTGGTCCCAAATCACTCAGCTGGCTTTCATGCTTAAGGCAGGATTAGAACTCACCATTTCTTGGTTTTTAGCCTGGTGCCTTAACCACTAGACCAAACAACAGTGTGAACCAAATTGACAGAGGTAAATAGGATGAATCTTCAATCACACAATCCCAGCCACAATCTTAGTATTATTGACTCACATGACAACCATGTTCCTCAGCCGTTGTGATCCCTTCCTCTCCTCTCTGATCCTGAATTCTTGCATTTTTGGGGTCCTCAAGTAGGCGCTCCTTAAGGAAAATTTAATTTAATTTAATTTAATTTAATTTAATTTAATTAGTTTAGTTTAGTTTAGTTTAGTTTAGTTTAGTTTAGTTTAGTTTAGTTTAGTTTAGTTTAGTTTAGTTTAGTTTAGTTTAGTTTAGTTTAGTTTATAGTTTAATTTTATTTATTTTATTTATTTTATTTATTTGCTTCCCATCTCATTCTGAACTGACTCTGGGGGGCTAAGAATCCCAAAACTGAATTGTGAATAGGACAACAGAAGGAAATGCCTTCTTCTGCCTCCTTTTATCCAACCTGCATAACCCGGTTGGTCACAAATCTAGCAGCTGCATTCATATAGTACAGAGATTTTCATGTTGGTTAGACTCTGGTGGTTTAATCTTCTGGTGGGTGAATGGAGTCCATTCTTTATAGCTACAGTTCAATGTATTGTACACTGATGTTGCTGGGAATTGTATTGGACCTCTGGCATGCAACTCATCTGCTACAACCATTCAGACCAGCTAATGCTGGGTTTCTCAACCTTGGCAACTTTAAGATGCATGGACTTCAACTCCCAGAATTCTCCAGCCAGCTTGATAGCTGGGGAATCTGGGGAATTGGAGTTTACACATCTTAAATTTGCTAATGCTGAACTAACAATAGGAAAAGCCAACAGCTTAACGAAAATAGAATGAAGGAGAATATACGTGTCCCAGGATGATGTTGCAGGATCCAATCTGGGTTGGTCACCGGGACCAGAGGTTTTGTCTTCCAAGAATCCAGACTCATGCTGGAGCCAATCCTCAGGGAACTTCTCCACGTCAAAGAAAATAGAGCTGAGGACTGAAGGATGCAATTTATGACTTCCAAGCAAATGACTCAGTGATGTCAAACACATTCTATAATGCAAAAATAGTTTTTTGAAGTTTATTTTCTCTCATTGCACAGAAAAGGCAAAGCAAGAGATTTAAATTAAGTTTCAGACCCCAAGAGGAAATACAGCCTCATGGGATGTCTTTGGCTCAAACAATACAAAAGGATTCTATTTCCAAATCCCACCCCATTCCTTGGTTGCATCCACATCAGCCCATAGCATCTTGGCAAACCGAGCCATAAATTGCAAATGGTAGAGTGGGTGTAGAGCAGGGGTTCCCAGCCCCCAGTCTGTGGACTGGCACCAGGCCATGGCATACTTGACACTGGGATGCACAAACAAGTGAAACCTCATCCATGGGATGCAGGCAGCATGTGAAACCATGGCCCCTCAGTTCTGCAGAAAAACCTCTCTCCACGGAACCGGTCCCTGTTGCCCAAAAGGTTGCGGGCTGCTGGTGTAGAGGATGCACCCACACAACAAAGCAAACATGTCATTTCCTTCCAGAGAAAATTGCTTCACATGGAACGGCACCCAAGGACTGACTTGCGAAATTAGCAGAATTAAACTTGCAAGTTTCCTTGGACTGTATCATTTATTTATTTATTTATTTATTTATTTATTTATTTATTTATTTATTTATTTATTTATTTATTTATTTATTTATTTATTTATTTATTTATTTATTTATTTATTTATTTGATTTATATACCGCCTCACAATGCAAGCACTCTCTAAGCGGTTTACACCAGTAAGCAATGTATATATATTTACATTGCCCCCAACAATCTGGGTCCTCATTTTACCTACCTTGGAAGGATGGAAGGCTGAGTCAACCTTGAGCCGGTGAGATTTGAACTGCTGACCTGCGGATCACAGTCAGCTAAAGTGGCCTGCAGTACTGCCTCTAACCGCTGCGCCACCTCAGCTCTTATTTCAGTGGAGGGAGAGGGGGAGGGGGAGGGAGGGAGGGAGGGAGGGAGGAAGGAAGGAAGGAAGGAAGGAAGGAAGGAAGGAAGGAAGGAAGGAAGGAAGGAAGGAAGGAAGGAAGAAAGAGACCTCTGCCTTTGGAAGATCAGTCTGTTATGCTTTGGCTTTAATGCCATTGAATTATGCTAGCTTTCTGTTTTGGGAGTCCTCAACTTACAACTGTTATGAATCTGTTTTGCCGAAAACACAAAATAAATGCTGGTTTTCAGCAAAGCCATCATAAAATGCAGTCATGTCTCTGGGAGACACTACAAATAGCCATACATGCACCCCAGTCTCTGAACGCCTGAAGTGTGATTAGATGACAGGGCAGGGGAGGTGACCATCAGAACTTTCAATCTGGGGGATAAGTTGGTAGGTCTGTTATAACTTTGTCCAGTCTCTAAGTGAGGACATGAAAATGGAGAAAGCATCTCACATGCTTTCCTTAATGAAAGCTTTTCTCTCTGAAAGTTACCAAAGATTTAAGCAGATGCATGTTGACAGTGAGAGATCTGGAGGATGTCTACTCAGAGCAGTGGTTCCCAACCTTCCTAATGCCGTGACCCATGCCCCGCCCCCGCACCCCAACTGTGACCCACCCCGCCGCAGCCATTTGGGTTCTTTTACCCTCTGCGCATGCGCAGTGTTCTGCACATGCGCAGAGGGTAAAAGAACCCAAATGGCGGCATCCGGGTGAAGTCTCCAGATCCGGGCGAGGTCTCCGCTCACTTCACATGTTGCCTCTGGGAGCTTTTCGAGCCCCGTCGCGAAAGGCGTGTGCAATTTTGGCGGGGCCGGGACAGGCGGCTGCCTGGAGAGAGCCATCCCCTTCGCAGAGTCTCTCCCGTTTACCTGTAGCATTCGGGGCAAAGGCGATGGCTCTCTCCGGGCAGCCACCTGTCCCGGCCCTGCTGAAGTCACGCACGCCTTTCACGAGGGGCTCGAAAAGCTCCCAGAGGCAACACGCGAAGCGAGCGGAGACCTTGCCCGGATCTGGAGACTTCGCCCGGACGTCACCATTTGGGTTCTTTTACCCTCTGCACATGCACAGAACGCTTTGCGCATGCACAGAGCGTAAAAGAACCCAAATGGTGGTGGCGGAGTGGGTCGCAGTGGGGGCACGGGTTGTGGGGCACGATATGGCCAGGCTTGTGGCAGTGGGGGGGGGAGCTGAGAACCGCTGACTCAGAGGAACCTGTCAGTTTTAGACTCAGATATTAAAAACTTCCATGTCCAAAACCATCTCTGATCATGAGTTCTGAATCTGAAACCATGACCCCATTATTTAAGTGTACTCCAGCCTACTTTTTCTCTATGCCCTTTTCCAGAAGGATGGGGAAAAAATCTTTACAAAATTTAACTAATAGTCTGAAGTAAAAAACCAAAACAAATTTGGCAAGGGAATGAAAGCTCTCATTTAGAGCAAAGTATTTGGAGATGGAGAAATAAAATGTGTTTCTCAATCTGCCTGGAGGAGCATTGAAAGACATGCTTGCACAGAGCCATTGGCATTATTGGAGGCTGTTGAAAGGAGAGAATGGTGGGAAATAACTGAGAACTTTATAAACTTCATAAACTTCATAAACATCATCATCATCATATAGAGGACATGGCAAGACCTGAAGACAGCAGGATAGAAGAGAAAGAACTAAAGAAAATCTCAAAATACAAATACCTGCAAATAGAAGTAGAACAACTGTGGCAAAAAAAAAAGCAAAGATAATACCAATAGCGATAGGAGCTTTGGGTGCAATCCCAAAACAACTGGTGCACTACTTGAACACCATTGGCATTGACAAATTCACCATCAGTCAATTGCAAAAGGCAGCTTTGCTTGGAACAGCTTACATCCTGTGACTCTACCAAACAATGACATCTGCCTATCCCTGGTCCTTGGGAAGGACTCAATAGGTGGATAAATGTACCAAATCTATCCTAAACATCTGGATGATTGTGTGGAGAACCATAATAATAATAATAATAATGGATAATTTCTCTGGCAATACCAGGAGGTAACAGAATAAAAGACAAAGAATTGAAGAAGATTATTAAGTATCAGATCTGAAAATTGACCTTAAAAGACTATGGCCTAAGCTAGCCATGGTGGTCTCTCAATTACAAAAGGCCATACTACTCGGATCCACACAGATACTTGCCAATGCATTACAGCATCCTAGGGTTGTAAGGAATATCCTTCTGGGTTCAGTTCCAAGTGGGGAAAAAGACACTGGATTCATGGAAGTTGCTTGGAAAGAAGGTTTTAATGGTGGGCAGGAGCACATGGCATGAGCTCCTGAACAGAAAAAGTGGATCACATGCTTCCAGATGTGGGTGAAGAGAAAAAAGGGAGGAAAAGATGCTGAGTCTCCTGGTTTTATGACCTCTGTTGGGTCCCACCTCTTAGTTTCTTGTTCCTGTACAGATATGTATCCCATTGGCTGTCAGACTCCCAGGGGCATATGCTGGGGCAACTCTTGTGGGCTGTCCTGAGTCCCAGGCTCGGCTGATGTAATCTTCCCAGCCCCATGTGGTGTAATGAAAGGGCTTTGGGCAATTCCTAATATGGCTGTATTAGAAGTATAATAAAGATATACTATTGCTAAGTATATCTTTGTTATGTAGAACAGACTGGTCCAGGCACATTGACAAAGGTGGGGGGGGATGAGTGAGCTGGGCCCAGTCCTTAATGGCCCATTGACAAAAGTGGGGGCTACTAAAAGTGAGTCTATTCCTGTCTAAAAGCATGCTTCCAAGTATATATAGAATAATATTCTGCCTTTTTAATATTTCCCAGGATATTTCATTCCTCTAGGAGAGGGGTGGGTGCTAACTTCCTACACTAGGTTCTTGGGAAGAAGTTGATGCAAATGAAGGCCAACATCAGCTAGAGAACTGGCAGTTGTGATTTCACATTGTTTTTTTATATATATAGTAATTAAGTATATTAATAAGCTTAATAAAAGTGACTAAACTTGATGCTTCCAAATGAAAACAGATTTTGACAATCATTTTCAGCACAGTTTTCTCTCTCTCTCTTTCCTTCTTCTCTTGGTATTTACATAATGTGCCACTTCCGAATCCAGTTGTTGATTAAGTTGATAATTTTTTTCTTACGAGATCCATTACCCAGCATCAAATGCACTTAAATCTTTACCAAGTAGAAACCTTCCACTCTGCTCTGACAAAGAGAGAATGCAAAACTCTTGAAAGGGAGAATAATTTAATTTCACATTTAAACAGATTCTTAGCTGGGTTTTTTTTATCATGTGCTACAAGAGCCTGGACAGTTGTTAATTAATTGATTCATTCCTTCATTTGTTCCTTTGGGTTACAGGCCATTTCATTTCCACTTCATATCTGAGTGCAGGCTTGAATCTGCTCTTTCACAAAGATAATTCACCTCTCCTCCTTTGCCTTCTCTTCCTCAATTATTGTGAAAAAAATATCCTCCTCATTCTCTGTTTTCTTCTTCTTCCTCCTCTTCCTCTTTCTCCTCCTCTTCCCCCTTCATTGTCCACACATTGTTATGTTGTAAGGAATATCCTTCTGGGTTCAGTTCCAAGTGGGGAAAAAGACACTGGATTCATGAAAGTTGCTTGGAAAGAAGGTTTAATATGGTGGACAGGAGCACATGGCATAGGCCCCTGTACAGAAAAGGTAGATTACATGCTTCCAGATGTGGGTGAAGAGAAAAAAGGGAAGAAAAGATGCTGAGTTTCTTGCTTTATACTTTCTCTTGGGCTCCTCCCTGTTTCCTGTTCCTATATAGAAATGTATTCCATTGGCAATGCTGGGGGCATGCTGGGGCAACTCTTATGGGCTATCCCAAGTCCTAGGCTTGACTGATGTAATCTTCCCAGGTCCCATGTGGTGTAATGAAAAGGCTTTGGGATTCCTATTATGGTTCTTTGTTATGCAGAAGACTGTTTCAGGCTAGGTGGGAGGAATGTGTGAGCTGGTCCTTAATGGCCCATTGGCAAAGGGTGGGGGCAGGGAGCTGCAGGGAGCTGCTTTGTATTTAAAACCTGTTTCTCCTTTCCTCATTCAGGGAAACATATTCTTTCCTTTTTCAATATTTCCTAGGATATTTCATTTTTCTAGGAGGGGTGGGTACTAACATCCTACAGTTAGCAGAGACAATTTTCAATTTAATTTATTGAATTTATGCACCACCCAAGAGCAGAACAAAAGAACGATAAGGAACAAAGAGGTGATCCATCAATTAATGCAGAAAGCCGTCGAGAAACACATTCCTCAAGAACTTTTGTCCATCCAGATATTAGCCCAACTATAATGTGAGTTTCATCTTCCTTCTTACTGGGACATGCTATGTTTTGACTCTGGAACTGGTGAAGAACATTGCCATGGGCAAAGCTGGTATAAAATTGAACGTAGGGTTGTGAAGTGTAAGATTCTCTAATGCCAAATTCCAGCCTTTTTCAGTCTGGTCTCTCTAGAATTCCCAGTTAGTTTCCATCTCAAGGCAAGTAGATTTCCCCAGACTCAGAAAGACCTATGTATGCTATAGTTTTTAATGAAAATCAGCTTCTCATCTGCTTTACCCTAGAAGAGCCAGTTTCTCCACACTGGAGATGCGTGTTTAAAGTAGGTTCTTCTTGCTACCAGTCCCTCCAGCTGTGCATTTGAGAGTTTTTATGCCAGACTGGGAGGCATGTTAACATCAGCAAAGCCTGCTAACATTCATTTTTCCTGGGTCAAAAATCAGCTGCAAACTTCCCTGTGTTGAAAAGGAAAAAAAAAAGTGCACTCCTGAAAATTGCGTGAAAAAAGTGGCAAGGAAGAGGCTTTACTACAGCGGAGGCATTTGCATTTGAAAAGCCTGAATCAAGGAAACTCGTGTATTGAGAAGGAGAGCAGAATGATTTACATTTTTTTAAAAAAAGAGGAATTTGTGAGCAAATTATATTAAAAGATACATCAATTAGGGGGAAATACATATAAAGCCTCCATATGTTGTGAAACAGCATGAATGTAAACAGTTAGAAAACTTCCCAATTTTTCTTCAATCTAGAGATAATAAGCCACAGTTGGAAGATTGCCTTGCTAACATATAGGAAAGCAAAGTGGACAGATTTCAAATGAGATGCAATCCTTAAACCAGATTTTGCTTTACCTAAAAGCAGAGAAAGAAGGTGTTGGCTTCAGGATCATTGCTTTTATCCATAAGTAAATCCATTTACTCAATTACCAAATTGGTATGATCAATCAAGGAAGATGCCTTTCATGTAACTCTACCAGCAGGTGAAAAGCATCTGAGATATTTCAAAGGCAGAAAAGACCACTGCTGTGCTGAAGCGTGCTATGAAGTCTCTCAAACACTTTTTAAAAAAATCTGTGGCAGAGCAGGAGACTTTTCTCTTTTTCTGTCTTATGCTTAAGGGCACTTGATTAATTCTTTCAAAATTCTTGATTTTGAATTTTGATGGTGTTTCTGAGTTCTTCTCACTGGAGAAGAGGGGCATGCAGATGCTTTCTGTGCTGATGTCTTTCCTCATTTCAGAGCAGTGGTGGGTTCCTACCAGTGCGGTCCATTCTATAGCACCGGTAGCGGCCCGCTGGTGACATCACAGTACCGGTGCGGTCGGTTGCTGGTGCCTGGGCACCGCCATTTTTTTAAAAAACATTTAATTTAAAAAAAAAATTTCTTCTGTGCATGCCCAGAAGCCAAGCTTCCGGCACTGCTCATGCGCTGCCTTCCTACCCCACAGTGAGTCCAAGCAGGGGAGGATGGCTGAGGGAGCGCGTGAGATGCTGAAAGAACGGGTGACAGGAGCTATCTCCATTCCCCTCCCTTCAGCAGTCCGAGAAGCCACGAACGCGCAGTGATGATCCTAGGCATTTTCGCACGTTTGAGGCTTCTCGAGCTGCTGAGGGGAGGGGGAATGGGCGGCAGGACCTATCTCATTCCCCTCCCTTCAGCAGTCTGACAAGCCACGCCCACCCGGTCACATGGCTGACAAGCCACACCCACAAAATAAGCCACACTCACAGAGTGGTAGTAAAAAAATTAGGAACCCGCCCCTGTTTCAGAGGTGTCCACAGGTAAAAAACATTTGAAAAGTGAAGATGTGCAAATGACCTTGGGAGACAGGCCACAGAAGAGACAACCATCATAGATATTTTAGCCATTGAAGAAGAGGCGTGGGAAATATTTCAAAGGGATCCTCCCTAGTTTTCTGGAGAGGGAGAGGAGAGTTGTTTTCAGGCTTGCCAGATTCTGTTAATATAACCATACTGTCACGATGTGAATATTGTCAGTTGTGAGTCTATGCAGGGTGATGCACCCCTATCCTAAATATTATGGTACTTCCCAATATAAGCAGAACACGTGATATGATGTTCTACGCATGTCCACATTCCTATCCGCCATTAATCACTTCTGATGTGCCTTCCGAACAGGAAAGTCGTGTTACTTAGCAAAAATGTAGTTTATTAAGGATTTATTGTTTTTATATTGTTTTGTACCGAAATAAACATTTTCTATTAGACATTTAATCTCGGTTTTATTTCTAAGTATTTGAATTCCAAGGAAAAGATCCAAAAATCACCTCTATGGGGAATTCTTCCCTTAACACATACAATAAACCAGGGGTGCCAAACTGGTGGCCCACGGGCCGGATGCGTTACACGCAGGCCACGCCCACCCCAGTTCCATGAATGGGGAAAATGTGAAATGTCACAGGATGGCAATGTGACGTGGCCAGTTTGACACCCATGCAATAAACATTGTAATGAAATGTGCAACTGAAGGAGGAGTGGGAGGCAGCACATTCCAGAGAGAGGTCTTAAAAAGAGACTGTATAGTCCTGAATTGGATGGAGGAAAGACAAAGAAGTTCCGGATAGCCATATCATAGATCTCCCAGATATATCTATTGGGTTAGAAGGTGGTAACAGAATCCAATCTGGGTTTGGTCATCAGGACCAGAGGCTTACTCTTCCAAGATTTCGGACTTGTGCTGGAGCCCATCTTCAAGGAACTTCTCTCTAGCACAGTGTTTCCCAACCTTGGCAACTTGAAGATGTCTGGACTTCAACTCCCAGAATTCCCCAGCCAGCATTCGCTGGCTGGGGAATTCTGGGAGTTGAAGTCCAGACATCTTCAAGTTGCCAAGGTTGGGAAACACTGCTCTAGCAGAATGTGCAACTCGAGAAGATTGTAAGTTTGAGTCCGGCAAGATTCTGTCTATTAGGTGTAAGGAAGTAAAGAACCGGATTCTGTTGGATCTCACTGTGTCATCTTTGGGCTTGGACCCAACAAAGATAGCTCTTCTTGTACTTCTTGTCTGGATTATCCCTAAAGGCCAAACAAATGATAGCCACCGCCATGTAATTGAAGCTCTGTCCCTTTGGAGCAGGGCATCAGTCCCATGATTGTGGCCACTATCTTGATTTGACTTCCCTGCAACTGTTCTCTCTCTCTCTGCACACACCCCTTGGACTCCTTCTCAGTGCATGAATACCACACTCAGCTAATAAGAATTTCTCTGAAATTATCGTCCCCTTTGAAAGAAATGTTGAAAACCAATTTTCTTTCATCCAACTGAGCGAGAATTGCTAGGGGGACAAATTATATATTTACTATTGTATGTTTTATGTTTTTATAGTATGGTTTCCATTTCTACTGGTTTTGCTGTAGCAATAGGGGTGGTCAGATCAATCAAAATGAATTAAAACATTAGAAAAAAAACCAGGCACACACAGGAACATTTTAAAACATGGCACTAGAAGAGCCTGAGCACATAATTTCCTTGCAAAGTTTCTCAGCTGTCTTTTGGTGGGACTACCACAGGGAAAGCCATCTTAAATAACCTTTTGGAAACCCCCCCCCCACTTAGTGGACACTGCTGAGAAGAAACGCTTGATAGGTTTTAGTTTCCTCTCCACCCAGTTCTGGTGCTTCATTTGCATATTTGCTCTTGAGAATAAATGTCCAACTGGGGCCTTCTGCAAGGAACATACTGTGGGTGTGTCACATTTAACAACCACTCTGCTTAGCAATGGAAATTCAATCGTAGTCATAAGTGGAGGACTATCTGTATCTCATACCCCATTGCATGTTTATCAGCTATTTCTACTCCTTGGAAATCTTTGGAAGTTATCACCAGTGTGTCTGTTTCAAAGCTTCTTTCTTGAGTATTAAGAAGTTAACTTCTTAATACCCAAGAAAGAAGCTTTGAAACAGACACACAGACTTCTCCCCAAATCAAAACTGCAAAGGCCAGCACATTGTGTTAATGTTCTGGCACATCCTTTCTAACCATCTCACATTGTGTTCCTTCTCTTGGAGTTCTCCAAAGAACAGGCAAGAATTGCACATTTTTCATTTTTGAAGTGCACCTAGAATTTCTTCATGGCAGCAACTTCTTCTTGCTCCCAAGAACAGTTGTAAGGGGCAGGAATTATAATAGGACTTGACATAGCAGGAGATTGGCTACTTTTTATCTACCCCCCTAAAACCTCTGAAATGTCCTTCCCCCAATTTAATTTAATTTAATTTAATTTAATTTAATTTAATTTAATTTAATTTAATTTAATTTAATTTAATTTAATTTAATTTAATTTAATTTAATTTAATTTAATTTAATTTAATTTAATTTAATTATTTAATTTAATTTAATTTAATTTAATTTAATTTAATTTAATTTAATTTAATTTAATTTAATTTAATTTAATTTAATTTAATTTACGTTCTTATAAGGCGCCCAATCCTGTGGGACTCAGGGCGGCGTACAGCATAGATAAGAACAATAACATAAAAACATCATAATTTAAAAAAAACAATACATTATTTTAAAAAAGACCACTTATTCATGGGGGAATCTGATCTTCTTTCTCACCCCGGCTGCCGGAAGAGCCATGTTTTTACTGCTTTACGGAAGGCCAGTAGAGTGGGGATAGTCCGGATCTCTGGTGGGAGTTGGTTCCAGAGGGATGGGGCTCCCACAGAGAAGGCTCTCCCCCGTGGCCCCACCAACCGACATTGTTTGGCCGATGGGACCTGGAGGAGGCCCACTCTGTGCAACTTATAAGTGGCCCAAGGACTGAAAGTTATCCTAGGGCAGTTTTGTTGTCGATGATGAAATCCTGAATTGGCTTTGGATGGTGCAAAGTTGTAGTGAGATAGAGGTGTCTCATTTAACCCTGTTTTCCTTTCCTTGGAAAATTTAGTGTCCTCCATGTTTGGTCTCCATTCTTGGACAATATGGGAGGCCTGGTGCATCAATCATTCAAGCATCCAAAGACTGTCTTTTCTTCCTGAAGCAATTATAGGAACAATATTAAAACAAGGCCCTCTTTACAAAAGGGATCCACAGCAGGACTAAAAAAATTCAACTGAAGAAAAAAGAAAAGAACAGGGTTTTGATTATGCCTTGTGCCCATTATATCAATTTTTTTAAAAATGATAACCTTATTGTATTTTTAAAAAGGAAAGATAAAAACTGACAAACTAATAAGACTGGAAAAAAGAGAAATAGTAAAGAAAGAACAAAGTCAAAAGAAAAGGGAGGGAGGGAGGCAGGGAGGGAGGGAGGCAGGCAGGCAGGCAGGCAGGCAGGCAGGCAGGCAGGAAGGAAGGAAGGAAGGAAGGAAGGAAGGAAGTTCCAATTTTTACAACAGTTATGAATTTAAATTTAAATCAACCTCTTACTCTAAGGTTACAACATAACTTTCTTTTTTTTCTATCTACAATTTCTTCTAATCATCAAATCCATGCATCATAATTTCTGTGTGTGTGTGTGTGTGTGTGTGTGTGTGTGTGTGTGTGTGTGTGTGATGCAAAAAAGTCTCACTGACTGCTATCTCAACCTTTTTGTACAACCCTGCCTAAGATGCTCCTGTTCCGCAAACCAGGATTACAATTCCGGTTAGCCTATCCTGTTCAGATAATGGGATTTAAAATAAAATACGGAATAAACTCTCTTTCTTCCAATTAGCTCTTCTTATTTACATTCTCTGGGCATGAGGAAAATGAAAGGGTGCAAAGATCCCAAGAGCTGAAGTTAATATTTTTGTTTGGTGTATGTGGTTATATCCACTTGCAGTACAAGAAAAATAATCCTGGGCTGGTCTGAGAGACAGTGACTGAGACAAGGCAACCAATGACTTGGTTTGATTCTATTTTACCCCTGAATTTTCTTTCTCCCTCTCATCTCTTCAGGGGCGGGTTGCTTGTTCTTCGCACTACTGGTGCGCTGCGCATGCATTGCAATGTTTTGGCACACATGCTCTTGCTACGCGCACGTACCCCCTCGCGCGATTTTGCTTTCTGCACATGTGTGGAAGCAAAATCTCGCAAGGGGACACTCACGCGCACATGATTTCAGTGCTTTTTTTTGCTTCCGCGCATGCGCAGAAGCAAAAAATTGCCAAAATCTCACACGCACATGCGTCCCCTCGCAAGATTTTGCTTCCGCACATGCGCAGGAAGCAAAATCAGCCCCAAAATCCCCCCCCAAAAAAATGGCACCGCGTGACAGACCGGTGAAGGCGGCACTGGAGCTGTCACGCGCAAATAGCACCATCTGCTGGCCGCTACCGGTGCGGTAGAGTTGACCGCACCGGTAGGAACCCACCACTGCATCTCTTACTATACATCTGGAATAATTTAGGAAATGCAAACTCAACCTCTGAGAAAGGCCAAAGCTTTTCCTGAAAGTTCTCTCAGATGTCTGCAACAGGGGTGGGTTCCTCCCGGTTTGGACCAGATTGCCCAAATCGTTAGTGACCCGCTGGTGATGTAATTTTGGTGTCACGGATCCGGTTCTGTTTGTGCCAGTCCGTGCTCGCTGCCATCTTTTTTTCTGAATTTTCGGCCAATTTTTCTGTGTTTGCATGGCTTCACAGCATTCTGTGCTTTGAAAAAAGCCCTCCTCCCGCCCTCGGGTTAATACTGATCTTTATTTCTTCGCCCGAAGCACAGCTGATGAGCTACTCAGCTGTGTTTCGGGCTGAATCCACCTTCTGAGCATGCGCGGAAGTGAAAGCGTGTGAAACGTTACGACGTGAACCAGTGGCGAAGGTAAGTGAAACCCACCCCTGGTCTGCAAGACTATTATTTGAGAAACACCAAATTAAATACGCCTTGAATTAAAATCTAGCACTGGTTTAGTTTTCTTTAAACAGCCCGGCTCAGCCCAATTGGGAACTGAAGATCTGCCTCGAATTTTGCTTAGAGATGCCTCTGAGGATAAATCACTCTGCACTTCAGAGAAAGGTTATTAGTGTTGTGGGTTTTTTTAATATTTGAGAAAATAGCATGCTGCAAAATTGTTTCCCATAGCATTTTTAGTTCTAAGAATTCCTCTTTTACCCCACATACAGGTAGTCTTCAACTTATGACCTTTGTTTAATGACTGTTTGAAATTACAACAACACACTTATAGTACATGGTGATGCAGTGGTTAGAATGCAGTGTTGCAGGTTTACACTGCCCACAGCCTAGAGTTTGATCCTGACCAGCTCAAGGTTGACTCCCCCTTCCAAGGACAGTAAAATCAGGACCCAGATTGTTGGGGGCAATAGACTGACTCTGTAAACCACTTAAAGAAGGCTGTAAAACACTCTGAAGTGGTATGTAAGTCTAAGTGCTATTTCTATTGCTTTAAAAAAAGTGTCTTATAAATGTCTCTTTGTACTTATGACTGTCCCTGTAGTCATGTGATAAAAATTCAGGTGCTTGGCAACGCAGGGGTGAAATCCAGCAGGTTCTGACAGGTTCTGGAGAACCATCAGCGGAAAATTTGAGTAGTTCGGAGAACCGGCAAATACCACCTCTGGTGGGGTGGGAATGGAGATTCTGCAATATCCTTTCCCCCAGGAGTAGGGATGGAATGGGGATTTTGCAGTATCCTTCCCCTGCCACGTCCACCAAGCCACGCCCACCAAGCCAAGCCACACCACACCCACCAAGCCACGCCCACAGTAGTAAAAAAAAACCTTGGATTTCACCACTGGCAACCAGTATGTAGTTGCAGTGTCACAGAGTCACACCATTATCATTTGCGATCTTCCCAGGGATTTCTGACAAACAAAGCCACATTCTCTTAATGACAGTATGAGTCTTAATTAATGTGGCAAAAACAATCATAAAATAGGACACAACTCACTTAATGACAGGATTGCTTAGAAAGGGATGTTCCAGTGGTCCTAAGTCAAGGACTACCTGTAGCCTCCATAGATATTGTTAGGTTTTGTTTTTGTTTTTTAATCGTGGATGTCCTGATACTTTAGTTGGAAATTTTCCCATTGGGAAGGAAATTAAGAAATAAAAGTTGGGGAGAATGGGAAAAAATACCCTAGCAAATTAGAGGAGACAAAGAACAGCTCACCATTTTGCCTGCTGTTCAATGGACTTTTTGTAAAATAAAAATAAAAATACTGCAATCAAAATTCCAGATATGCTGTCTTGGCTCTCAAAGTTGGGGGATGCCTCTGACAGAGAGGCTCCAAGGACAACTGTACAGTACGAAAGACAGAATCTTGCCAGACTAAACCTTTACTTCTCTCATGGATATACCCTGAGAGATTCTAGGGAGTGGCAATCCAGCTCTCTTCTTCTGTCTCCACTTCTGCTCTGGGTTGTGCTTCCTCTTGCTTTCCTTTCCTCTCTGAATGTGCTCCCTCTTTCCTAGGAGACAGCTCTATCACTACAGTCCATCCCAACAGGTGACCTCAATGAAGTCTTCTGGGTTGAATTTTGGCTCTGCAAGTCTTTAGCCTCGACTGCATCAGATTTAGGTTGCCTACTTTTCTTCCTAATTTTCAGCCAGCCTTGGGAGACGAACAGGCAATTAGTAAATTAATCATCAAACAGAATCCAAGATTTTATAGCTCAGGGTTGTCACATGGAGACAGCTAGGTAGCATTATCACTGCAGTGAGGGGGGGGGGGAATTGGGGACCAAGAGATTCGAGGACAGATGAGAGAGAAAAGCAAAGGGATAAATATGTTAAAGTGGAAGGTATAGATGAGAACTAAATAAGTGTTTTCATTTCTAAATGAGAGCTGGCACAGAGGCAGAATCTAAACCATAAGATGACAGTGAATTGTACATTAGAACAGCTTGGAATTCACTCTTTAATTAGTTGTGAATACAAAGAAAGGCACTTTCCTTCTCTAAAAGAAGACACTTTCAAATTGTATGGAGGTCACACATCTGTTCCATTAGTGAGAGCAGTCGGGTTTTTATATATCTATTCAGAATGTCAGCCCATGAGATATCAGCTTGTTTTTAATGAAGGCTAGAATGATGCAGCACTGATTTAGATTTACCCCCTACTGAAACACCTATAAAGCTTATTATGCCATAGTCAACAGCTCTCATGTTGCAGCAGGTGTATGCAATTTATATTTTGGCTATGGCTCAGATAATGCTTAAAATCTGGGCTTCTGAGAAGCCAAGGGAGCATGGTTATAATATCTTGATATTACTGGAGAGAATGAATCCCCAGTTTTCATCCCAGTGTGAAGCCCTTATCGACAAGAAGCCCTTATTCGGGAGTACAGCAAGATCCTGGTAAATTCCTCTCTACCCATACATGGATATATTCCTGACCCAGAGGTGGGTTCCTGCCTCTGATTGCCGGTGCGGTTAATTGCTGAGTTCGTCGCAGAGCCGAAGACGCTGCTCCCGTTTGCAGAGCGGGAGCTTTTCCCGGGCGCTTTCCCCGCCCGCATGGATGCCGCCAATTGTGTTCTTTTGCCCTCTGCGCATGCGGAACGCTTTGGGAATGCGCAGAGGGCAAAAGAACGCAATTGGCGACATCCATGCGGGCGGGGAAAGCTCCCGCTCCGCGAACGGGAGCAGCATCTTCGGCTCTGCGCCGAACTCAGCGATTAACCGCACCGGCAATCAGAGGCAGGAACCCACCTCTGTCCTGACATCTTAAGATGTCGATTAAAATCAAGAAATCCACCACTCTTGACAGTGCGTAAGTTGATGGCTGACCATCAGAACACCACACAAAAGTGGACGGAGGCGTGGAATAGCTGCATTCCCCAAGATGTCTCTGGGCACATTAGCCCTAGTAGTATACCTCCAGGATTTGGCCTACCCCGATACATGTGGGTGACATATAATAGAATTAGAACAACTCATGGGGTGTGTGCTGACTCCTTGTATAAATGGGGAAAGACACCTTCAGCACAATGTGATTGCGGGGCTCCTCAACAGACTATTCAGCATATAGTGAGGGAATGCCCCAACAGTAAAGTGACCAGATTTTTTTTTCTTCAAGCGGGACACCATTGACGGGGGTGGGTTTCTCCATTTGAGTTTTGCCCTCTGCGCATGCGCAGAACACTGCGCATGCGCAGAGGGCAAAACAGCAAATGTCGGCGTCCAGGTGAGGTGGGGGGGAGGGGGGGAGGGGGGACGCGGGAGGCCACTGTACGTCCTACCTACCTGGGACTTTTCCCGGTAGCTTCAGTCGCTTTCCTTGCTAATAGCGTCCAGAGCAGAGCAGCCCCTCCCAGAAGATCGCGAGACGTTATCTTTTGGAAGAGGCTGCTCTGCTCTGGGTGCCAATTAGCAAGGAACGCGACTGAAGCTACCGGGAAAAGTCCCAGGTAGGACGCGCGCCCCGTCCCGTCCGCCAGTCCTGCCCCGCCCCGCCCCCCCCAACCCCCAGCGCGAGACGCGCATCCTACCTGGGACTTTTCCCGGTAGCTTCAGTTGCGTTCCTTGCTAATTAGCGCCCAGAGCAGAGCAGCCCCTCCCAGAAGATAACGTCTCGCGATCTTCTGGGAGGGGCTGCTCTGCTCTGGACGCTATTAGCAAGGAACGCGACTGGAGCTGCTACCGGGAAAAGTCTCAGGTAGGACGCGCGCCCCACCCTGCCCCGCCCCTTTTGCCGCGGCACACTTAGCATGGCCTCATGGGACAAGTGCAAAGTGGCGCTCCCCCCCCCAGGGTTCGCTCTGCCCCGCCCCGCGCCACCCTGTGAATAGAAGGGACTGAATCGGAAGCCTGTCGCTCGGGCGCGCGTCTGGCTGGAGGAAGAAGCGGGGGCTCAAAAATCGGGACTTTTTAAGAGGGTGGGCGGGACGCGGGACAAAGCATTAAAAAGCGGGTCTGTCCCGCCAAAATCGGGACGTCTGGTCACCTTACCCAACAGAAGATATCCAGGAGACTGTAGGGACTTCCTCTGCACAACAACGGCAGCTACTGACTGGATCTCCAAACTTGATATTAAACTCTGAAATGTTATTTCTGTTTCCCTTTTTAGGTTTTTCTTACTGCTTTAACTGTTTTTAATTTGTAAAAATGAAGTGTTTTAATATTGTGTGTGACCAGCCATACGCTAAATAAATAAATTCCAGTGTGGTTTAGATTTAGATTGTGTCCTGAGCACACTCTTGTATTGCAGCGAGTCTTGGATCCTTTTACGCACGGCAGGAGAGAAAGTTGAATACCTTCCATATGCGCTGTCTCTGAAGTATCCTTGGCATTACCTGGCATGACAAAGTTCCAAATAGCGCAGTCTTGGAACGTGCTGGAATTTCTAGCATGTATACACTATTGAAACAGTGACGTCTTCACTGGCGTGGTGGGCATGTCGTGAGAATGGATGATGGTCGGATTCTGAAAGATCTCCTGTATGGTGAATTAGTGCAGGGAAAGCACCCCAGAGGGAGACCACAGCTGCGATATAAGGATATCTGTAAGAGGGATTTAAAGGCCTTGGGAATGGACATTAACAGCTGGGAAACCTTGACCTCTGATTGTTCAGCTTGGAAGCTAAAAACGCAGCATGGCCTTCTCCATTTTAGTAGGAACCCACCACTGCCGTGTAACATATCTTGGCTTGGCTTGACTGTTCCCAGTGCTGACTCCAGTCCCTCTGTTTCATCTCATCTCTGATGCAAGTCCCATCGCTGAGCATCTAACTTCAATGCAAAAGGCTGCTAACCTCCTGGCCTTGACATGACAGAGGTCAGGACCCAAACTCAAGAAGCGGAGAAAGGACCAGAAGCTAACTAAAGCCCCATCTATCCTTTGTGCTTCTTTGATATTCATTTCTTGCTTTTGCCTCAGAAAACATATGATCCAAATTGGTTTGTTGTGTTAACTGTCCTGCCATATCTGGGAAATGCAGGGAAATAATTTCCAAAGTAGTCGCCCCCGGGTCTCTGTGTGCCAGTGAAGGTCTGTACCCTTTGACCTCATTCACAGCAAATTCAAGGCTGGTGGAAATCAAGAGAGATGAAGAAAGGATATTCAGTCATATATAAAATTAAAGCATCGTTTTTCTATTAGTTCAAATGTTTCAATTCTAAGCCAGGAGATGAAAAAGCCAGGAGCAAGTGAACATGCCATTAAAATCAGTTTGGCCTAATTAGCAACATCATTTCTAAAATGCTTTATTGAACAAAGCAAGCATAGTGCAAATGGCAAAGCATCAGCAGACCAACCAACCAAACCTCTCTGAAGGGACATTCCAAAGGGTTGGGTCAGCCTCCCAAGTAGGCCAGAGAGGAAACATCACCAGATGAGCTAATTCTACTTTATTGTAAGGCTACATTAACAGAAGGTACAGAATCTTTCTCAAAATCCAAATCTTCCACAGTCTCTTTATATCACCCTATACGTTAGGGTGGAGTCTTCTTAAATACTGATAGAAGAGGGTGTTTGTAGCTCAGAGTTGAATTGTGGGGTCCTTGGTGCTCTCTAAGCTTGGTGGTTTTCTTGCAGACATTTCTTTATCAAACTAAATAACATCATCAGTGTACATTACCTAGTTTGATAATGAAACATCTGCAAGAAAACCATCAATAGCAATAGCAATAGCACTTAGACTTATATACCGCTTCATAGTGCTTTACAGCTCTCTCTAAGCGGTTTACAGAGTTCAGCATATTGCCCCCAACAATCTGGGTCCTTATTTTACCGACCTCAGAAGGATGGAAGGCTGTGTCAACCTTGAGCCTGGTGAGATTTGAACACCTGAACTGCTGAACTAGCAATCAGCTGAAGTAGGTTGCAGTGCTGCTTTTAACCACTGTGCCACCTCGGCTCAGAGAGCACAAGTACTTTACCTTTCTAAGTTTCTTTTGCCCTTTACTCAGTTGAGAACTCTTCCCCCCCTTTATCTGATCATTCCCTAGGTAGCTATTAAGAAACTCCCAGTCAGGCAGGGAGGAGGTGTCAAGCAAGGATCTAGTCTTGAGTCCTTGTAGAGACACAAGTGTAATAAGCCTAATCGCCCTAAGTTCCATAAAACCTTATCTGATTGTTCCCAAGGGAAGACAAGCAGTCTGGGGAGAGTCTTGTAATATATGTAGTAAAACATGATAAAGTTGCTGACTTGCATCCTTCTTAAATGGAGCTGGTTGCTCACACCTGACAGCAGTATCTCCTCCTTCCCTCCACCCTTCCAAGCATATTCTCATATTCTACTACAGCTTGGGATGCAGTTCTGAAAGTCATACCTCTTTGATGCATTCCCTTTTACAGACTGAAGAAGCCAGGGTTCTGTGGGTGGACCAACAGATCAAGGAAACAAGAAGATGCTTTTAAAAGGATGAAGACATTAGGGAAAGCCAGCCTCTGAAGCATGAGAGATCTCAAACAAATAGCTCTAACCTTTGCTCAATCCTACCTGCCACAGAATTTCCAAATCCACATTTGAGGCTCTTCAAGAAAACAGAGTCCTCCTTCATCAGCAGATGCTGGTGGGATGCATGGATTCTCAATAGTTTTGTTCTCCTGCCCAATTTGGAAAGGCAGATTTCCAGACCATTTTCTTTCCCTAAAAAATGTCCCCACATTATTAAAAAAAATGCCAGACCAGATGGGAGCAGATGGGAATGGCATTGCTGTTTTGAGAATGGTCTGAGGTCTGAGTCATCTTTTCCCACTTGCTTTCGCCTTTAAAAAGTCTTGCACAGAGCAACGCTTTTTCTCTCTTCCCGCATTTCATGGAATGACCATGTGAACACACTTGGTATTTAAGGTTAGATAAAGCTGGAAGAGATTGCTCAGCCACATCATACTTTCAATAACTAAATACATGGAATTCATTACCTATCCTGGGTCTTTTTTTTTTAAGAGGGGAAGGGGAGAAAGGAACCGGAAGCTAATTAGCTGGACTTCCATCATGGTGAACATTTGCTAGCTATTGATTCCTCTGAGAATGAAACATCCTCATCTTGCAATTCATTTTCAGAGAAATTTGTGGGAGGGTTTCTCCCATTCATACATTTGGTCTAACTCTAAGGCTAGGATGAGATGCTTTCTAATTCAAGTTTCTAACCAAAATAGCTTGAGGAATAGAAGTGTAACATGTGCAACTCTTGGAGAATGCATAACTGTCCATGTCTCTGAATTCTCCTCCGACTAAAACTTCCAAACACTCTTCAAGGGAAGCCCCCTGTAGGGTGCATTACAATAATCCAATCTGGGCATAACTATCAGTTTTCCCATACATGAAATGATGCAACAGGGAAGAGGGAGATGGTTTAATCTCCCAAGCACCTGAGATGAGCCGAGATGGCGCAGCAGTTAGAGGCAGGTACTGCAGGACACTTTAGCTGACACTGATCCTCAGGTCAGCGGTTCAAATCTCACCGGCTCAAGGTTCACTCAGCCTTCCATCCTTCCGAGGTAGGTAAAATGAGGACCCAGATTGTTGGGGGCAATATAAATATACATTGCTTACTGGTGTAAACCGCTTAGAGAGTGTTTGCACTGTGAGGCGGTACATAAATCTCACAAAATAAATAAATAAATAAATAAAATAAAATAAGACAAGGACTCATAGTTGGAAGATTCATATTGAGAGATCCAAATTTAAACTAAGGAGGAATTTCTTGACTGGGAAATCTATTAAACAATTGAACAGTTGGCTTCCTGAACCCCTGGGTGCTCATCATTGCAAGTCTTCAAGAAAACATTAGACAACCATTTGTGTAGGATGTATGAAGACTCCTGCACTGGACAGGAATTTAGAAGGAATTTCTCTCTCTGCTCAATAGAAATTCAAAGCATCTCACCCTACAGGGGGAGATGGCCACCAATTAATCAGAGCACCCACATTTGCACCCAAATGTGTCCAGAAATGAACCAGAGGTATAGGATTCATCCAAGGTCCGATTGAAATGTGTGATTCAATTTGATCAGATTTGAGCTGAACAGTGTGTCAACACATGCAGGAAAGTCTATTGAACTTTCATTTCATTTCAAAAGTACCTGATTCAATTTCATGCATTGAGTCAATTTGACAATTCAATTTGAAGATGTGATTCAAAGGGATGATGTGATCGAATCGCTGTTGACTTGAATCTTTAAATCAAAGCTTCACCCGCCTCTGTTGTTAAGTGTGGAAGAGGAACTCTGAGGCTGCTGTCTTTCCTTGCAGCTCTTGATTGCCCAACTAGACTTCTTCTGGGCTAGTAATGTGTAGGAGAGTTCTGCCGCTTTTCTTGTCTTTCTCTTCATGATCAGAGTATGGAATTCTTGTATTTCCTAAATATTGAAGTTCCTCAAAGGTGAGTGCCATCATCTAACCTTTAATACATCTTTTAGGTGAGAGAGCACCATAATGAAATACATAAATCTCTAATTGGTTTTTTTTAATGCAATAAAATTACATAAAATTAAAAAGATGTGTGTTAGGGTCTTTGCTGGCTTCATATCATTTGCTCCATATGATCTGTCTCAATTCAATTTCTTCCTTAAAAAACAACTACTACTACTCCTGGTATTTTACAGCTATGAAAACCTTCCCAATCTTTACAGTCCAGAAAATGTTGGGATGATATCTTCTGTGATGTTTTGCCAGGCTCTCATTCCTTCTATGGACTCAGCTGCCATAGGTCTGACTGTTGTCTAGACTGTAGCTCTTCCTTCTGTCTCCCAAAGTCATTCCCATATGACACTACACACCTGGAGGGTGCTGAGGTTGGAGGATTTTATAGTCCTAGAAGGGTGGATTAAGAGTGGCTTCCTGCAGACCAGTTCTAGCCCCCCACCCAAGTTGGCTGGTGCAGATAAAGTGAAAATGGATTTAG
This sequence comes from Diadophis punctatus similis, assembly GCA_023053685.1. NCBI lineage: Eukaryota > Metazoa > Chordata > Lepidosauria > Squamata > Dipsadidae > Diadophis > Diadophis punctatus. The sequence continues at coordinate 5,151,105 of JALIGW010000027.1, forward strand.
TTAGTTAGTTAGTTTGTTTTGGTAAAAGTGTACACATTTTTTCATACAAATGAGATGGTACTGTTTTGTTTTTGTTTTTTGTTTTTTTAAATGGAAAAGTGGAAGAAATTGGAAGTGACAGATTTGATCCATCCATAGTGTGAGGTAATAGGGCTGAGCCAAACATCCCTTGCTTTGAACTTTCAGGCAGAAAATAGCTTTTGGGGGAGGAGGACTGTGGGTGGTACATGTTCCGCAAATAATGACACAACAGATGTCTTGTGATACAGTTATTTATTTATTTTTCCTTGTATATATAACCTCCCCTTTATTATTGGAGTTCTCTGAGGGATAAGAAATAATAGTCATTACCTATTTATTACTAAAATCTCATTGTCATAGCAATAGCACTTTTCTTATATACCGCTTCATAGTGCTTTACAGCCCTCTCTAAGCGGTTTACAGAGTTCAGCATATTGCCCCCAACAATCTGGGTCCTCATTTTACCGACCTCGGAAGGATGGAAGGCTGAGTCAACCTTGAGCCGGTGAGATTTGAACAGCTGAACTGTTGAACTAGCAGTCAGCCTGCAATGGCTGCATTTAACCACTGCACCACTTCAGCTCTTAACTCATGACTTTTAACTGGGTGAAAGGATACATCATTTTTATGAACCAAGAAACCCTACATGGGCTAACCTACAGAATATGTCTAAAATGTGGAAACCAAGATGGTCAAGGGAATGAAATTTGGGGAAATTGTGGTTGCTGCCAAGTAGGGAAGGAAACAGTGGAGTGCAGATCACGAATGATACACAGGGATGTATGAGAGATACCACATAGTTTGGGTAGGGCATGGGGGTGTGGCAGTGTGAGTCAATAAGGGGTTGCGGGAATGTATAAGAGGTGTCACACAAGTTGGGGAGGGTATGTAGCAGTGGTGGGTTCCTACATGTGCGGTCCACTCTATAGCACCGGTAGCGGCCCACTGGTGATGTCACAGTACCGGTGCGGTCGGTTGCCGGTGCTTGGGCGCTGCCATTTTTTTTAAAAAAACAATTTTTTAAAAAAATCTTTCTTCTGCGCATGCCCAGAAGCCGAGCTTCCAGCACTGCGCATGCGCTGCCTTCGTACCCCACAGTGAGTCCAAGCAGGGGAGGATGGCTGAGGGAGCGCGTGAGACGCTGAAAGAATGGGCAGCAGGAGCTATCTCCATTCCTCTCCCTTCAGCAGTCCAACAAGCCACGAACGCACAGTGATGATCCTAGGCATTTTCGCACGTTTGAGGCTTCTCGAGCTGCTGAGGGGAGGGGGAATGAGCGGCAGGACTTATCTCAGTTCCCCTCCCTTCAGCAGTCCGAGAAGCCATGCCCACCCAGTCACATAGCCGGCAAGCCACACCCACCCTGTCACATGGCTGGCAAGCCACTCCCACAAAATAAGCCATGCCCACAGAGTGGTAGTAAAAAAATTAGGAACGCGCCCCTGGTGTGTAGGGTAGTAGTGTGAGTAAGAAAGGATGCATGGCGTTGCTTGGGAGTGTGCAAGAGGTGCTATGAGTGTCTGGGCACTGGGGGCTCGGTTGGGAAGGGTGCATGGGGGTGTGCAGGAAGTGCTACATGGGTCAAGGATGACACGGACCAGGATGGATGTGTGCAAGTTCCTTCCCTTCCCTTCCCTTCTGACAGATAAGTGGCTGCTGTTGGATGGGGAAAGAATTGAGGGATTGTGAGAGTGGCTCAGAAACTGTCATGGAACAGGGGAAAGATTTATACGATCTGAAGAGAAACCAGAGAATTAAGGTTTGGATGGCACGGTTATCTGTGGTATGATAAAGTGAAAAGTTTGTGTTGATTTTAATAATCACTTTGCTAGATGTGCCATACTAAGAGTTTGGCATAAATATAAAACAAGATCCAAGTTCATATTTTCATATAGAAAATTCTTAAAACGAAGATAAAGGTAAAACCAGAAACCTTTCTTTTGGGTTTAATGGAAAAATACTTGCAGAAAAAAAAATTGGAACTTGGATCTTATACATGTTGGCAGCAGCAAGAATACTATACGCACAAAAATGTAAGGACATTTCAATTCCCACCATGGACGAATGGCTACAGAAGCTGATGGAGTTGGCAGAAATGGCTAAATTGACCCTTTTGATTAAATAAAAGAATACAAGTACTTTTGTTGCTACATGGAGACCACTTCTGGACTTTGTGCTTGAGGTGGAAAAAAATGAAACCTTGATTTTGGGTTTTGCCATTTAGATTGATTTCTTTTTCTAGAAATGGCAAGTTTATATTACTATGGAAAAGTAAAAAGTTGAGGTTAAATGTTAATGCTTTATTCTACTGCAACAAAAGGAGTCGGAAGTCAACACTTTTTTTCCCCTTTCCCCCCATCCCCCCTCACTTCTCTTTCCCCTTCTCCCCCACCCCCACTGTGTCTTCCTATTTGCTTTTGTATTTTGCATTTTATTCTATAATCTAATAAAATGTTTTAAAAAGAGAAACTGTCATGGAACATTGAAAATGAGGATCATGTAACCACAGCAACTCTGCGGCTGAAGCCGCCACAACTTCCCCAAATTTCATTCCCTCGGGAATTAGGGTTCCCAGATTTTGGTCACCTTCTGTATGTTATTTTTATTTATTTATTTATTTTTATTTATTTTGTCAACACGTGTACAAGAGAACAGGTATGATATAAACATAAACAAAAGCAAAGTATGTATAGGTAAAAATTAGACAATAGGACAGAAGGACAGGGACGGTAGGCACGATGGTGCGCTTATGCACGCCCCTTACAGACCTCTTAGGAATGGGGAGAGGTTGACAGTAGACAGTCTAAGGTTAAAGTTTTGGGGGTTGGGGGAAGAAACCACAGAGTCAGGTAGTGCATTCCAGGCATTGATCACTCTGTTGCTGAAGTCGTATTTTCTGCAGTCGAGTTTCAAGCAGTTTACATTGAGTTTGAATCTGTTGTGTGCTCTTGTATTGTTGCGGTTGAAGCTGAAGTATTCATTGGCAGGTAGGACATTGTGGCAGATGATTTTATGAACTACATTTAGATCAGATCGAAGGCGACGTAGCTCTAAGTTGTCTAAGCCTAAAATTTCAAGTCTGGTGGAATAAGGAATTCTGTTGCGAGTATGTTAGCCCAAAGTTGGGTACAGCTTCTAATGCAGAACAAGAAGCTGTACCCAATGTTTAGTATGACAATACAGTCATGCTAACCATTTTGATGTGGTGTGTGTGTGTGTGTGTGTGTGTGTGTGTGTGTGTGTGTGTGTGTGTGTGTGTGTGTTGGCGTGTCTGCTTCTATATTGAAATGGCAAGTAAGGCCAAGCAACAGGCCCTGGCAAACTTGGGTCAAAACACTCTGTGTGAATCTGGGATGGGTGAAAGAAATAGAAGCTGTGAAACAAATCATGAGCTTTGATCAGCTTGGTTAATTGCCCAGGAGTTGGTCATCGGCATTCCCTTCTTGCCATAGAAACTCAGAGGCGGATGATAAAGTCCTTCTGTTTCACTGCCAGAAAGCTTTGAGAATCTTTGAAAAAACAGTAAATCCATTTTCAGCTTGGCACTAACTGCACAATTCACATTTGTAAGACAATGATAGCCTTTGGTGGAAACCCAGTCAACAGCGACTCCCCTGTTCCCAGTCCCCTATCAGCACATCCCGATTTTTGTCCACCAGACGGGAGGCTTTAATTCACAGCAAACATTTGATTCTTGCAAAACCATTCGGCTTTGGGAAGTTATCTCAGCCCCCTAAAATTATAATACTAAAAGGAAATGTTTGAGCCAGCCATCTAAATGCTGGAATCCCAATAAAAGCAATCTTAATAAGCAGATCTCCCACCTGTTCTCTTTTACGTATTTGATCCAAATTCTCCATTTTCTAACTGTGAAAACTCTGCTCGGCCTTCCTGGAAGAAGAAAACTTTTCAGAAGTTTTCAGTCAGGTTTTTTGGAGGTTTTTTGTATTTAGAATTCTTGAAAGAGAGGCTGCCTTTAGCGCCAATGTGTGGGAAAGAACTGCCGTAGCCAGTTTAGTGAGGAATGTGTCTTGTGTTATACCATAGGACAGTGATGGTGAACCTTTTTTGGTTCGCGTGCCAAAAGGGTGTGTGTGCACGCGCTAGCATGTGCGCACGTGCCCACACCCATTCCCTACCCCCCACGCACGCACACACACCCTGCGCTGCCCCCTGCGCATGTACACAACCCCTCTGCCCCCACGCGTGCACACAGGCCTCACTGAAGCCTGGGACGGTGAAAAAACGGCCAAAAGGGCAAACCGGAAGTTTGGAAAAAGCTTCCTGAAGCCCGGGAGTGCAAAAAACAGCACAATGGGCAAACCGGAAGTCCATTTTTCCAAACTTCCGGTTTGCCTATTTTTCGCAGTCCGGGGCTTTAGGGAAGCTTCCCTGAAGCCTCCAGAGGGCGAAACGGCCTTCCCCAAGGCCAAAAATCAGCTGGCCAGCGCGCACATGCGCACTGGAGCTGACATAGGGCAACGCCTCACGTGCTCTCTGATACGGCTCCACGTGCCACCTGTGGCACACGTGCCATAGGTTCGCCATCACTGCCATAGGCTATTTGATGCCAGATGTTTTTTCAAGGTCACATTCCTTCAACATTCTTTAAGATCAACAAGCCTACAGAGAAGATTTTAAACATTATTCTTTAGTGATGAATTTTCCAAAAGACCCTTATATTCCTTCCTTCGCAAAGGTAGTTCCTCTGTGTAGCTTATACTTCTATGGAAGATATGCTTGCCATAAAAGAAACATGTAACTTTAACACTGTCTAGACCTTGTGGCAACTCAAGTGACCATTTTTACCAAATGAAGTGATAATCAGCTGATCATCACAGATGGAAACACAGTGAATCCACACTTCCTGACAAGTATGATGTACAGTATGTTTGGATCCACCGGAGATATCCACAGGTTGTGCCAGGTTCCAACAACCAAAAAGACACTGGAGTTACTTTACTCTTATTGTTCTTCACCTATAGACAGAAATGTTGCTCAACTAAAGCAACTATTTGCATCACTATAGATACACCTTAGGAATTTAGATTTAGATTTATTATTAGAGTTGGAAGGGACCTTGTAGATCATCTAGTCCAACCCCCTGCTCAAGCAGGAGTTCCTACACCATTTGAGACAGATGGCAGTCCAGTCTCCCCTTGAAGGTCGCAAGTGTTGGGGCTCTCACAACCTCCGCTGGCAAGCTGTTCCACTGGTTGATCGCTCTCACCGTCAGAAAGTTTCTCCTCACTTCCAGGTTGAATCTCTCCTTGGTCAGCTTCCATCCATTATTCCTTGTTTGGCTTTCTGGTGCCATAGAGAACAGCCTCACCCCCTCCTCTCTGTGGCATCCCCTCAAGTATTGGAACACTGCTATCATGTCACCCCTGGTCCTTCTCTTCGCCAGACTGGCCAAGCTCAGTTCCTGCAACCGCTCTTTGTATGTTTTATTTTCCAGACTCTTCATCATCCTGGTTGCTCTCTTCTGCACTTTCTCTAGCGTTTCAGTGTCTTTTTTGTAGTGTGGTGACCAAAACTGGATGCAGTACTCTAGGTGTGGTCTGACCAAGGCTTTATAGAGTGGTACTAGTACCTCTCTGGTCCTTGATTGTATCCCTCTATTTATGCAGCTCAGGACTGCGTTGGCCTTTTTGGCTGCTGCTGCACACTGTTAAGGAGGAGCCTTCTTAACTCTTCAGAGCAAACTTTCATAACTTCTCTGCCTCTTTGGAATGCAGCACCTCCCTCCTGGGAATCCAGACTACTTCCACCACAGATTGTGGTCCAAAAACATCCAAGATGGCATATTTGATGGAGCAATCAATGATGCAACGCACAAAAAGACTCAGATTGAGCTTTGATTGCATTGTTGTGTCCACCATCTTCACCATCTTCTGCTGATTGGTTCAAAGTCAGCCAGCCGGCTTTCGTGCCTAAAGTGGGACCAGAAGTCACAGTAAGAAGGAAAGTATATAGATGCCAAGGAGGTGCATGTTTATTTTCATACCCTCAGATTAGAGATTTTATAATTTGGAAGTATTTAAATAATTGGGGAGGACTCTTTTCCTGGGATTTCTGCCATGTAATCCCTAGGAAAAACTCCACTATTTTAAAATATAGTAGACAGTTGCTATGCATGGAGAATCCGAAGCAATGTACTCCCCAATTATGAATGTCTCTCTGCCTCTAGGTATATGTAAAACAGGGAAAATCTGACCTGACCTGTCAATTCAATAAGATTTGCGATCTAATTCAAAATGGCCTTTTGTTTGGATCAGATCCTCCAAAGTAAATTGCTGAGTCAATTTAACCATTTGAAATAATTCGTGGAAAAAAATATTTCTGTACATGTGCTGGCACCACCAAATCATCAGCATCAAATGAGCCCCCCCAATTTAATCCACTGGTTTGAACAGACTCAGCCATTCAATTTGGAAATTGGATTCCATTCAAATATTCACCAGAAACTCCTCAGGAGTAGATTTAGATTTATTATTAGAATTGGAAGGGACCTTGTAGGTCATCTAGTCCAACCCCCTGCTCAAGCAGGAGTTCCTACACCATTTGAGACAGATGGCAGTCCAGTCTCCCCTTGAAGGTCGCAAGTGTTGGGGCTCTCACAACCTCTGCTGGCAAGCTGTTCCACTGGTTGATCGCTCTCACCGTCAGAAAGTTTCTCCTCACTTCCAGGTTGAATCTCTCCTTGGTCAGCTTCCATCCGTTATTTCTTGTTTGGCTTTCTGGTGCCATAGAGAACAGCCTGCTCCCCTCCTCTCTGTGGCATCCCCTCAAGTATTGGAACACTGCTATCATGTCACCCCTGGTCCTTCTCTTCGCCAGACTGGCCAAGCTCAGTTCCTGCAACCATTCAAACATTCACTGGAAACTCCTCAGGAGTAGCCCAAATGCACACCCTGAAACTTCCTACAACTGTACATACCTTTGCGGGAGGGTGGCTCTAATGACATTCTCCATTTGTAGGAACTGTTGCCAGTTTCAGGTTTGAGTTATATAGATGTAGCCTGTCTCTTTGGCTTCCTTCAGTGAGTACTTTGCCCATTCTGAATTATTTGTTTTTGAGTGGAGGCCGTAGAGAGCAAAGTGCCTCATTCTTCATGGGGTCCCTTGTCCTACGCATGTAACTGATACCACAACTAGAGCTCATGACAAAGTATCCTAGGGAAAGTTAATATCCCTTTTGCCAGGGAGTAAATACGGTCCGAGCGGCTTTGTACATTTATCCTGGGGGGTGGGGGGGGAGGGAAGGACTCAACTACATTGTTTTTGTGAAATCCAGCAGTGTCTTTTCCTCCCGTGACCTTTATTTTAAAGCAAAGAAAATAATCTGGATCATTATAGCATGGGGAATATAGATGGTAACCAGGCAGATCGCCTGGTTGGGATCCACTAAATTTAAGGGAGTGGAGAGAGAAGGAAAAGGCTGGTAGCAGTGCAAGCACAGCTTCCTTTCCCTCCAAAGAAAAAGGGCATTTTCAAAAATTGCTCTTACCCTCCCGGCTGATCCAGAGAGAGATGGAAAGCTGACAAGAGAGACAGAATTAAGTGCTTTTTAAAGCTGGTAGAGACTCTTTGGGAAGGTGTGTATGTGTGTGTGTGTGTGTGTGTGTGTGTGTACACACACACACACACACACACACACATATATATATATATATATGTATGTGTATATATATATATATATATATATATATATATATATATATATATATATATATATATATATATATATATATATATATATATATATATATATATATATATATATATATATATATATATATATCCCTCCTGCCTTCCATTAAACATTAAAACTGTGATTTGAAGAATTGTCATTCTTCACTGGCAAGCCCTATAATTGTTAAACAGGGACTTCTCCATTTCTCTCTGGTTTTCCTTTCTCTCTGCCTGTTGCAAATCTTGGCTTCCAGAAATAGAATAGAATAGAATAGAATAGAATAGAATAGAATAGAATAGAATAGAATAGAATAGAATAGAATAGAATAGAATTCTTTATTGGCCAAGTGTGATTGGACACACAAGGAATTTGTCTTTGGTGCATATGCTCTCAGTGCACATAAAAGAAAAAGATACATTTGTCAAGAATGGTTGTCATAGGGTTCAAGTAAGCAATCAGGAACAATCAATATTAATATAAATCATAAGGATACAAGCAACAAGTTACAGTCATACAGTCATAAGTGGGAGGAGATGGGTGATAGGAACGATGAGAAAAACTAATAGTAATAGTAATGCAGCCTTAGTGAATAGTTTGACAGTGGTGAGGGAATTATTTGTTTAGCAGAGTTATGGCGTTTGGGAAAAAACTGTTCTTGTGTCTAGTTGTCTTGGTGTGCAGTGCTCTATAGCGACGTTTTGAGGGTAAGAGTTAAAGCAATTTATGTCCAGGATATAACTAGTAGAAGTAATCCTCATTTAGTGACCATGACTGGGACTGGCAACTTGGTTGTTACGTGGAGCGGTCAATGAGTGAAACCGCGACTGTGGTTATGATCTTACTTCAGCTTTCTTTTACTTTACAGACCTTGCAAAGGTTGTAAATGTGAGGACTGCTCGCAAAGTTACTTTTTCACCACTGCCGTAATGGTCACCAAACAGAGGCAGTCACTAAAAAAGGATTATTTATGTTCTTGGCTAGGGGCATTTCTGGGTAGGTAAGGATCATAAAAAGTTTGAAAATGAGAGGGCTGGTCACAAAGTTGTTTTTTTATCAATGCTGTCAGTGATTCTCAATCTGTGGTCTGCGGACCCCTGGGACGGGGCGCGATGTCATCACAGGAGGTCTGTGAAGGCTTGAAAAAAATGCTATGATTTAAATCTTAAGACTTAGGGGTCCCTGGCCACGGTACATGGGCACAAAAGGTATTTAAAAGGGGTCCATGGTGAAGAAAAGGTAACTGCAAATGTCACTAAAGAAGGACTACCTCTAGCGGGCATCTCCACGTAGATAGGAGTCAAAAAGGCAAGATTGCCATCACATCCTATGATTGAACTTATGCCCTTTTAGGTGTGTTGTCCCTGCTCCAGGCTACCAAAAGCCACCATCCAAGCAAAGATGTAGCCATTCTGACCCTTATCTTCTCCATCCACCTTCTGCTAGGTCCGATCGAGCATTGTTGCTTGTGACCTCCTTGATAATGCTGCAACCCTGGAGGGTTTATTTTCTTCTGTCATGGTAGAATGATGCTGATGAGTTAAAAAATAATTGCTGGTGTCAGGAGGGTGCATGGTCTAGTCATACTCAGAAGCCTCTTCTGGCATGCTGGTGTGTGCAAAGTCATTTGCAAGCGCCTGCTGCAAACAATGGCATTAGCTCCGATATCCGTGCTGGTTGCTTGGATACTTTGCTTGCTTTTCTGGCTGGAGGCAAGGGGCTCTGAATAAGAAACATTAAAATCCACTCTGCTTGATCAAGGATGGGCAATGAGCAGAGAGGAAGGAAATGGTGAGGACAGCCCAAAGCTTCTTTGGACACTGTCATGAAATGCTCAAGGAAAGGAGCCAAGCTGGACATGAAAAGGTGCAGTAGTATCAGCAAAAGCGCTGTGGTCTGAGAAGTGTCCAGAGAAGTGGCATCAAAAAGAGGCACATTGGTGGCCTCAGCCACATAATTGGTCCCCTTTGATCCCATGCTTGTGCCCACCATCTTTTAGATTTAGATTTATTATTAGAGTTGGAAGGGACCTTGTAGGTCATCTAGTCCAACCCCCTGCTCAAGCAGGAGTTCCTACACCATTTGAGACAGATGGCAGTCCAGTCTCTCCTTGAAGGTCACAAGTGTTGGGGCTCTCACGACCTCCGCTGGCAAGCTGTTCCACTGGTTCCATCTTGGATTTTTTGACCCTGTCTCTGCAGACACCACTAGCTATGGCAACATTAAAGGGCAATTTCACTGTTGGGGTGAATCCACAAAAGTGTGGCAATCTGTAGAGACAAAATTGGGTGACCAGAGAGGATCTCCATAAGCAAGATAGCTTATTAGCATGACAAGTGTCTCGCTCATGGAGCACACAGTGTCCTTCTAATCTCGTCTTCCTTCTGTAATCCCTGATTCCACTAGCTAGTTTGCAGTGTTGCACAGTCCAATGTTATGCAAAGAGGCAGCATTGTTACACATTTTAAATCATCTATACATGTGATGGCGAACCTATGGCACACGTGCCACAGGTGGCATGCGGAGCCATAACTGCAGGCACATGAGCTGTTGCCCTAGCTCAGCTCCAGCATGCATGCATGGGCCGGCTAGCTGATTTTCAGCTGGCCCCACCCATGCCACCCCTCCCCAGGCTCCAGAGGCTTTCTTGGAGCTTGGGGAGGGCGAAAACGGTCTCCCCTGCCCCCCCCCGGAGGCCCTCCAGAGACCAAAAATGACCTCCCAGGAGTCTCTACGTGGCCCATTTTGGATGCCAGGTAAGTACAGGACTCACACAAAAAATGGGCCTACCGGGCCCACCAGAAGTCAGGAAACAGGGGAGGCCGTTTTCGCCTCCAAGAATGTAGCCTGGGGAGGGCGAAAAACGGGCCTATTGGGCCTACTGGAAGTCTGGAAATGGGCCATTTCCAGCCTCCAGAGGCTTTAGAGAGGCCTGCTAGGCCCAAAATGGGGTGCGGGGGGGGGTCATGCACACATGCGTGGGGGAGCGTGGGGATGCATGGGGAGCAGGCAGTGCATGGGGGGTTGCGCGCATGCATGCGCAGGGGGGCATGCACATGGAGGAGCATTGAATTATGGGTATGGGCACGCATGTGCTTTCGGCACCCGAGGAAAAAAAGGTTCGCCATCACTGATTTATACAAAGTCAACATGTCCAATTTAAATATTGGAAACAGTTCAGAAAATCTCATTTTTTAGGAAAAAAATGACCTCCTTTTGGAAACAAACAAAATTCTTGGGTAGACCTTGTCTGTGTCACATGTCAGCTGTCACCTTATGCTCGCTTGTGTGCTTCACTACCATGTGGTGATAGTGTGCCATGAACTCTGGGGAGAATAGATGGGAGGAGGAATACTTGGGGGAAACGAAAGTAATATTTGTATCTCCCCGAGATGCTGCATCAAGGTCACCTGGCTAGGAGAAGAATGCAGCTGCATACCAATCCATGCTTGAAGTGACCATTCTGAAAACATCTTGCTTGAATCTGATTGGTCATGGGGGGGCAGTGATGGGAGGCAGTTAGGAGAGGGAAAAGTTGAATTTAGGGATTTTGGCACTTGATTCTCAGTTCTGGCTATGCATTACGGCAAAACACTTGACTTCTAATAAAAATATACATTTCCCAACAAATGGAGGGGAGGATCATTTCTATTTAGAGGTTTAAGTGTTGGCAGGCCTGACAGTCAAGTATCCCTAAAGGCACTCATGATGCCTGGGGAAGAGAGAGATAAAAAGGGGCCCAATCATGATCTCTTTCTCCGTTAAAGAATAGAGGAGGGGCAATACATCCCTAAGGATGATGTCATCATTTTATTTTAAAATGCTAATACAGGTAGTCTTTGGCTTATGACCAGTCGCTTAGCAACTATTTGAAGTTCTGATGGACCTACTTGGAGGGTACTTACGACCCCGGATCCAAAGTTTTAATGATTCTCCCTCCCCTCAATGCTGTCAGGTGTGCACACTTTTGAGTGCTTGGCAACCAGGCACGTTTAAAACTATTTGCAGTGTCCCACGGGCACCTGATCACTTTTTATAATGATTTTGCATTTTTACTTTCGACAAAACTGTGCTCATAACAAACCACCCTCAAAAAGGGTGTAAAATCGGTTTGATCATATGACTGACCCACTTTACAATCATCGTGAGTTACCACCATGATGGGTAAGCTCGCTGAGGTCATAACTCGAGGACTTCCTGTAGGGGGATTCTCAGTTCATGCTAATGAACCCAGAATACCGTATTTTTCTGAGTATAAGACGCACCTTTTTCCTCCCTAAAAGTGGCTGAAAATTCAGGTGCGTCTTATACTTCGAATGTAGCTTTTTTTCCAGCCCTAACTAGGTGCTAACAGATCTTCCCAGCTCTTACCTTGCAGGCTTTTTCATTGTTACTCTCTCCAAAGAATGTTTTTCCAGCCCTAAGTCTTTGCAGGGTTTTTTTTTCATTGCTCTACTTGCTCCAAAGAAGTTGTTTTCTAGCCCTAACCAGGTGCTAACGATCTTCCCAGCTCTTACTGGCTTGCAGGCTCTTTCATTGTTACTCTCTCAGAAGAATGTTTTTCCAGCCCTAAGTCTTTGCAGGGTTTTTTTTCATTGCTCTACTTGCTCCAAAGAAGTTGTTTTCTAGCCCTAACCAGGTGCTAACGATCTTCCCAGCTCTTACTGGCTTGCAGGCTCTTTCATTGTTACTCTCTCAGAAGAATGTTTTTCCAGCCCTAAGTCTTTGCAGGGTTTTTTTTCATTGCTCTACTTGCTCCAAAGAAGGTTTTTTCTAGCCCTAACCAGGTGCTAACTATCTTCCCAGCTCTTACTGGCTTGCATGCTCTTTCATTGTTATTCTCTCAGAAGGTTTTTTTAAGTCCTAACCAGGAGATAAAATAATGTGCTGAAGCTGACCAGACTAAGGATGCTAGCCAGATGAATACCTGGTAGGCAGATTGTTTTCCCCTATTTTCCTCCCCAAAAACTAAGGTGCGTCTTATACTCCGGTGTGTCTTATACTCCGAAAAATACAATAAGTTGGAAATGAGGCATCCATTTGGAAGCCCTGGATCTATTCTATTTATTTTATTTTACACATGTTGTTAAGGAGTTATTGTGCTGTTGAGCACATACACAGTGAAATGTGATTGTGGTTGTGGTGTTGAAGTTAGATATGAATGCTATTCAGTCAATAAACAGATACGTTTAGTATTTACAAATAGTTTTCTTAAAATAGTAGCAAAGTTCAAATAGGAAGTCCAAGTCATACACAGTAAGTCAGTCAATGCGAAGAATCTTCTTCTCGCCTATCTTTGTTTTAACTAACAAACAAAGATTACAGCTAACAAACAAATCTACACTATCACAGATAGTTACTCTTTTCACAGCATCTCTTCACAGTAATTTCACAAAGTCACAAAGTCAATTACTCAACAGTGAAGCAGCAGAGATAATTAGCAGTGAGTCAGCACTCCGGAACACACTTTCAAATACAAACAGAGCAGCATTCAGAGCATGCTCTCTTGCTTCCTTATATAGTAATCAGCCTACATTGCATTTAAAGCAATATACACATAACATTGATTTGTGGCTTGTTCATATATTAGCAAACCCAATCGTTTGAACAGGGTTCTAACATGTGTTATAAACTGCTCCACTGGAAGCTGAGTGATAGCAATTCCTACCTTCATCATTCAGATTTAAAACCGTTAACAATAGAAATAATAACAATCAAACCAACCAGGGAGAGATGGAGGAAAGAAAATGTGTTTTTTTAAAAAAGGTCTGGCTATGGAAAGGGTCCCAATACAATCCTTCTAATCATTAAGCACTAGATAATTTGGAAGGCTGTTTGGCATTAGGGACTATTCTCAATTAGTCTGGTTCCTCCCGAGATTTCCCTGTGATCTAATACTCCTGTATCTGCCAGACATTTAACTCTGAATTGTTTATATGTTTGAGTTCTTAGATATGTCAAATTCTAAACTTGGACTGGATCGCCTGGTGCTGGTAAGGGGGGACCATAGGATTAGCTACCTAGTGGAGTTGAATTAGCTGGTTCTTTTCAGTTCTGCTTCATCCCTGGTGGAAAATATCTTCAGAGGCTTCCTGCCAATTATAAGGCTCTGTATACACCATATATTTCCCAGGAAAAAAACAGGGAACGCTCACTGTTAAGGAGTTATTGTGCTGTTAAGCACATACACAGCGAAATGTGTTGTAGTAATGGTGTTGCAGTTTGATATGAACGCTATTCAGTCAATAAACAGAATATCTTTAGTATGTACAAAATAGTTTTACTTGAATAGTAGCAAAGTTAAATAGGAAGTCCAAGTCATACACAGTTATTCAGTCAATGCAAAGTTTCTTCTTCTTGCCTATCTTTGTTTTAACTCACAAACAAAGATTACAGCTATCACTTAATTCTATACTATCACAGATAGTTACTTCTTCTCTTCACAGCAATTCCACACAGTCATAAAGTAATCTACTCATCAGTAAAGCAGCAGAGAGTCTTCAATCCGGAACACACCGTCAAACACCACTCACCACACCAAACCACACTAAACCACACTAAACCACACTGAGCATGCTCTCTTGCTTACTTATATAGTAATCATCCACAATGCATTTAAAGCAATATACACATAACAATGATTTGTGGCTTAATCATATATTAACACACCCAATCGTTTGAACAGGGTTCTAACACTCACCAATTATTTGGCCCCAACAAATATGAAAATATGCATGTGTTGGTCTGCCTCTTGGCCAAAGAAAGGGTGTCTTGGCCAGTTGGAGCCTCCCTGTTGAATCACAAATGTTGCAAAAGCAAGATCGACTATACCCAAGTGGATCTGAGAACCTATTTATAGCTCACAATATTTAATCTGGCATTACCAGCATGATTCTTTTTGTCTACCTTTCCCTTGTGCTCCCCTCCTCTTCTGTGTCATCTAAAATTAGCCAGGAATATCTATCTCTTTTTCCAACCTCATCTAGCCTTCTGGGAGATGGCTTAGATTCGCCTCAACAAAATGGTTTTGTGCTGCAGAGACACCACCACTCGCTTCATGGAGGCAGGGCAACTTCACATCACCTTGTGGCTGGGTTTTTATGAATGCTCAACGGCTCCACGCTGCCTGCTTTATCACTTGCAGGAGCTGGGAAAGGCTTCTGCGTAAACAGAGAGCCAAGGTGGCGCAGTGGTTAAATGCAGCTATTGCAGGCTACTTCAGCTGACTGCTAGTTCAGCAGTTCAGCTGTTCAAATCTCACCAGGCTCAAGGTTGACTCAGCCTTCCATCCTTCTGAGGTTGGTAAAATGAGGACCCAGATTGTTGGGGGCAATACGCTGAACTCTGTAAACCGCTTAGAGAGGGCTGTAAAGCACTATGAAGCGGTATATAAGTCTAAGTGCTATTGCTATTGCTATTGTAGCAGAAAGCTCTTCCAGGACTATAAACACTGGAGGGAATTGCGGAGGAGATAAGTGAGGCCGAGTGAAGCAAAGCGATGGAGTCGTTTTGCTTGGCTTTCAGAAATATTTATTTATTTATTTATTTATTTATTTATTTATTTATTTATTTATTTATTTATTTATTTATTTATTTATTTATTTATTTATTTAGTGTTCCTCTATGCCGCCCTACTCCCTGAGGACTCAGGGCGGCGTACAACATTTTAAGGAACAACTAAACCATAAAATTTTTAAAAACAATTTAAAAAGAGTTTAAAAAAGACATACAAAACCATGCATACATGGGGGAAAGTCGTCTCAAAATCACCCCGCCTGCAGGAAGAGCCATGTCTTAATGGCTTTTCGGAAGGCCAGCATAATAAAGGGGGGGAGGGGTTGCACTGTTTGGGGAAGTGTCCTTCACATTCATGCCCCTTGCCCCATTGCATTGGACCTGTCCCGGCCAGTCAGGCAGGGAAGGCAGGTTGCAGAACTTGTCAGTCAAATAATTTTAACTGCCAGTGTTCAGGAAGAGAGCCTCTCTTCTCTGCTGTGGCCCCCCCGCCTTTGGAACATTCTCTCCACTCAGGTAAGGTGCCCTCTCCCCACTCACCTGGCCTTCCAGAAATGTCTGAAGACCTGGCTCTGCTGCCTCACTTGGGCCTTATAGAGGAACATGCAGCTGTGGGGCTGGTTAGTGCCTTGGAGGTCCTCCCGCTGCCTTTTTAACTTGGGATTTTAATTACTCCACTCTGCTTTTAATTGCCTTTTAATATAATATTTATGTACAGTTTTTATGCTTTTATTCTTTATTTGTACAGCACCCGGAGTTGCTCTGTGAAGAAGATGGGCAGTCTCTAAATTACATACATACATGCATACATACATACATACATACATACATACATACATACATACATACATACATTATCTGTGGGATTGCTCAGAAGATTTAAACCATTAAATTTGGCAAATTCAAAATACTGGGTAGTATGAACACAAAACATTGTTTTTGAACATGTTCCGATCCCAATTCAAGGTTCTGGTATTAAGTTATAAATCCTTTTGCAATTTGGGGAGAAGGGATACCTCTTTCTGTGGTGGAATGTAGTCTGAAGTCTCAGGAAGAAGGGGTTGCATCCCACAGGGCAAAGTGAAAGCAGATTTAAAGATTTAAAATTCGGAATTTAAAAAAAAAATCTCACAGGAAATCACTGTGTGGCGCACACTCCTTTCTTTCAGAATTGAAAGAATCCTTGAATTTGGCTATTTAAACACAGAGGAGCCTGTGGTAATAGAACAGGATGCTGTTTCTGAGCATTTCCTGTTGGAAACGACCTGGCAAGTAAAAAGCTAGCACGTCAGGAACTTTTTGATCTTAGCCTAGAGATGTCCAACCTTGGCAACTTTTAAGACTTGTGGACTTCAACTCCCAGGACTCAGCACAGCTGGCTGAGGAATTCTGGGAATTGAAGTCCACGACATCTTAAAAGTTGCTGGCTGGAGAATTCCGGAAGTAGAAGTCCTTTTAAAAGTTGCCAAGATTTTCACACCCCTTGCCTTAGCCGTTTCTTGCCCTGCAAGCTTTCTATTGTTCTTACACAAAGCATTTGTGTGTTTTTCCAAGCAATTCCTCCTTTCATGTGATCTACTGTGGTATAACTTGTTTTTACACTGTGGGACTTTTAACAACGCATTCCTGCCTTCCTTCCTTTCGGGTTTTATTTTTTTTTGGGGGGGGGGGAGGAAACCCTTCCAATAAAAGTTGTCTCTTAAAAAAAAAGAATGTCTGATAGCCAGGAAGAGGGCTAAGACTGACCTTCCCCAGCAATTCACAAAATATATTTATGGTTATTGCAGAAAATTGCTTTAGTCTGGCAAGATTCTGTTTGTAATAAGAAACAACTCAAAAGTAATTTTACAGGTTGTTTCTGGTTCTTTGGGCTTGACATTTCTTTATGTCTAGGATCACCATTGGAAGATCTGCCCCAGATATTCTCTATCATGGGATTCAGGCCAGCCTTGTGAGGTAGTCTGGAGAAGAAGCACACCCAGAAGTACTAGTTCTAACAGATTCTTGCAAGTCGGAAAGTGCATCTCTCCCCCATCACTTTTACAATCTAGGGAGGATCCCTTCTGAGACTTGCCCCATCCACATGTATCCCACAGGCTCAACTGATACATGCCTGACAGTTGCCTAGTCTGCAGCTCTTCCTTCTGTCTCCCAAGGTCCTTCCCACATACCATTGCAGCTACCCAGGAGAAAGCCTTATTTCATAGAAAGCCCTATGAGTGATAGTTTCCAACTCTCTGCTTGTGACCATCTTTACATCTTCTCAGCTCCAGGCTAAGACATTTTTATTCTTTCTGGACATGTGTTAACCCTTCTATGATATTTTTAAACTTTGCACAGTGCCGCTCTCTTTTTATTGAAGTATTTATTGCAGGCCAAGGGGTCAAGAACTTGCACTTTTGCAGGTTGAAGGGTCAAGTACCTGTACTTTTTTGTGAGAAGTCAAGCCATGGGTTAGTGATAGTTCAGTCAACTGGGCCAACCCAGAAAATGAGATGGTGGGTATAATTCCATTCTCACAACACATAGAACCACATGCCAGTCCTACCATAATCAGGTCAGGAATATGAATATAATCATGCACATCATCCCTTGCTTAGAACTGTCATCTCCTGAAAATGATTTTTGAGTTCCGCTAGGTTTCCGAATATTCTGCTGGAGTCCTAGCTCCCCAGCCTCTACTTCATTTTGAATTCATTCTGAATTCTGACCTAGATATCTCTGGGATTAACCTAAAACCACACCGAAGCCCATTGAGAAAGTTCATGAACCCCATCAAAGCTAAACTGAATTTCTTGGAAGGAGCTGAAGAGTTTTCCTTGAAAACGATCCACTCCTTGTCCAAATCCACTTTGAATTTGCTGGAGGGGAAATTGCAAGTATAAAGTTAGTTCACCTGCTATTCTGATATTCCATTATGAGGCCGAATTCCTCATTTATCTTTTTTTTTCACCACCCACAGCCTGTAACCCAGCTCTTTCCCCCTTGCTTTGCTTCAACTTGGCAAGCAGCCACCCTGGCAAGCAAGGAAGTCTCCATTTAAGCACAGATATTTAAAGCAAAGGTTGGGCAGGAGAACCTGCTCCTTATGTAGGAGAGCCATAGGCTGGTTTATATATTAGTAGGAGCAGGGGCGGGTTCCTAATATTTTTATTACCACTCTGTGGGCGTGGCTTATTTTGTGAGTGTGGCTTGCCGGCCATGTGACCGGGTGGACGTGGCTTGCCGGTCATATATTAGTTATTTCAGAGAGATGTTACTACTATTTTTGCTATTTTATACCTTACATGTAAAGCTTTGCATACAAAGTGTGTGTTACACCGTGGCAACACAGAAACCTTTATTTGCAGAAAATGCTATAGTTAAAAGACAAGCAAGTCTCATACAGCATTTTTGGTTTCAGTCATGGATTCCTTAGACGAAAATATTGAGGACTGTTAAAAGAACAGTATCTTTTAACAGTCCTCAATGTTTTCGTCTAAAGAATAACAGTATAAAACTGTATAAAATTAACAGTATAAAAGGTTAAGCTTTCGGAAAATGCCTACTTTGGGAAGCTTTAGACAAAAGCGAAGGAAAAGTGTCAAATGCGAGCTTCTTATTATTTTCAAGTGAAGGGACAGGGAAAGACTTAATTGTCAGGCATGCGCAGAAGAAAATGTAAAAAAAATATTTTTTTAAAAAAATGGTGGCACCCAGACACCGGCAACCAACCGCACTGGTACTGTGACATCACCAGCGGGCTCCTACTGGTGCTATAGAGTGGACCGCACTGGTAGGAACCCACCACTGAATAGGAGGATGATATTACCCGGACCTTGCAAGATGCAAAGAATACAGAGACTTGCAATAGAGTGCAAAAGGGGGATTATGGGGAAGTAAGAAAGGATCCCAGATGCATTGTAGAAAACAGCTGGATTCTGCTTTTCAGTCCCCAAACATTAGACCCCTTTGCTCCAAGAAACCCTATACTGCCAATCAAGAGAAGCTGATGCTATAAATTCTTTTTCTCTCCTGTTTTTATAATGATTGTGATTATGGTAGTAAAATCAGCAGGTTGAAACTCTGGGGTGATTATATGCTCCATATTACAACAAAGAGAGACAGAGTATAACTCTGACTTTGGGGGAGGTGTGTGTATATGCATGTGTATCTATGCATGTCTATGTATATATATCTACACACACAAAAACACACAATACACTGCTAGTTTTGTACCTCTGTGGGGGCAAAAGTATAATTGCTCATTCTTGCCCTCAAATCCAGGTCAAAGTTCTTTCCAGTTCATTTCATTCTGGGCAGAGAAAGACAGAGAGTTAATCATGCATTTGGACTACAGAATCTGTTATGCCCTCTTGTAAGCCTGCCACAGTGCCACAAGCCAGGATGCATAGCTTATCTGGGAACCAGCAACTCATGGAATTGCAGGCAGATAATGGATGGTACAGGTAGTCCTCAACTCACCACCACAATTGAGCTCAGGTTTTCTGTTGTTGAGTGAGACATTTGCTAAGTGAGTTTTGCCCCATTTTGCGACCTTTCTTGCCAGTGTTAAGTGAATCACTGCAGTTGATTAAGTTAGTAATCTGGCTACCCCATTGATTTTGCTTGTCAAAAGGCCTTAAAAGTTGATCGCATGGCCTTGGGACACAGCCACAGTCATAAGTATGAACCAGTTGCCGAATATCTGAATTTTGATCACATGATCATGGGGATGCTACAAAGGTCACAACAGTGAAAAACAGTCATAAGTCACATTTTTCAGTGCTGTTGTAACTTTGAATGGTCACGAATGAACTGCTGTAAGTCGAGGACTACCTGTAGATTGCACTTACAGCATTTATAGTCCCTTGTTCTCTTACTTCATTGGCATCGGGATGACCCTAAAGGGTTCAAAAAAGTCAAGATGGCAGCTACAATACACATTTACTAAGGAGCTCTGATTGTGTGGACATGGCTGTTAGCTTGATTTTTTGTACACCCTGCTTCCTGGCCCGCCTACAAACACCCCTGAAGGTTAGACATGCTTCTTGTTTGGTGTCAGCTTCATTCTTTGCGCCTTCCTTACCTCACTAGCATTGTGTCAAGCTGCTTTAACCAACAAAGAAAATACTCTGTAGACCGTAATGCTGAAATAAGATAGAGTAGAAACATTGCTTATTGAGCTGCTTATTTGAAGCCCAGTAACTTAAAAACTCCTGGGTTTGGAACTGGTTTTGACCTATAAGCTTGACACTTGGTTATCTTCAGGACTACCTACTTCAACCAGCATTGGACCAACCTGTGAGAACATCCAGGGAGAAGCTACTTACAGGTCTACATTTTCAAAAATTTCAGCAGGCTGACCTAAAGAGACAGCTTCCCTACAGAGATCTGGGTAGCCTCTCCCTTGCTGGTTTTTAGGAAGATATTGAAGACTACATTCTTTCAAAGGCTCCTCTTTTAAACTTTTGTGAGGTACCATTTTTTCTCTATTTTATTGTTCTATCGTGTGTATGTTTCATCTTGTTCTTTTGGTATTATGTTAGCATTTCCCAACTTTAAAATATGTAGACTTACAGAATTTCCTAGTCAACAAGCTGACTGGAGAACTATGGGAATTGAACCAACTGGACTTTCTTTGTTTTTTTCCTTTAAGATGTTTTGCTTCTCATCCAAAAGCTTCTTCATTTCTGACTGAATAGTGGGG
This sequence comes from Diadophis punctatus similis, assembly GCA_023053685.1. NCBI lineage: Eukaryota > Metazoa > Chordata > Lepidosauria > Squamata > Dipsadidae > Diadophis > Diadophis punctatus. The sequence continues at coordinate 5,172,023 of JALIGW010000027.1, forward strand.
ACCGCCCACCATTTACTCAGAACTGAAGAAGCGTCTTAGATGGAGAAGCAAAATGTCTTCAAGGAAAAAAGCAAAGAAAGTTCAGTTGCCTTTTGAAAAGCACCTTTGGGACAACGATGACCTGGATCACCGAGAATCTCCACAGACATAAGAGAAATGAAGTTGACACATGCTGGCTAGAGATTTCTAGGAGACGATGTCTTAATATGTCTTAAAGTTGTGAAGAGAGAGAAAGGTTGATTTGTGTTATAGCTAAGTTTTCATCACACTTTGGATATTTTAACTTGTCATACATTGTTATCCTATGTGTAAGCCACCAAGGGTCATCTGATTGCAGTAAGATAGACGTTTGATAAATAAATGTGATTTGTTGATTATAGTACAAAAATGGATTTCCATGCCTTCTTCCAGGATGTCCTCTGATGTCCCAGTCTAGTCTTCAGCTTTGGGATTTATCAGAGGTCTCCCTTCAAAGCATTGACCATTATTAGCTTCTTAGCCCAGGCCAGTGCTTCTCAATTATTTTCTGTTACGCCCCCCCTAGGAAGAAGTAAACATTTTGCATGCCCCCAACTCTCCGATCTGGGCCCCAATGGAATTTTAGTGTTAATATTTATTATTTTACTTATTATAAGCTGCAAGCAAACTATTGGCTGGGGAAGGCTGCTCTACCCACTTACCTGGGAGTATGTTACACTGAACTCAGTGGAGCCTGTTTTCGGTTAGTCAGGCATAGGCTACGGTGGTTAGGGCCCTCTTTTGACACGGGGCCAGGCCAGCTTAATCAAGCCGATGTTTTGGGGTCGCCGGCCTGGCCCATAAGCGCCGCCTCTCACAGCGAATGGTGTGGAAGGAGGCTTTAGGGTGCCGTTCAAAGCTTTCGCCCAGCTGCAGAGGATGCTCCTCCTTGTCCAGCAACAGGTTCGCCACGCCGTTCATGGCTACTGCGGCGCCCGCTGAGAACAACAAAAACCAACACAGCCGCCCCACCCCACCTGGCCACCTTCTCTTCTGGGCTTGGAGTAGTGTGCAACTGGGAAAACACTCCCCGTCCGGGGGAATCGATCGAGAGGGACCATGCATGTTCCCCGGGGTCACACATGCCCCCCCTGGCATCGCTCCATGCCCCCCCAGGGGGGGCGCACCCCACTATTTGAGAAACACTGGACCAGGCAAAGTAACTCAGACCCTTGACCCTGGACAGCTCTCCCCTATTAAACTATCTTTGCTGAAGGGTCTATTTTGATTGAGACAAATTGGGGTTATCTTAACAAAACAGAACAATTGCCAAATTTATGCCGGTTGGCCATGATTAAGGATGAATTTTCTCCTTAGCTGTTGGCTGCATTCCTAAAATAGAAATATCTGGTCTGCACCAGAAAGCAAAGAAATTCATTGGTCAGGTGATAGAAAAAGAATGGCCCGTATACTGTGAATTGAATCCCCCCCAAGCAATATTATTTCATTTGGAGGGTGAAAAATATATTGCACTGACCACTTTATTTTATCTTCTTAGTGATCTGATTTAGAATAAGGAATGGAGAGACTCTATAAAAAGAGAGACAGTAATAAAGGTCACAGGTTTTTTAGTTATGTAGGCAGTTGAACCAATAGCAGAGAATTACTGGAGATTGGCTAAAACAGCAACCTGCATTTATAGCACAGCCAATCATCATTTTACAACTCAGGCAGCTTCTGAGCTGGCTAAGGGTGGAAATTGCTCCTTGCAAATCTGGACAGTGTTTGCAAATGCTTGAAGCCCTCCTTGACATTTCAGCCATATTGCATTCCCTGTTATATCTGAGTGCTGATTCCGATGTATTGGAGTCTTTGGAAACCTCTTTATAACTATGCCCTTCCTTTTGGAAAGGAAGGGCATAGTTCTAAAGCAGACATTTCCAATATGACGCCTTCCTGTTGAGTTAGGTTGAGTATCAACAAATTGGCTGGTTTGAGATTTGATTCTTCTGCATGCTTAGAGAAAAACCTGACACCAGAGGATGTCTTTTCTCGAAGCAGTGGTCCTCCCTGCCTTTTCTCCTCATCTGTGATCGAATGTTGTCTAGATTCACAGGAGGGAGGGATTGCATCCCAGAAGAACAAAAGACTGCGCAGTTGAGATAGTTTGCCTGGGAGAAAGAATTAAGATGGCTCCTTCCTAGTAGTTCCCAGAGTATACTGTATGTTTAATGGTGCAAGTAATTTCCTTTAGTTTGGCAAGGTTTCTGTCTATAAGTGAGGAACAAAAAAAAACTGCTTAGAAGTGTCTCAATTGGTCTTTCCTGGTTTGGGAGCCTAATGTCATCTTCTAATATATTATTATCCAGGGTTTTTCTTCATTCTTGGCCCATGATTTTGACAATCCCCAGTCCACAGATCAAATGTGATCTACGGATAGTCCTCACCTTATAACAGCAATTGGGACCAGGATTTTTGTTGCTGTGTGATGCAGGCACAAAGCAAAAGGTACCAGATGAGAAAGGAATTCCAAAGACTGGTCATAACAATCTTTCGGTGCTGTGTAATTTCAAATGATTGTTGAATGAATGGTTGTAAGTCAAAGACTGCCTGTATAAGGATTTCCCATCCACCTCATCACGGACTGAACAAAGGCTCCCTTCCCTTCCTGAAGCTCCTCTACCATGTTCTGACACTCAAGATGTTCTATGCCACTCTTTGCATAACAAAATAGACATTTGCTCTATGTGAAGAAACATTTGGAGCAGGGGAGGGTTCTGATTTTCTTCGCTGCCGGTTCGATCCTTGACGTGCCGCGCGTGCACAGGTGCTAAAAAAAACAAGATGGCGCCGCCAAGAGAGCCGGTTCGGTGGCATGGCAGGCCTGGGTCGCTGCCGGTTCTAGCGACCCAGGCCGCCAGGTTACTACCGGTTCCATAGAACCGGTCCGAACTGGGAGGAACCCACCTCTGTTTTGGAGGTCAAGCTGAGATCGTTTCTTCTTTGATCAGAGGAGGAGCTGCAGGAAGGAAGAGGGGCTTCAGGAAAGGAAAATGCACCAACTCAAAGATACCATCAGGTCTCCAAACATGGAATCTATCCTTGGTCCTCAAGGTTCCCCAAACCTAAATGCCATACAGGTCATTACCAAGAATTTCAATAGCAATAGCTTCAGGCAGATCCTCTTGCATTTTCCCCCATCAGTTGTTTAATTTGATGCAAGACGTTCCTTTCAGAGGAGCAGAGAATTTCAATTAAATATTCAAGTTTAGAATATAGTGCTCTTGCTTTTTTACTTTCAATTCCCTGGCCTTCACTGCTTCCAAAAGGTTCTTGTTGCCCAGTCATAGGGAATAAAGCATGGGACTATTACTCTACCCATTCTGGCAACCTGCAAGCACAAGCTTCTGTTTGCCTGAGCTTGTGACACTAACCCACTTCTAAGCAAACTACTGTTTCCAATCTAGGAGAAATTACCTTGTTGATTTTTGTGCAATAATGGTGATCTTTGGCCTTCTAACAGCTTCACATAGTGGGGAAAAATATTTATTTATTTATTTATTTATTTATTTATTTATTTATTTATTTATTTATTTATTTATTTATTTATTTATTTGTTTGTTTGTTTGTTTGTTTGTTTGTTTATTTATTTATTTATTTATTTATTTATGAGCTTTTATATATCGCCTCACAGTGCAAGCACTCTCTAAGCGGTTTACACCAATAAGCAATGTATATTTATATTGCCCCCAACAATCTGGGTCCTCATTTTACCTACCTCGGAAGGATGGAAGGCTGAGTCAACCTTGAGTTGGTGAGATTTGAACCGCTGACCTGCGGATCAGTGTCAGCTAAAGTGGCCTGCAGTACCTGCCTCTAACCGCTGTGCCACCTCGGCTCACAATATCTAGAAAGAGAAACAGCATTAGGTATAAAGTTTTGCAAGAGTGTATGTTGAACCAATGTATTTGCAGCAATAAGCTTCATATAAAAAATAATAGTGATAAGAAAACCTGAATTACTTATGTCTACCTTCAGTCCAGAGTCAAACCTGAAATGCAAAATCAGTGAGAAGCAACGGAGAGCTGAATTGAGAGGCAATGAAAGCCCTGACATACCTGTCTAACTCAGAGGAAACATGATAAACAGGTTTATAAAACCAGAAAGTTAGTGCATGTGAAGTGGAATCCCAGAATGGTCTCATGGTTCCTTCTTTCTTTGCTAATTCGTGATTAAGTTCAGATTAAACAACTCACAGGTGATTTTGACTATTTGAATAGCCAGCTCAACTTTTTTTCTACCTGACTGTTCCCAGACTACCAACCCCAGTGGGTATCTGTTGCAGACATGGAACCACTCATAATAAGAAAGCATGGGATGTGTGATGCTCTCTATGCAGAGAAAAAACGACACCAGGTATCTGTAGCTGTTTCTAATTTGTGTTTTATCCTGTTAATTGATAACCACCTAGATGAGGGATAAACTGGGCAGCCTGTAAGTTTATGTAGCAAACAAATGAATAAAAGACAAAGATCTGGAAGGAGTTTCTAAGCGAGCTCCATTTTATGCACTGAACCTCTTCCTGCAAGGTAGAACCCATGGGTTGCTGATCAGGAGAAGAGTTCCAAGGGTGGATGAATAAAATTTGCTAAAATTAGATGGGATAGCTTGTGATATGGAAACCTAGCTGTTGTCTGAACCAGTGTTTCTCAATCTTGGCAAGTTTAGGTTTAAGATGGGTGGACTTCAATTCCCAGAATTCCTGAGTTGAAGTCCATCCATCTTAACTTGCAAGGTTGAGAAAAATTAGCCGGAATTATGGAACTCTCCTATGGAGTTATATTTACAGTTCCATCCTTCAAGCCTACCCTGTTACATGAACTCAACAATTAAGGTTTGTTTATCCAGATGTAGGTTTCAGAATGTTGTTTGAAGCCAGGTGTGCACAGACTTTCCATTTAAATATTGCTAATTTATTTATTTATTTATTAGTGAGACCTATATACCGCCTCACAGTGCAAGCACTCTCTAAGCTGTTTACACCATTAAGCAATGTATATTTATATTGCCCCCAACAATCTGGGTCCTCATTTTACCTACCTCGGAAGGATGGAAGGCTGAGTCAACCTTGAGCCGGTGAGATTTGAACCGCTGACCTGCGGATCAGAGTCAGCTAAAATAGCCTGCAGTACTGCACTCTAACTGCTGAGCAACCTCGGCTCATACTGTCAGAGTGGAAGGGGTCAAGCTGACCATATTGGTCATGGAAGGTAGAGTCATAGTAGGCAGACCCCTGAACAATTTGTAAATTCACAGGTTCTTTGAAATGCCTTAATAGGCTTTCATTTCAGTTAATTCTATTGATCTTAAGGAAATTGAGTTCTGAATAAGCATAAATTGAGCCTTGCAGAACTTTAGTCAATAACTGAAGGGTTGTGGTTGCATAATTGTTATAATAAGGAGCTCAGAAAAAAGGAGCAAAGGTTGCACCAAGGAGGAAAGATTTCTAAGACTGGTATTTACTGATATTCATTGCTTAACAATATTTGTTAAGTAGGCTGTCTGTCAGTGTCTAATCATCTTTCCATTCTTACTCCGGTTATCTCTACCTGCCTCTTCAACTCCTTGGTCCCTTCAAAGATAGGATTTTCATACTGAAATAAGGTAGAACTATTCTGTTCTGTGTGACTCAGAGTATTGTGAGAACTCAGCCCTAATGCTTTGCAAATCATGATTTATAACTTAGCATGATGCAAATCCAACCAGTTGGGGGTTATAAGGCTTAGCTGAATTGCTTCATCAATTGTTTGGCAGTTTGACCGCCTGCATCTCCTTTCAGTATAAATCCTCCCACTGATCCCAATTGAAACAGCTTTTTTTTTATTTTAGAGTTGGGTTGGCTGTAGGGTGGCAGTCTTCTGGCCAGCCAGAGCATCTTTCAGTGCTGTCAACTGAGACATCAACAGCGTGTCTCTGTGTGTGTTTGTACATGCTTGTGTGTCAAAAAAGTCAAGTTTTTGGTCATGAATGTATGAAGTCCTACCCCTAGCCCATATTATGTAGGCAACATACATAATAGCTAAGCAGCACCCAATGGAGAGTTCTGAGGTTCTCTGGAATGTTCTGCTCCCCAACAGTAGATTATATACATATCTAGTAATCTATTATTAGAGAGATAATTAATGTGGGGCATAATTTGAAGGTATTAAAGATCAATATTTTCAATATGTTATTGTTTCTAGTAGCTCCTAATGGACTTTTTTTCTTGATGCGTTTGAATGATGAGGTTTTAAAGATTTGTTTATCGTTATAAGAGTTAGAAAGAAGATATTTTTTCCTTTGTATGTTTAGAGAAAAAAACAAGGCACTGTGTAAAGGAAAGGAAAGAAATATGAAGTTGTTTTACTTGTTTAAAGTAAAAACATACACACACACACACACACACACACACACATATATGTGTGTAACATTTTTTGCTGATAAATGAAAATAAAGGAAGACTATTATAGATCTATTTTGAGCTATTTTGCTCTCGTCAGATAGCCATACCCATAGTGGGAATTGAACCTGGGCAGTCTGCTTGAAAGTCAGAAGATTAACCTCTAGGGCTAGGCCATAAGGTTCTATTCCCAATCAGCTCTTCACCAGGAAAGGGTTATATATGTTTATTCTGCCGAGTCATCCTGGTGTATGGAAGGAAACATCACAGCTTTCTTTTGCCTTTCAGCCCCTCCTGGGACCATCCAGGCAGTTTTCTATAGTCTATATATATATAGTATATATAGTGTGTATATATATATATAGTATATATAGTGCATATATAGTATATATAGTATATATATATATATATATATATATATATATATATATATATATATATATATATATATATATATATATATATATATAGTATATATAGTGTATATATATATATATATATATAGTATATATAGTGTGTATATGTGTATATGTGTGTATATATATATATATATATATATATATATATATATATATATATATATATATATATATATATATATATATATATATATATATATATATATATATATATATATATATATATTTATTTATTTATTTCTGGGAGCATTTAATGGGCTTTACTGATTAAGATGAAAACATGAGAGGCTTTATGATTTACCAGAGGATAAAGATGAGTTAATATTTCAACCAACAAGCTCTTCATCCCATACTAAGAAGATGTTCAGTTTTTGAAGGGGGAAATTCATTTCTTCTATAATTTTCTTTTGTTTTTCCCCCTTTTCATATATTTTTCCTTTTTCTCTTTTCTTTTTTTTCTCTTTGCACTTTCTAGTTTTTTTCTTTTTTATATTCTTTATATTTTCCTTAGTTTGCATTAGTTTTTTTTAATCTTCATATTTTTAAACTTCAATAAAAATATTATATACAAAAAGAGAACTAATTGATGGTGTGGGTCTCCTTCTCCCCAGAAGAGAAGCCCATATCTATAATTGATCTCATCAGCCCTCTAGGAATCTTCAGTTTCTCTGGGCCCGGCATTGAGTCCCAGTTAAGCCCTGATGTCACAGCATCCTGGAAGGGGAGAAGAAAGGCCACAGGGTAACTAATTGAAACCCTTCGCTCAACTTTTTTTTTGAACTGTTGCTAACTATTTTAAACTGGGTGTGAAAGACTCTGCGCACAATAGATTTATTGGAACACATTCTTATTGGACATAAATACATTAGAAAGTGTCCAGAGATATTTTACGAGAAGAGCCCTCCACTCCTCTACTCGCAACAATACCTTACACAACCAGACTTGAAATCCTAGGCTTAGAAAGCTTAGAACTACGTCGCCTTCAGCACGACCTAAGCATAGCTCACAAAATTATCTGCTACAACGTCCTTCCTGTCAACGACTACTTCAGCTTCAACCACAACAATACACGAGCACACAAGAGATACAAACTCAAAGTGAACCGCTCCAAACTTGACTGTAGAAAATACGACTTTAGCAACAGAGTGGTAAATGCCTGGAACTCACTACCTGACTCTGTGGTTTCATCACCAAACCCCCAAAACTTTACCCTAAGACTGTCCACTGTTGACCTCACCCGATTCCTAAGAGGTCAGTAAGGGGCATGCATAAGTGCACCAGCGTGCCTACCGTCTCTGTCCTAATTTATTTATTTATTTATTTATTTTGGTTTTCTTATATGCCGCCCAACTCCCGAAGGACTCAGGGCGGCGTACAACAGAGAAAATACAAGAATAACTTGTATACTGATGTTCCTTCTCATCAGTACTCATTTTATGTATATAAACAATGTTATATCTATGTATATTACCAACATGTACTTGACAAAAATAAATAAATAAATAAAGATAAATAAAAAGCTGGGAAAATTGTTCATCCCACTTTATTCTCCTTCCAAGACATATTCTTGCTCGCTATTGTTTCAGTTCCAACCTTTGATGTTATGTCAAGGAAGGAGCACCAATCCAGGGTATTCTCTGCCTGGGGGTTATTATAGTCGGGAGGAGCTCAGGGCAAGAAGGAAAGCACCCTTCGTTTTGTAAAAACGAGCTGAACTGAATTCTACCCATCTGAGCAGGTTGGCGTTTGATAAGACATTTGAGAGGAAAATCACTCCTGGCTGGGCACGGCTGGGCATGGATGGAAACTGTCCACCGAGGCTCTTATGAATTAATATCTTAATTTAATGTTATTAATAATAATTACTGGTGGTTGTGCTACAAAGATATGCACACAGCTGGCCTCTGTAGACCTGCCAGAACAAAGAGTTTGCCCAAGGCTCATTAGAAGCACAGCTTCTCTGTTTGGGAACAGAAGATGTTACGCTGGAGATGTTTTCCCAACCATCCGCAGCAGACGTCCTTTGACCTCTTCTGCAAAGCTTCCCAGGAGCTCTCTGATGAAGATTGGTCACGTGTGGTTTCTCCTCCACTAGGGCAGTTTCTTTCATTACTAGCTAAGGGAAAGCTATTCCACCTTGCTTTCAAGTGTTGAAGTCCCAAGGCTGCTTGAAAGGATGCTGGTCACCTGGTGAAGGAGCTTTCAAAAGAAACAGTAGCAAAGGCCAGATTCAGTTCCAAATATCCCTCTGGGCAGCTGCGGCTTCCAAGAGGGACCTCAGTCCAGTGAATGAAGAGATTTCAACTTTTATTATTAACTCAAGCAAACAGATTTAAAAGCAGAACATAAAAAAGATTTGATGATACTCAAATCTCATACAAGCTGTCAGGAGCTCCTTAATAACAACAGCAGAGATACCCCAAGGGTGGCCAATATCCACAGTACCCAGTGCTACAGTCTACAAAGAAGCTTCCCACAACAACAACAACAACAACAACAACCACAGGGTTTTTATCAAAACCTGACATCGGGACTTCATGCTCTGCTCTGATCAGGAACATGAGTCTGCAATGGGAACCAAAAGACTTTCACAAACATGCAACTCTGTCTAGATCCCCCCAACACACACACACACACACACACACACACACACACACACACACACACACACACACACCTTTTCTCCTTTATGTAGTATTTCTTACACTAAAGTAAGGGAAGACTTGTTAACAGACCACGAGCGGATTCCTAATTTTTTTACTACCACTCTGTGGGCGTGACTTATTTTGTGGGTGTGGCTTGCCAGCCATATGACCGGGTGGGCATGGCTTCTCGGACTGCTGAAGGGAGGGGAACTGAGATAGGTCCTGCCACCCCTTCTTTCAGCGTCTCACGCACTCCCTCAGCCATCCTCCCCTGCTTGGACTCACGGTGGGGTAGGAAAGCAACGTATGCACAGTGCCGGAAGCTCGGCTTCTGGGCATGCGCAGAAGAAAATTTTAAAAAAAATTTAAATTTTTTTTTTGAAAAAATGGCTGTGCCCAGGCACCAGCAACTGACCGCACCGGTATTGTGATGTCACCAGCAGGCCACTACCGGTGCTATAGAGTGGACCGCACCGGCAGGAACCCACCACTGTTAAACAGAAATAATAATAATAATAATAATAATAATAATAATAATAATAATAATAATAATAATAATAATAATAATAATAATAATAATAATAATAATAATAATAATAATAATAATAACAACAGAGTTGGAAGGGACCTTGGAGGTCTTCTAGTCCAACCCCCTGCTTACGCAGGAAACCCTACACTACTTCAGACAGATGGTTATCCAACATCTTCTTAAAAATGTCTAGTGTTGGAGCATTCACAACTTCTGGAGGTAAGCTGTTCCACTGATTAATTGTTCTAACTGTCAGGAAATTTCTCCTTAGTTCTAAGTTGCTTCTCTCCTTGTTTAGTTTCCACCCATTGCTTCTTGTTCTATCCCCAGGTGCCTTGGAGAAAAGTTTGACTCCCTCTTCTTTGTGGCGACCCCTAAGAGTTCTATATGTTTGAGAAACAGGAATAAAAAGCATCTGTGTCTGCTTATTAGCAGTTCTTTACCAACAGCTTGGATGTATTGGCTTCTGGTGTGTGTCTACAGACAACACCCAGGAGATTGCACAGACTGCAACAAAGCATCAAAGCTTGTGGGACAAAACATTTTCCAGGTACAATAGCAAGATAACAATTCCCTCTGCTCTCTAACAGCACGTTGCAATGTGCACTGGAGAGGCTTTGAAAAAGACATAGTATCATGCGAAGGCAGGGTTTGTTTAGCCATAATTTGCTAAGTAAGTCATCATGACCTGGTTCACACAGTCTACTAAGCCATAAATTCCAATTGCAGTGGCTGGGTTGTCATTATGGATTAATGTGAGAAAGTTTTGTTGCCCAAATTGGCAGAACAAGAAGTAATGGGTGGAATATCATTAAAGATATAAAGGACCAGAGAGATATAATATATATTATATTATATCTTTATATTAAATATATAAAGGACCAGACAGGTACTAGTACCACTCTATAAAGCCTTGGTCAGACCACACCTAGAGTACTGCATCCAGTTTTCGTCACCACACTACAAAAAAGACATTGAAACCCTAGAGAAAGTGCAGAAGAGAGCAACCAGGATGATAAAGGGTCTGGAAAATAAAACATACGAAGAGCGGTTGCAGGAACTGAGCTTGGCCAGTCTGGCGAAGAGAAGGACCAGGGGTGACATGATAGCAGTGTTCCATATGTAGGAGCCGAGGTGGCACAATGGTTAAAAGCAGCACTGCAACCTACTTCAGCTAGTTCAGCAGTTCAGCTGTTCAAATCTCACCGGCTCAAGGTTGACTCAGCCTTCCATCCTTCTTTTTTTTTTTCAAAAAGTTTTTTATTTTCTTTTAATATTCTTCACATAAAACATCCATACATATACCATGATACATTAACAACGATTTATTCTAATTTCCTCCCACCTCCAATATTACTACTAGATTGCCCATCTATCCTACATATTTTGTCTAATCACTCCCTTCCCTCTATCCTTCTCCCCTTCCTCTACCTTCTTCCCCCTTCTCTCCCCTTTCCTACTGCCCCTTCTACCTTCTTACCTCCTCTCCTCTACTTCCTCTTCCTCCTTCTGAGGTCGGTAAAATGAGGATTGTTGGGGGCAATATGCTGAACTCTGTAAACCGCTTAGAGAGGGCTGTAAAGCACTATGAGGCGGTATACAAGTCTAAGTGCTATTGCTATTGCTATTTATTGTAGCCTTTCTCTATTTCTTCTTAGTTTTAGGTTTTCAAGTAAAGAAGCTTGCCACTCTCTAACTGTTGAAAGGGGGGTTATATAGTTAAGGAGGGAATAGGTGGCATTCCTTCCCGTGGGAACAGAGAAGATGCCTGCAGCTGGTGGAAGGTGGAGTTTGGAGTCACCAGATTGATGGAGTGAGAATTGATTGGAGATTGTGACTGGGGGGGGGGTGAGTTTCAAACTTTTGCTTTTTATTGGGTGTAATTCCGGATCCTGGCCAGAGTTGGCATTACACCAATGCCTTGCCAATTTGATTTGTTCCTAATAAATAGACTTTGATGGAAAATGGATGCCTTGGACCTTATTTCATGGGACATGTTATTTGGAAGCTTGACACATGTGGCCCAATCCACCGACCAGATGTCAGGCAGTCTGGGATATTTGTTCCCTGCAACCCTCATATTGCTGACTTTGCATTTCTTTTTAAGAGAAATAATCATTATCCATTACTAGTCTCTCTCTAACCATGAGAACAGTCGATTGCTAATAGCCAGGCAGGTGGCCTGTTAGTGACTAATTAATTTCTTTAATACACTTTGCTGCACACACTGAAAGCAGGCCTGGAGTTATCAAAGGGCTTGCTGTGCCTGAGCTTGTTTGCAGAGGAGATTGCTGGAGATAGAGAATTCTGAAGAGTTCCTGAAGAATAAGAAGGATGATGCTCTGAGGGTCAGTTGTTCCAGAGGGATGGGCAGGGAAGAGAGACCATGAGCATGTGCAGAATGGAAAGGGCACAAAATGAAAGCAAGTCAGGAGATGCCAATTCAGAAAGAAGAAATGCAAAGTTCCATATTTCTGGTTTTCAACTCCCAGCATTCCCCTGCCAGCATGGACTAAAGTCTACAGTTACCAAGGTTGAACACCCCTGCTCTAAACAGAAGCTAGAAGCTTAAACTTGGCATTTTTTGTTTGTTTATTTGTTGGCCTTTTGAATCCTGGGCTTTAGCTGAAGGATGTCTTTGGTTAAGCTTCTTTGGAAACTTTTGAAGGTTGGAAGTGATTATCTAGGAGTCCTTGAACATAGTTCGTATTCTAACTCAATACCTTCTAAAGGTGTTCCTTAAGGCCTATAAACCATTCCAACCCAAAAGAAACCTGTATTGGGATTGCCAACTAGAATGCCAAACTAATATGATTTCCAGGAGTTTGATTGATTGATTGATTGATTGATTGATTGATTGATTGATTGATTGATTGATTGATTGATTGATTATGTGTTATCAAGTTGGTGTCAGGTCTTATCAACCTGCTTGATAGGTTTTCTCCATGACAATCTGTCCTCAGCCTAGTCTTTTAGATCAGAGTTCCC
>JALIGW010000027.1:5190000-5195000 GCA_023053685.1 Diadophis punctatus similis
GCAACTCCGGTAATTAACTGAATACACATTTCTCCCCTTTCAGCCAGTTTAGCTCTGCCTATAACCTCGCAGTTGCACCTTTCCTTCCTGCTCCTCACAACCCCGAGCAGAACAATTTCCTCTGTGTGTGTGTGTGTGTGTGTGTGTTATGTGTTAATATTTCTCATTCCTTCAAATGAGCTCGTTTTTGACTCAAATGACTGGAAGACGCAACAGAGAGCCCTGCTAAACTAAGCTAAGATTTGGCTTGGGGCAGGGTGGAGGGAAGAAAAAAGTGTGTTGCATGAAGGCTTTCTTCACCCCACCTTCAAATTTTTGTAGTCAATTACCCAAGCAAAGTTTTCATGAGTGTGATTTTCAAGGCTTTTTTATTTGAAACAATGAATCGGTCAAAGGAAAATACCAAGAGAGTGTCCCTTTTAAAAGTATGCTGTAAAAATAAAAGGACTGTAAACACATTTGCAAATGCTAAAGAAATAGCACATTGAAGTCATCCTCACTTCAGACGATGAGTTCATTTCTGTCTTCTCTATCTACTTCCTTCAATCTTGCCAAGCAGGGTAGCTATTTTTTCTAGTACACACAGTTTTGTCACATGTCCAAAATATGAACTTTTGCAGCTGGTAATTACAGAACCAGGATTGGTTCTTTAATTCTTCTTGCAGCACATGTTGCTTTCTCTATTGGTTACATTATATTTTTGATCTTGTGTCCTTTGCCTTTTCTGAAACGCTCCTGTTAGGTTGAAATTTTAAAGGTTTTGTTCATTCTTCTAAAAAAAAATCAGCATAGTCTATAAAAACAGTTTTCATTGTTTTTATATCAAATACATTTATTGTAATACTGTTAATTTGGGATGATTCTGATTTCACTGAGATAAACTGGGACAATGTATGGTTTTGCTTTGCTTTGCATATAAGAGAAGTAGGATTACTCATTGATATAAATGTTTATACAGGCTAGACGTATTTTGTTTAATAAATTAATTTGATAGGTGCAAATAGGTGCCAATTGAAAAAGTAATCAAACTTAATAGATTGAAATTAATATTTAATATTTCTGATTTTGAATATTTTTAAAGTTTGCATCAATCAAACTTGGCTAATATTGCACAATCACAGAATAATTGTTTGCAGGTAAAAGGGACTTAATGTTTTCTAACCATCCAATATTGTATATCATGGGTGTCAAACTCGCAGCCTCACATTGCCATCACATGACATTTCATGATGTTTTTCCCATTAACGGAGCTGGGGTGGGCATGGCTTGCATGTGACACATCCAGCCCATGGGCCACCAGTTTGACACCTCTGTGTATATTGTCTTAATTTTTTCATTATGCATATTTTACTGTTTAGAAGGTATTTAAGAAATAAAATATTTTGCAATGCAAATTGAAAATGTTCTTATGGGAATGTATTAATTTGATATATTATGTGATATCAAGTTGAATAGTGAACCTTAGCAACCACATAGAAGTTTTTCCCACATTGTGTAAAGAAAAGTTATGGAAAGCTTCCACTTCAAAATTTTATCTCTGTTCTTCATTTTAATTAAAATAGTTATATTCAGACTATAGTGATTTATATACAAGTGTTGTGGGATACTAAAAAAAAGGCATGCCCACAATGTTTGTAATAAGATGCAATGTTACGAATATCAAAAGGTGTAGAAGACAGTGTAAACATAGATTTTTCTAAAATAAAAGTTTTGTAAAGAATTTTATTCTTATTTCATTCTATTTAGGTTTCACTCTTTATTTAAACAACAGTTTATTTTTGTGTCACCTTGTGTCACTGTGCTCTACCTTACCCCACTCAGCCCAGTTCTGTTCCTCACTATCTTGTAGTTTAGTTGTGTCTGATCACTGGTTGGATGCTGTAATCATTTTGGTAAACGCCAGCATATTAACAATAAACCTTAAAAAGATACTCTGGATTAGTAGTTCCCAGACCTAATAATATGGCAAGGATGTGGGTGACTGACTTCAGTGGTTTCTATTTCAGGTAAGGTCATAACTGATATACCAGCCAAAGCTGAATAAAGAACACCTAACATAGGTCTTTGCCTACTCCTCTAACAGATGTGAGTCCAGGACTTCAGATTGGCAGCCTGCTGTATCTGAGGAAACACAACCCCTATCAAGGGTCAAATATTGTGTAGACTGAGATACTATAGTCCTGGAGTCAGTAACTTCTGAATTAACAGCTACTCCATCTTACTTTGATTTCTTCCTGTTCCGATCTTGATCAGGTGGAACATCTACTGCATTTTCCATAAAATGAAAGAGAACCAATTGAATAAATTTCTCCCAAAATATATCTTAGTGGCCTTATGTGATGTGTTCAGTGGTATACTGAAAGGCTCCCTTTTAGGATTAACACTGTTCAATTTCATTATAAATAGATTAGATAAGAGGTGAAAAATACATTTACAGATGATACAAACTTGAAGGATAGCAGGCATCTAGGAGAAAAATATAGGTAGCCCTTAACTTACAACCAGAATTGAGCCCAAAATTTATGTTGCTACACACTATGAAAGAGGTGTAACATTTAAGTGAGACAGACTAGAGCCATGAGGAACAGAAAGGGGATTAGTAAACACACACATATACTCACAGAGAGACAGAGAGAGAGAGAGAGAGAGAGAGAGAAAGAAAGAAAGAAAGAAAGAAAGAAAGAAAGAAAGAAAGAAAGAAAGACAGACAGACAGACAGACAGACAGACAGACAGAGAGAGAGAGAGAGAGAGAGAGAGAGAGAGAGAGAGAGAGAGAGAGAGATGTTAGGAAAGAGGAAAGATGAAAGAAAGAAAGGAAGGAAGGAAGGAAGGAAGAAGAAAGAAGACAGAAAGAAAGAAAAGTTAGGAAGGAAGGAAGGAAGGAAGGAAGGAAGGAAGAAGAAAGAAAGAAAGAAAGAAAGAAAGAAAGAAAGAAAGAAAGAAAGAAAGAAAGAAAGAAAGAAAGAAAGAAAGAAAGAAAGAAAGAAAGAAAGAAAGAAAGTTGTATGGCCGCCCTGAGTCCTACGGGAGTGGGGCGGCATACAAAAATGACCAAAAATAAATAAATAAATAATTTTTAATCAGGAACCCACCCCGGTCAATGGTGTCCCTCTTTACCAATGTTAAAATCTGGTCACCTTAATCTAGACCCAATCCACTGTACTGACTTTGACCTTGAATTCCTTCATGGCTTGCAGTGAATATCCAAATGATTGTTCTTCTCTTATGTGCCTTCACTAGACACTCAGAATTTAAATAGGGCCCCCTTGTTGTATGTGTAAAGAGCAGGGGGAATACCTTTGAAGGAGAGGAAGAGGGCAACTACCAAGGCAATGGTCAGATAAAAAAGGCCTGAGCCCAGGTTGGGAAAGTAACTTGAGTAAGGGTCTCATAGAAGCCTTTCCCTAGTTCACATGAAGATAAAGAAGAGAGGGGGAAGCTCATTCATAGTTGGAGAAGTCTGTTATATTATCTGTTACATTAAAGTATTATTGATTTACAAAGTCTTGGTTTCTTAGTTTGATCTATCCTGAAAGGCTGAAAGACTGAATGCATCAATTATCACATCAATCAAGAAGAAAACCTTCTGCGCACAAAATCCACACACGCCTTCTATAACTTTGTAAACAACCAACTCAAAGACTCGAGATCCATCCCACCCCTTAATGGACTGAATGGTAAAGACTATAATGATGAAGCCGTTAAAGCCAATCTCTTTAACACATTCTTTGGCTCAGTCTTTGTAAACAGCAATGGCTCATGCCCAATATTTCCTAGTCGTATCACAATTAACTGCAACGATCTAACACAAATCAATTTTACAGAAGATAACATTGAAAAGGCATTATGCAACCTAAAACCATCTTTATCTATTGGACCTGATGGACTATGTGCATACTTCATTAAAAAGCTCTCCACAGCCATAGCTGACCCTCTAAGCATAACTTTTGAAAAATCCTTCAGGACTAGCTCCTTACCCAACCTATGGTCACTAGCCACAGTCATCCCTATCTTCAAAAAAGGAGATCCAAGTAACGTTGAAAATTACAGACCAATCTCTTTGGGCTGCGTCACCTGCAAAGTCATGGAATCAATCATAAACCAATCCATTACCTTCCACTTAGAAACTAACAACCTACTCTCTAACAAACAATTTAGTTTCAGAAAAAAATTATCCTGTAATCTGCAACTTCTACACTGCAAAAACATGTGGACTATACAACTCAATCAGGGTAAAACAATAGATGCAATTTGCATAGACTGTTGTAAAGCCTTTGATTCAGTAGTACATGACAAACTACTTCTGAAACTAAAATCTTATGGCATCTATGGACCCCTACATGATTGGATAACTGCGTTCCTGTCAAACAGACAACAATGGTTAAAATAGGGAGTGCTCTATCAAATCCTGCACCTGTCAACAGTGGTGTCCCTCAAGACAGTGTTCTAGGACCAACACTCTTCATACTTTACATAAACGACCTTTGTGATCATATTATAAGCAACTGCGTTCTCTTCGCCGATGATGTTAAACTATTTAACACCACCGACAATGCTGCTATCCTTCAAAAAGACCTTGACCATGCATCAGAATGGTCAAACAACTGGCAACTTCAAATCTCAGCCAACAAATGCTCTGTCTTACACATTGGCAAAAAGAATCAGAACACAAAATACAAGCTTGGAGGACACGACCTTGTAGATGACCCTCACTCTGTCAAGGACCTTGGAGTACTCATATCTATTGACCTAAGTGCCAGAGCCCACTGTAACAACATTGCCAAAAAGGCACTAAGAGTTGTTAATCTAATCTTGTGTAGCTCCTTCTCTGGCAATATTACACTGCTAACCAAAGCATACAAAACATTTGCTAGACCAATTCTTGAATACAACTTACCTGTCTGGAACCCACACTGCATATCGAACATTAATACAATTGAGAGAGTCCAGAAATATTTCACAAGAAGAGTCCTCCACTCCTCTGCTCGCAACAGAATA
>JALIGW010000027.1:5197500-5312500 GCA_023053685.1 Diadophis punctatus similis
TCAGGGGTGAAATCCAGCAGGTTCTGGCAGGTTCTGGAGAACCGGTAGAGGAAATTTTGAGTAGTTCGGAGAACAGGCAAATATCACCTCTGGCTGGCCCCAGAGTGAGGTGGGAATGGGGATTTTGCAGTATCCTTTGCCTGCCATGGCCACCAAGGCACGCCCACAGAACCGGGAGTAAAAAAAATTGGATTTCACCACTGAAATATATATATATGAAATGATGCAGAATAATTACTTAATTTCTACTTTCTACTTTGCCTAAGCACGTTTACTGTTTCATCTCATGTGTATTTGTTACCTGTGAAAGAATATTTAGTGTTACAGTGAGGCTGAGAGATGGTGAGAGTTGTAAGAATGTGTGAGATTGAGCTATCTGGTTTTTTTTTTGTTGTTGGTTGTTATTGTTTTTTGCTTAAGAACGAATATGTGTAGGTATGTGTGCTTTGCCTAAAGAGGAGAAATTAAAGCTGCTGGTTGATATGTTACCTTGTAAATAAATAAATAAATTACTCACTGATCGCTTAGGCATCCAGAGCCCATTTGATTTAATTAAAGCATATCTGAATTAAGTTGTATCACTTTCAGAATAAAAGTCTGTCATTTTTGGAAGGGGTGGTGGTCAACCCATTCTCCAGAGCACAGGTCACCAACCAGTGGTCCGCGGACCACTGGTGGTCCGTGAGAAAACTTTGGTGGTCTGCGGCGCACCTGGGTGGAGGAGCTGCTCTGGGATGACTAATGCCCAGTCCTGTGACTAGAGCTGTGGAATATGGGACTGGCCAGGCAGCTCATGGTAGGGTTGGAAATCTCTGCCATAGAGGGAGCTACATGAAACTTACAAATTTGCAGTGCAGCCCTCGCCAGCCGGAATGAGGTAATGGTGCAAGGGGGGGCGGCGCAGGCGGGCCAAAGCAACGGGTGTTGGCAACTTGTGGCACGTTCTTCCCCTTGCTGTGGCTTCCTGTCGGCTGAACTCACCAGTGGCTGGCCCACCCCTTGCCCTCCCCTCCCAGTCACTCCTCGCCTGGCCTGAGAAGGGAAGGGCAGGGGATGCAGATTTGCTCCAAATTCCAGAGCGGAAGCAAAGCTTCATCTCCATGCACCTTGGTCTCTCAGGAAGACTTGTAACTTCCACTCAACCCCGAGACACTGGCCTGGCCCGGCTGTTTCTCTCCACCACTGCTGTTGGCGCCTCCATGGCCTGCCTGCTGCTTTTTCAGTGCAGTTAAATTTAGCTTGCTTCGCAATGAGGGAGATGGCATCCCCTTCTCCTCCTGGAGCCCATTACTACGTGGAGCATCAGCTACAGCCGGGTTGGGTGAGTGTCAGGGTGGAGAGCAGGTTGTGCATCTCCCCAAGCTACCGAGGTGCGTCCAGAACCAACAAAGCCCGAAGAGTGCCCGCGAGACCCAGAGAGCGCCAGAGAATCAGAATGAGAGACATACAGAGAGAGAGAGAGAGAGAGAGAGAGAGAGATAGGGGAAGGAGAGAGAGAGATGAGATGAGATGATGAGATGAGATGAGAGAGAGAGAGAGAGAGAGAGAGAGAGGGAGGAGAGAGAGAGGAGAGAGAAAGGGGGGAGAGAGAGAAAGAGAGAGAGATGTCAGAGAGAGAGATGAGAGAGACAGACAGACAGAGAAAGAGAAAGAGAAAGAGGAGGGTGAGAAAGAGGGGGAGGGAGAGATGAGAGAGAGAAAGAGAGAGGGGGAGAAAGAGAGAGGGGGAGAGAGAGATGAGAGAGAGAGAGAAAGAGATGAAAGAGGGGGGAGAGGAAGAGAGGAAGAGAGAAAGAGAGGGGGAGAGAGATGAGAGAGAGAAAGAGATGAGAGACAGACAGACAAAGAGGGGGAGAGAGAGAGAGAGAAAGGGGGGAGAAAGAGAGAGGGGGAGAGAATGCCTGAAGGACCCCAGCCCGTCATGATATTTGGGCATGATATTTGGGTCTCATCAGATGGAACTCTTTAGCAGATGGACCTTCAACATAGCCTGCCTGGTAGGAAGGGGTCCAACTTTTGGCTACAGTCACATGGTTTGCAGTTTAGAACATTATGTGAGACTATGGTGAACTTAATTATGATTACAAAGTTGGAACAACAGAAGAGCAGTTGAATGATGAACAGATCTCTTCTTCACAGATGGTTTTTAAGTAGAAGGTGCCAAGAAAGCTGTGATTGTAGAATTCCTGGATCAGAAGAAGATTAGATCTGAAGGCCATTCTTAAGGTAGCTTCAAATTTTGAATTCTCCTCCATCCAAGAATAGGTGGGGTCTGAGACGGAGAAGTTGCTTATGATATCTTTCTCTAAGGATTGGTTTTATTAAGGCTCCTCAGGAGGAAAAAAAGGAAAGAAGGATTGTTAATACATGAGCAATAAGTCAATATAAAAATGAGCTCTGCAGAGCAGGGAGGTTTATAAAACTACAAGGAACTCTAGCAAAGGAAATTAAAATATCTACATATAAATTATCTGAAGTTGAAATTATCCCTGTAGTACTTTCTGCAAATGGATTAATGTCAAAAATTATAAAAGATGTCTTGGCAAAAAAAACCTCTGGTACACAAACCTCAAATCACAAGGCTCTATTAAACACCAAAAGCTATTACCTTCGAAACAATGAAAATTGCCTTACTTTAATTCAACCCAGAGGGTTGTTCAAATGTTCATCATCTTAGCATTTTTCTCTTTTTGTTTGAACTCACTTTGATGATTCAACTGAGAAACTGAGATGGCAGTAATTAATTACTCATTATTATCATAATGATCGTTATGTAAGAAACAGCATAGCAATGAGCAATTAAACACAGTGGACTATAATACTGTATTTGGTGTGCTAAATGTAAACTACTAGATTTAATCTCTTTACCTAGATGTTAAACTCAGTGTGACTTACTTTTAGGTAAATATGGAGAGAAGGGTACTGTTTAAGTTCCGCTAATGTCTATGGGAGAGTAAAGTACAAGTTTTAGAATTGGTACATTAAACATGTTGCAATGAAACATTCTTTATTCTTTTCAGCAGCCCTTGTTCTCACTTTCCTTCATCCATTTCAACATAATCATTATGCCATAATCATTGCTCACCATAATGATTGTGACTAAGCAGAGTAGTTGCACAATATCACAGGGTATTTACACTTATCGATAGAAGAAGAAAAAGTTAGGGCAAGACAAATTTCAGTAAATTCTAAATAAATGTGCTCGTGTATTGTTGCGGTTGAAGCTGAAGTAGTCATTGATAGGTAGGACATTTTGGCAGATGATTTTATGAACTACATTTAGATCAGATCGAAGGCGACGTAGTTCTAAATTGTCTAAGCCCAAAATTTCAAGTCTGGTGGAATAAGGTATTCTATTGCGAGCAGAGGTGTGGAGGACTCTTCTTGTGAAATATTTCTGGACTCTCTCGATTGTATTAATGTCCGATATGCAGTGCGGGTTCCAGACAGGTGAACTGTATTCAAGAATTGGTCTAACGAATGTTGACTTAACATACAACCAGGCACCACATAAATACCATGCATAGAATAGCCCAAAGCACACATTCTGCTAGAGAGAAGCTCCCTGAGGATGGGCTCCGGCATGAGTCCAAAAGCTCGGATGACTGAATCTCTGGTCCCAGTGACTGACCCAAATTGGATCCTGCAACATTATCCTAAGACACGTATATTTGCCTTCCTTCACAAGAACTTGAAGCCATATTCACACAGAAGTTAAAACCTTTATATAGGTCTGTGGCCCAAGATTCTAGGCTTTTTTCTCCCACTTTTATGGATCCAGAGATATTTGGCTGAGCCGAGGTGGCGCAGCGGTTAGAGTGCAGTACTGCAGGCCACTTCAGCTGACTGTGATCCACAGGTCAGCGGTTCAAATCTCACTGGCTTAAGGTTGACTCAGCCTTCCATCCTTCCAAGGTAGGTAAAATGAGGACCCAGATTGTTGGGGGCAGTGTAAATATATACATTGCTTACTGGTGTAAACTGCTTAGAGAGTGCTTGCACTATGAGGCGGTATATAAATTTCACAAATAAATAAATAAATAAATAAATAAATAAATAAATAAATAAATAAATAAATAAATAAATAAATAAATAAATAAATAAATAAAATAAAATAAAATAAAATAAAATAAAATAAAATAAAATAAAATAAAATAAAATAAAATAAAATAAAATAAAATCTTTTGGTGTCCTTTAAGTCAACTGATTTGTGGTGTTTCTAGTTTTTGGCCTGTCCGCAACTTTATTCCTTGTGATGCCATTCTGTTGGAGGAAACAGCTGGCTTAAAAAAAAAATCTTAGCCTTTGTAACTCCTTCCCAAAATGTGCATTTGCTGTACATTGCAATTATTTTCTCTTTCTCTCTCCTTGATAGTGTTGAATAGGAATTGTTGTAAAATTAATAAAGCTGGTCATTGTGGAACAAAGTTACAATAGTAGCCAATTGATTACGACCCTTAGGGATTTTTCCAGTGATTTCATTAAGAATCATATTAAACAGATAAAACTAATACAAGAACCTAATATAAAAGTATATTTTAAAGAAGAAAGAAAAGAAAAACTAGTATTAAAAGTATAGGAAAAAAATATCCTGCCCTAAAAAGGAAGTAGTAAGAAAATCAAACTTCTTTCTTTATCCCAGGAAGTATTTTTGAAATTAATAATTTACCACTGTCTCTTAAAATACAACCAAATGCATCTTCATTCTGTATCTCACCCCATTTTTTAAAACCTCATCCCTAAATTGTCAGTTCTTCTTATTAATCAGCAGCAATCCAGTGAAAAAACAACTGAAATACCTAACAACGTAAGTACATAATCCCCTTTCCATTTAATCTAAATCCTCCTGATCTCTCTCTTTAGTAATCCAAATCTAATCCCAATTAACAATTAAACATTATAAAAATTAGAAACTATTAAACATTACCAGAAATAGTAACCTCTCATTTACATATCAAAAATAATAATGTAGATATTGCAAACTAATCCATTACGCCCAATTAAACATTTAAAAAAAAACCCTATCCAGTCAAGATAACCGTTAAGCATCACCAGAAATAGCAACTCATTATTTAACCATAATCTAATAAACGCATTTTGTATTTTTTTCTTCCTCTCAATCATCCTTAAGTCCCATACATATAGTTCTAAATCCTGTTTTTATTTATGTTTGTCTCTTGTCTCAGAATTTTGGCTGTCTTTATCCATTTGTAATTTCCATGGAGTAACACAAGAAGATCACTTATATTCCACTTTAA
Organism: Diadophis punctatus similis; assembly: GCA_023053685.1. Classification (NCBI taxonomy): domain Eukaryota; kingdom Metazoa; phylum Chordata; class Lepidosauria; order Squamata; family Dipsadidae; genus Diadophis; species Diadophis punctatus. Next base: position 5,202,759 of record JALIGW010000027.1, read on the forward strand.
AAGGGTGATCCACCTCATTCTCTTGATACATTATTTGTGTGTCCTTTTTAATTTTTAAATGATCATCTCTGGCTCTTAGGTTTCTACAATAGATATGCAACCACTAGTTGGAACTGATTACAAGGCAGCATTAGGAGTGGAATTAGAGGGCATATCACACCTTAGTAGTGGACACAATTCTGACTTTTGGAATATCTGTAGGACTTAACATGCTACATGTAGAGATGGGCATCTTTTTTTGTGATTGGCACATTCTTACTGACAAAGGATGAAGTCCCTGCAAGCAACAGAAGCTACCAAAGAACCACAGAAGTGTTGCCTGATTACTTTCGCTCTGTTGTTTGTCCATCGTGTTCGAAGAGGACCTTGACATCTATCAGGTTGTGGGCTGTGCACGATGTGTACGCAGATGGCTGGTGAGGCCTCTACGGGCACGAAATGTTCTGCCACATGTTGGTCAGACGTGTGTGGGCACCATTGTCGCAGCATTTGCAGCTCTGGCTTTGCGGAGTGCTCGCTTCTCTTCTGCTAAGGCTGTTCTACCATCAAAGGAGACAACAAGGTGAGTGCAGACAGAAGAAGCTCAGCTCACTGATGACATTCCCTCAAGGGATCACTTGAAATTTGGAGCTGGATTTACAGTTCAGAATATCTGTAAGACCACCATGCAGTGTAGCTCGTCCAAGGTCAAATGACTGACAATGCAGAGAAAAGAATCATGAGGAAGAATAGAAAAATGATATTTATTTGGTGTTCAATAAGGTGCCTCTTTACGTTCAGAAAAATATGCTCTAAAATGGATTACTACAATATCAATAATCAACTTTAATAGAAGCTAAAACTACAGAGTGTCAGGCCTGCCTCCATTCACAACCCAAGAAAGAACCCCCCCCCCCGATTCCATTGAAGTAGAGAAGAGGTACTTTTACTGAGTTTGAAATGATAGCAGCGAAAGAAAAGCAAGATCTGAGCCAAAAGGCCTGAAAGTTACATATTGAAAGTTTCCCCAAATCCCTACCCCCAGGGACCCAGGCTGAATGTCCAATACCCGTCCCACATAGTGTCAGGTGGGGCACATCTTCAGGTGTTTTCGTCCATCTGGAGTTCTAGCACGGTTGGCCTTGACTGGCTGTAAACAAGTCCATTCAGAAGTGCTGTAATTCTTGAGAGCAAAACTCTGTTATTTATTTATTTATTTATTTATTTATTTATTTATTTATTTATTTATTTATTTATTTATTTATTTAATTTTATTTATTTATTTTATTTATTTTATTATTTCATTTTATTTTATTTTATTATTTTATATTTATTTATTTATTTATTTATTTATTTATTTATTTATTTATTTATTTATTTATTTATTTATTTATTTATTTATTTATTTGCCATTCATCTCACTGTCAAGAGACTCTGGGCAGCTTACAACATCGTAATCTTTTGTCTTTAATCTTCTTGCCTCTTTTTCAGGATCTCATCCATTCCATTCAACCATCACTTTCTCCATTTTTTTTTCTTCCTATCAGCTCGTTCTATCTTCCTTCCTGTTTCCAAATACTTCATTTCCTGCCCTCATACCTGCTCTTTTTCATTATCCTGCAGTCATCCCAATGTATTTTTTTTCACACTGGCCCTTCAATCCACATTCTTTCAGCACCCCTTCATTCTTGATCCTCTCTCCATTTGACCATGCATCCTTCTCAAAGGCCCCATTCCAACTGCATTCAATTTTACTTGTATGTTTCTCCTGGCATCTCTTCTTTCCACAGAAGGAAGGAGGCAAAAGCACAGCTTCATATATGCAACCCTGTGATATGGTCATTAGACTAATCAGTTAATAAATTATCTGTATATACACAACCTCATTTACTTCATTAGACTAATGCATCTACTATATACTGCATGCATCTGCTGAAGTGAGCTGCTGTTCATGAAAGCTTATCGTTTTTATTAAAATTTGCTAGTCAGAAAAGATGCTACTCAGTTCCTTATAATATGCAGCAGAGGTGGGTTCCTGCCTGTTCCTGCCGGTACGGGTAATAGCTGTTGTTCGGCGCAGAGCCGAAGATGATGCTGCCGTTCGCGGCGCGGGGGCTTTCCCCGGGCGCTGCCGCCGCCCGCATGGATGCTGCCAATGGCGTTCTTTTGCCCTCTGCGCATGCAGAACGCTTTGCACATGCACAGAGGGCAAAAGAACGCGGCGGTCATGTGGGCGGCGGCAGCGCCCGGGGAAAGCCCCCGCACCGCGAACGGCAGCACCGTTCTGCGCCGAACAACAGCTATTAACCATACCGGCAGGAACCCACTACTGATATGTAGTAGTTCATTACAGGAGATAATACACAAAACATGGACTTTGGGTAGAAGAATGATTGGGCTTCAGAATAACTGGAACTCTTCTCCCACTATTCTGCCCACGATCCATGGGAGGAGGAGCTATTTTCCTTTTCATCAAGCCAAAGTTTCTGGATGACCTAAAGCAGACTGTGACTTCATCTTTGCTCTCTTAACTGGGGCCTCCAAGATCCCCATCAGTAAGCTGGTCTTTCCAACACTGGCACTTAATTACCTATTACTATAGACTTAAGCTTTGGAACTTGGACTGGACTCTCAACATGGCCAAATAGCAAAGCCTTGGCAAGCATCCCTCTTACTTTATTCTGGAAGAGTGGATAATTGAAAGTCAAGGAAGCTACTGGGATGCTAAAGTAAAGCTGTTGGGAAGGATTTTGAGTTGAGAAGGCAAGCCATTTATTTTGTTACTAGTTGCAATCAACTTTACGAAGTGTGACCCAACCACCAAAGTGAGCATCATTTTGCTGCCAGCATCAGCAGCATCTTTGGACAGAAAAATCAAGATGCTGATTGCAACAGTGCAAACAAAGACTTGCCCCCCCCTTTTTTTACATTTTTATCTACAAGAAATGGATAAAAGGGGGGCAGGGCTCCTTCTCTTACCTTCTCCCCTTTATATCACCATCAATATGAGATCCAGTTTGGGATACAGGCATTCCTTGACTTATAACCAGAACTGGGGCTTAAATTTAACTGAATCATGTCCAATTTATGACCTTTTACTTGAGGGGCTGCCACAGAGAGGGGGGGGGGGCAAGCTATTTTCCAAAGCACCTGAAGACCAGACAAGGAACAATGGATGGAAACTGATCAAGGAGAGATTCAACCTAGAAATAAGGAGGAACTTTCTGACAGTGAGAACAATCAACCAGTGCAACAGAAGCTGCCTTCAGAAGTTGTGGGAGCTTCATCACTGGAGGCTTTCAAGAAGAGACTGGACTGCCATCTTTCAGAAATGGTATAGGGTCCCTTGCTTGGGCGGGGGGGTTGGACTAGATGACCTACAAGGTCCCTTCCAACTCTGTTTATTCTATTCTATTCTATTCTATTCTATTCTATTCTATTCTATTCTATTCTATTCTATTCTATTCTATTCTATTCTATTCCATTCCATTCCATTCCATTCCATTCCATTCCATTCTCAGTAGCACAGTGGTTAGAATTACTGCAGGCTACTTCTGCTGACTACTGGCTGCCTGCAATTTGGCAGTTCAAATCTCACCAGGCTCAAGGTTGACTCAGCCTTCCATCCTTCCAAGGTGGATAAAATGAGGACGCAAATTGTTGGGGGCAAGATGCTGACTCTGTAAAACTGCTTAGAGAGGACTGTAAAGCACTGTAAAGCAGTATATAAGTCTAAGTGCTAAGTGCTAAGTTCTATTCTATTCTATTCTATTCTATTCTATTCTATTCTATTCTATTCTATTCTATTCTATTCTATTCTATTCTATTCTATTCTATTCCTGCAGTTGTTACGTGAATCACACAGTCATTAAGCAATTACAGCTTCCCTTATTGATTTGCCTTGTCAGAAGCCAACTTGGAAAGTCAAAAATGGCAAGTTCTTGACCGTGGAGATTTTGCAGCAGTCATAAGTGTGAAAACTTATTATAAGTCACTTGTTTCAATGCTGTTGTAACTTTTGACAGTCACTAAACAAATGGTTGTAAGTTGAGAACTACCTGTTGTGGTGAAGGTGCTGGTTTTGAAACCAGGAGATTGTGACTTCTAGGCCTTTCTTAGGCATGAAAGCTGGCTGGGTGACCTTGGACCAATCCATCTCTCTCAGCCCAATTCACTTCACAGGGTTGTTGTTGTTGTTGAGAAAATAGGAAAGAAGAATATTAATATACTCACTGCCTTTGTTTGTTTGTTTGTTTGTTTGTTTATTATTTTTACAGATAATTCAAGGCAGCCAACATATTCAACACATCTTCCTGCTCCCATTTTCCCCACAACAACAACAACAACAACAACCCTGTGAGGTGGGTTGGACTGAGAGAGAGTGACTGGCCCAACATCACTTAGCAGGTTTTCATGGCAAAGGCAGGACTTGGACTTACTGTCTCCCCCTTTAACTACTGGACAAAACTGGCAAAAATTAGCTCACCTAGATCAAACTATCTCATATTTCCCAAACATTAAAAAAGTAGGGTCGTCGTCGTCATCATCATCATCATCATCATCGTCATCATCGCATTACTTAATGCAAAGCACAGCTCATAAGCAACCGGGCCAGGTCCTGGTGTTGTAAGGAATATCCTCCTGGGTTCAGTTCCAAGTGGGGAAAAAGACACTGAATTCATGGAAGTTGCTTGGAAAGAAGGTTTAATGGTGGACAGGAGCACATGGCAGGAGCCCCTGTACAGAAAAGGTAGATTACATGCTTCCAGGTGTGGGTGAAGAGAAAAAAGGGAAGAAGAGATGCTGAGTTCCTTGCTTTATGCTCTCTCTTGGGCCCCTCCCTAACTGTTTCCTATTCCTATATAGAAATGTAATCCCATTGGCTGTCAGACTCCCCGGGGCATGCTGGGGCAACTCTTGTGGGCTGTCCCAAGTCCTAGGCTTGACTAATGTAATCTTCCCAGGTCCCATGTGGTGTAATGAAAAGGCTTTGGGATTCCTATTATGGTTCTTTGTTATGTAGAAGACTGGTCCAGGCTAGGTGGAAGGAATGTGGCAAGGGTGGGGGCAGGGAGCTGCAGGAAGCTGCTTTGTACTTAAAACATGTTTCTCCTTTCCTCATTCAGGGAAACATATTCTTTCCTTTTTCAATGTTTCCTGGGATATTTCATTTTTCTAGGTGGGGGTGGGTACTAACATCCTACACTAGGACCAAAGAATTAATACTCCAAGTGTTGGCAATGAGAGCAACACAACAGTTGAAGGAAAAAACAAACGCAACTTTTCAGCATCTGCACACATATAGCAGCTTAGATTTTGTTTGGACTGAAAGCTGGCAATCTTCCCCATGGGACAGGAAAACAAAACAGTCACTGACCCAGGATTCCGTCAGCAGATTGACACCATGTTGGCAGCTGGTGTCCTGGGATTCGAAGCAAGAAGGGAGTGATTGAACATCTGGAATTGCTGCCAACGAATCAATGGCAGAGTGAACCTTGTGCAACACTGAAGGAGAAAACATTTTTTCCTCAGATGGTAAACACTTAATTACCTGTTAGGCTTAGCGGGATACACAAGAAGTGCTTTTTATGCCCTCGCTCAATCAATACCTATATTAAATGATCAAACAAGAATGCAGAGCTACGTTCTGTCTGCTCTTCAGAGCCCGTCACGAGAGGGGAGGATATATTATAAAAGGATGGGGAAAGAGGGTTAGCATCTTTAAAAGTTAATTGCATGAAGTCATTAGTGGTTAACTCATCTGCTCATTTCTGGAAGTCGTCTCGGCATTCAAAATGGGGGTGAGGGAGAGGTCTGAGCCTCCTAAACCAGGCATCTCATGGATGGGGGAAGCTATTGGCTCCAAAATCATTAATTTGAAAACTTAATTGCATTTGTGGAGGGTTTAACCTTATGCTGCAATTTTCAAGCAGTCCTTTAAGAAGCTATTTTTCAACCACCCAGGGACCCATTTCCTTCAGCAAACAGAAGACACGTAGTTTACTTGTTAGTGCCAAGGCCTTAAAAGGAAGTCATTTTCCTCTCCCCCTCTTAATCCTTCTGCAAGATTGCTAGTAATGGACAATTCATCAAAAGGAAATAAGATATGTCCTGGCTGTGGGGTTTTTTGTTTTTTTCCAGATTCATCACTCAGAAACTTGTTGGCTTTGAATGGGCTAGACTGGTAAATGATCTTGGACAGTTCAACACAGAGTTATCTACACCAAAGTGTGTGTGTGTGTGTGTGTGTGTGTGCGCGCGCGCACACACACACACACACACACCCCTACCATCATTATTACCACAATAAAAGTAAACTAAATAGAGACATGTTTGATGGTCCTAGCTATCAATGTGAATAACTTGGATTCTAAGGAGTAGCAAAGTACAGTAACAGGGTTTCTCAACTTTAGCAATTTTAACTTTAACTCCCAGAATTCCCCAGCCAGTACATGTGTAAAATGTCCACATGTCTTAAAGTTGCCAAGGTTGAGAAACTCTACCCTAGACATGTTTGCATCAGGAAGGGACAACCATTGATGAAAAGGTTGAGGATGGTCTAACTTGTTTTCTTGCATATTGCAGAGAGTTGGATTAGGCCAGTGTTTTCCAAACTTGGGTACTTTACATTGTGTGGACATCAACTCCCAGAATTCCCAGTCATTCATGTTGGCTGGAGAATTCTGGAAGTTGAAGTCCACCCATCTCAAAGTTTCTAAGTTTGGAAAACATTGAAGTAGCTGATTTTTGTGGTCACTTCCAACTCCATTGATTAAATTAAAAACTATGTTTATTATACTTATGCAATTATTTTATCTTACCCATTTGATTTTACTTTCATGCTATAGATTTTCAGTTTTTGCTGGTCATTGACTGAATAAATCAATGTTTCTCAAACTTGGCAACTTTAAGATGGGAGGACTTCAAATTACAGAATTTCGCAGTCAGCATGGCTCACTGGGAATTCTGGTTGTTGATGTCCACACACTGTAAAGTTCCCAAGTTTGAGAAACACTGAAATAAATAGTATTTCAGATTTCTGATTCTATTGAAGGCTACAAATGAAAACAAGACTGAAGAAACCAACAGCAAAATGTAGGTAGGAATGAGCTCCTTGTTTTCCTGGTATTCCGTTTTGCTTTCTTTCTGAAACATCTTCTCCATCCCTATGACCCTACAATCCATGATAAGAAGCTGCGGAGAAGGAATAGGTAGTTGTTAACAGCAATTTGAATGTCTCTTCCGTAAATTCAATTCAAAAATTAATTAATGGCCATCCATGGCCCACGTAGGCCTACCAGAACCCTGGTGTCAACTTCCAAAGCTTTCAAGTTTCCATAAGCAGGAGGGGGGAGAACTGACGGACATTCTGATTGTACTACTGAATCTACATTCCACATATGTATCTTTTACTGATTGTGTCCTAGGTTACCGGAGTCAGCAGGAGGGTGTGTGGGTTTCACAGCCCGCCAATGTGGTTCATGGGAGAATGTGATTTATGACATGTCCAGTGAGGAGGGGGGAAACAGGGTCATGAGGGCACGTAACCTATGTGAGCTCAGTTCTGACTGCATCGGAGTATTGCCGAAATGTCCCTCCTAATAAATGGCTATATTTCTTTTGAAGTTTGGCTCGTGGCTCATGAATTAATTAGGGCATCTTTCGGAAACTTCACACCTGGAGCCAGTGGAGTGAAAGGTTTGTTTGTTTGTTTTTTGCAAATTATTTAAAGGTGCAAAATTCAATTGCAGCAGAAGGTGCCTTGTTCCTATTAAGCATCTGAGGCTGCTATAGACAACCCTCTCCTTTCAAAATTGGCACAACATTGCACTTCTTAATACTTGATGATTTTACTGATAAATATAATGAGGCAATTTTGTGAGGAATAACTCTGGAGACCACAAAATAGAATTTGGGGATGGCCAATTCCTGAGAAAGATACATTTGAGCTTCTCTAAAAAACCATACTCAGAATTAAGAGTCCCAGTACATTCAGAAGTTATAGTAGACTAAAAGGCTGATATACAGTATATTGCAACATTTTTCCTCTCTCCAACACAGAAAAGAAGACAAGATCAATTGAGCTTCTAAAGAGCCATTATTCAAGGCTGATTAATAAGGTGATACAAACCCTATTAAATCATTCAAATGACTTAGACATTTGAATCAATTCAAAGGATTGGTCCCATTCAATTCAAGTATGCAGATTCAGTGCATGGATCCAATACAATGTGGCTTCATTTGGACTGATTCAGACCATTAGCACCTATGTACTGAAGCACAGAAAGGGTCTTAATTGATCTGAATCAGGTTGACTCCATTTGGATACATTTATTTATTTATTTATTTATTTATTTATTTATTTATTTATTTATTTATTTATTTATTTATTTATTTATTTATTTATTTATTTATTTATTTATTTATTTATTTATTTATTTATTTATTAGTTGTTCTTATAAGCCACCCAACTCCCGCAGGACTCAGGGCGGCGTACAGCATAAGAAAAGAACAATCAATAAGACACAATAAAAACAATTTTAAAATATTACAAAAATTTAAAAAAGACAAACCATCATTCATGCATGGGGGAATTGATCTCAGATCTCACCCTGCCTGCAGGAAGAGCCATGTTTTCACGGCTTTACGGAAGGCCAGCAGGGTGGGGATAGTCCGGATCGCTGGGGGGAGTTGGTTCCAGAGAAATGGAGCTCCCACAGAGAAGGCTCTCCCCCGTGGTCCCACCAACCGGCATTGCTTGGTTGATGGGACCTGGAGGAGACCAACTCTGTGGGACCTAACCGGTAGTAGGGAGGTATGTGGTAGGATGCGGTCCTGGAGGTAACCTGGCCCTGAGCCATGTAGGGCTTTAAAGGTTAAAACCAACGCCTTAAATTGCGTCCGGAGACTAATGGACAGCCAATGCAGGTGGCGAAGAATAGGTTTTACTTGGGTGTATCTAGGAACACCCACTACAGCTCACGCAGCTGCGTTTTGCACCAGTTGCAGTCACTGGATACTCAATTTGATTGATTCCAAAGTCTGGATCAATCCCATATGTCCAATATTCATCTTATTCTACAGATTAAGCACCAGTTGGGCATGTGTGAGCAGGTATCAGGTTTGTAGAGTGAATGCAGTACTGCAAGCTAACTCTGCCCACAGCCAGGAGTTCGATCCTGACCAGCTCAAGATTGACTCAGCCTTCCATCCTTCCAAGGTCAGTAAAAGGAGGCCCCAGATTGTTGAGGGCAATATACTGACTCTAAACCTCCCAGAGAGTGTTGTAAAGCACTATGAAGCGGTATATAAGTTTATCTAGGGTATATAAGCGGTATATATAATAAGGTATTGCTATTGCCACTGATATCGCTAACCTTTGTCTACAGTGATTTCTTAGCTGAGACATTTGGGGGCAGCATTTCAGCTTGCCAACCAATGCATTTTGGTATTCTGAAAGAATGATGTGATCTCATCCCAATAGGATGAATTGTGTGTCAAAAGCCAGATGAATGTGAATGTTCAGAAATGGGCAAGCAAACAGAAGTACTGCTGATTGTGATCCTGTTGGAATCAGAGACAATGAGCTTTACACATCTCACCGAGTCAAAATGCAACTTTCCTGGTTTTGACTTTGCCACTTGAAACTTGATTGTGGTTCATAATACAATGGTATAATTTCACCCAACTATCTGACAATAACTACTTCTTTAAGTTCCTACAAGCTCATGCTTGTGTCAACAGTGATAATCTCTGGCTACCTTGCCTCCTGTCAGCCTCTATTTTAGCTATCTTTGATTTCTCCAAGCACTGCCATTTTTTTCCCTCCAGCGAGTCTTCCTTTCTCATTATGTGTCCAAAATATTTAAGCTTTAGTTCCATCATTAGTGCTTCCAGAGAGCAGGATGGTTTTATTTAATCTACAATGAATGATTTGTTCTTCTTGTAGTCCATGGTATTCTCAATCATTTCTCTAGCACCAGAGTTCAAAAGCATTGGTTTTATAATATGTGTCTTTATTGCCAGTGTGATATCTCTGCACTTTAATATTTTGTCTTGATCTGTCATTATCTATCTTCCAAGTACTGTATTTTTTGGAGTATAAGATGCACATTTTTCCCCCCAAAAAGAGGGTGAAAATCTGGGTGCGTCTTATACTCCGAATGTAGCCCTGCCCACCTGCTCCGCACGTTGCATTTTCGGGTGGTTCCAGGCAGCGGGGATCCTCACTTCCACATGGAGCCTGATTCCCGAAGCATTCCGGGAAAGTGTGTTGAAAGCCAGGCTTTCTCTCAGAAAGGCCCGATAGAGAGGCAGCACATCAGTCCTCCTAGGCCTGCCATTTCGTAAACATGCTACCAGGCTTCCCAGCAAGCCCCTGCGCCTTTGCTGCCTTGGTCGGAGCCTGATTCCCGAAGCATCCAGGGAACTGCGTTGAAAGCCTTTTAAACAAAAGTGTTTTCTGGTGGCAGATCTCCATCCCCGATTGCAAAAAGAGTGCCTGAAACGCGAGGATCGTAGAGGAATGAGTTTCCAGGTGGCAGATTCTCCCTCCCCAAAGACAGAAGGTAATCTGCCACCTGGAAACTTTTTCCTCCATGATCCTCCTCGCGTTTCAGGCACCAGATCCCCTTCTCCAATTGCAAAAAGAGTGCTTGAAACGCGAGGATCGTGGAGGAAAGAGTTTCCAGTGGCAGATTCCCCCTCCCCAAAAACAGTGGGGAATCTGCCACCAGAAAATGCTTTCATTTAAAAGGCTTTCAACACAGTTCCCTGGGCTGCTTCGGGAATCAGGCGCCGACCGAGGCAGCAAAGGCGCAGGGGCTTGCTGGGAAGCCTGGTAGCATGTTTACGAAATGGCAGTTCCAGGAGGATTGATGTGCTGCCTCTCTATCGGGCCTTTCTGAGAGAAAGCCCGGCTTTCAATGCCTACGGCTATAGGTAAGAAGACCAGGGTATTTTGGGAGTGGAGCCAAGTCTATCTTCTGCTCCCATGAAAATCATACCCCACCCCACCCACTCCAGTTAAATTCCACCCCAATTTCTGCAGTAAAAATGTCAAAAGATGCATGATAAAACAGAAAGTCTGATTAAAGATTTGAAGAATATGTGCTTTAAAGAAATCTCATCATTCTTCTAAGTTTTCCTAGTATTACCTGAGGAGGCTTTTCTTGGGAAATTTAGTTAGTCACCTTATACAAGTAAACTGACCTCTTCCATAGCAGAAATCTGAGATTTACCTTATGCAACAAAAGTGGATTCTGAAAAATCAAGGAATATCTGCTACTAATATGTTTTATTAATAATACAAAAACACAGAAGATTATACAATCATATATGACTACTTGTAATTTCTTATTCACTTTATATTTCTGTAATCTTAGAAAGCAAAATTCATTTTTATTGTTAGAACAGATAAAAAGATCTGTGCTGCTCATTATCAAAATCCGTGTCGAAGTGAGGACCCCACTAATCCTGATGCTGGTAGGCAGAGGCAGAATTCTTTTTTTCTTGTTTTCCTCCCCCAAAATTAAGGTGCGTCTTATATTCTGGTGCGTCTTATACTCTGAAAAATACGGTAGTAACCATCTCTGTTTCATGGTTACAGTACCATTCTGGTTAAGTTATGGGTTCATTATTATCACTTCCAGCAAGATATTCTCAGCAGTTTCCCCCCAAACCATAATTCGAACCAACAGTAGCCTATGAACCCAATGAAAACTCAGTTGACCTGTTGCATCACAGCATTTCCTTCTACTGGTTATCTTGTTGGCTTCCAAAAGAAATCAATTGCACCCCCTCCTGGTGAGTTTCCAGCAACTTTAATGCTGAAAATGAAACCCTGTTCTGTAATGGCTTTCCTGGCTTAGTGCCGGTGGTGGGTTCCTGCCAGAGCTGTCCGGTGCGTACTTCCAGTAGGGAGCGGCCAATTGCGCAATTTGCGTGCGACCGCTCCGGAGCCCTCTCCACCGGTCCGTCGCACGCGTCGCCATCTTTTTCTGAGAATGTTTGGGCTATTTTGCTTCTGCGCATGTGTGGAAGCAAAATCGCGCCGAAATCTTGCGAGGGGACGCGCGAGAGAGAGATTTTGGTGTGCTTTTGCTTCTGCACATGCATGGAAGCAAAATCGTGCCGAAATCTCTCGCACATGCGTGTCCCCTCATGAGATTTTGGCACGATTTTTCTTCCGCGCATGTGCAGAAGCAAAATCAAGCAAGGGGGCATGCGCGCGTAGTGAGTGAGCGCATGCCCAAAACGTGGAGATGCACGTGCAGCGCACCGGCATGGGTAAGTGAACAACCCGCCCCTGCTTAGTGCCCTGCAGATCTGTCATGATAAGAAACAGATCTCAGAGTTCCCCAGCCATACTAGCCGAGTGTCAGGCACCAGCCACCACAGCCACTTGTAAATATCTAAAGTGAGCCACTTTATTGTACTCTCCCCAGACTGCTTGTCTTTCTCTGGGAATGACCAGACAAGGCTTCATGGAATCTGGGGGAGGTAAAACTTACGCCTTTTGTGGCTATTCAAGAACTTTAAGCTAAGTCCCCACTTGACTCCTCCTCCCTGCCTACCTGGCAGTTTCCCAACACTAAGAATCCTAATACCAACCCAGAGGTGGGTTCCTGCCGGTGCAGTTAATAGCTGTTGTTTGGTGCAGAGCCGAAGACGCTGCTGCGGTTCGTGGCGTGGGGGCTTTCCCCGGGCGCTGCCGCCGCCCGCATGGCCGCCACCATTTGCGTTCTTTTGCCCTCTGCGTATGCGCAAAGCGTTCTGCATGCGCAGAGGGCAAAAGAACGCAATTGGCGGCATCCATGCGGGCGGGGAAAGCGCCCGGGAAAAGCTCCCGCGCCACGAACGGCAGCAGCGTCTTCGGCTCTGCGCCGAACAACAGCTATTAACCGCACCGGCAAAAATAGGCAGGAACCCACCTCTGTACCAACCGTCCCAAGAGTATCTGGTAGGGGAGTTTGGTCTGGGTTGCACTCTACAAGAAATGTTTGGTGAAGCCCCAGCCAGCTGCTTTAGAATTACAAATAGCAAAGTAGAGATTTTCATAATGTTCAAATTCTCCCTTTATGCAGTCTCCCAGGAATCTTGACGAGACTCACTCTGTGGCCTGAAGTCTTTCAGGCACCGACTCTAATTCTTTTATTGACAAATCCTCCATAGAAACATTCCCCGGAGAGCTCTTTCATCTGATGGTGTTGAGTTTGTTTCAAGGAATTTTCTTCTGATGCCAGTTCTCCTGCCTTTGCACTCTATTACTTCCCCTGTTGGTTCATTTGCACTTCATTAAACTGTAATTTATTAATGTGCCTCCTCCCTGTCTATTACAAACCATTTAGGTGTTACTAACAGAGGTTAAACAAAGTTCAGTGAAAGGAAGTGGAATTGCTAACCCACCCAGGCTAAATAGCAGCAGATGAAGGCCAGAGCATGGTTATATGGCATCTGCTGTTGCTGAAGGTCACTTGATGGTTGTGCTCTGGAATATGAAGGTCAGGCGATTCAGGACTTGGAGATGCCCTCAGTTAAAACAGTGTTGGGAACTTCAGGGTGTGTGGATTCCATCTCCCAAGCTTGCTGGAGAATTCTGGGAATTCTTCCACACATTTATTTATTTATTAGTGAGATTTATATACCGCCTCACAGTGCAAGCACTCTCTAAGCGGTTTACACCAGTAAGTAATGTATATTTATATTGCCCCCAACAATCTGGGTCCTCATTTTACCTACCTCGGAAGGATGGAAGGCTGAGTCAACCTTGAGCCGGTGAGATTTGAACCGCTGACCTGCGGATCAGTGTCAGCTAAAGTGGCCTGCAGTACCTGCCTCTAACTGCTGCGCCACCTCGCCTCTTAAGACATCTTAGTTGTCAGACTTAGAAGGATAAGTCGAAGTCCCACTAGCCCCTAGGGAAGTGTGAACGGAGGATGAATAACTTGCTTGTGCAGATGTGTATGTTAATTGACCTTTACAGTTAGATGTAGTGTGAGCATGGCCAATGTTTTAGTACCAGCATCTGACCTTCTGTGTCCCTGAATTGCCTTCGTTCTGCTTTAATCATCTCAGTCTCCGCATGATGTCATATCCAAACATTGATTTGAACCTGGACCTTTCTCATTTCTTCACCTCCTTGGGAAATCAGAAAAGCAGGATGGTGAGGAATAGGTTGGCAACCCAATTTAAAGGAGACCCTTTGGAGATATGCCAACTCTGTTGCAACTGATATAATTGGCATCGAGCTAATCACATCCTTCGTTCCCCTCACCATTCCCTTTTCAAAGATTGCTCCCTGTGGCTCTGATAATGAGTAAAAGCCAAAATATTTTGCCTTTCCATGCCATCCATCAGTTTTAAAGTTCCAGCTGCCATCTGTTTCATAAACAGCAGAGCTACAAACAGGTGATGAGTGAACCCTGGTAGTGAGCTTCAAAAAAGTTTACCTGGACTCACATCAGTGAAAATCTGGATTAGTTCATTCTTGATTTCACTCACCTTCCAATGACCCATCCATCCAGTTAAGAGGCTCTGAGAACCATGTCTTCTCTCTCCAAGGGGAAATGGAATATTGCAGCACTTAAGACAGGGGCATTTTTATTAGGGATCTCTCCATCATTAGATCAGTTTTCCTCTAAGTAACAGTTTGGCCAGATGGTGCAGAACATTGCTATGAGTTTGGTGGTATCCATTGGAGAGCCTTCCAAACCTTCTCGAATGTGAAAAATGGTGGCATCTCATTTAGAGGATTCTCTAAATGGACATATGCCCCAAGCCCATCAACTCAGATCTAGAACAGCTTTATGGCAAGAACAAACATTCTTGAGTGTACATAAGAGTGTACATACATATGAGTCGAGGTGGCGCAGCGATTAGAGGCAGGTACTGCAGGCCACTTTAGCTGACACTGATCCGCAGGTCAGCGGTTCAAATCTCACCGGCTCAAGGTTGACTCAGCCTTCCATCCTTCCGAGGTAGGTAAAATATGGACCCAGATTGTTGGGGGCAATATAAATATATATTGCTTACTGGTGTAAACCGCTTAGAGAGTGCTTGCACTGTGACGCGGTATATAAATCTAAATAAATAAATAAATAAACAAACAAACAAACAAATAAATAAATAAATAAATAAGAACAAATTTGAATTAAAAGATGGAGCAAAGAGACCATTGAGCAAGGAATAACATTAAAGGAGGATATGGCTGAAGGATCTGACCTCCCTAACACTATTTAGAGGACCCTGAATAGGTTGAGACTTGGAATGCGTAAATGTAAAACCAATATGTTCAAGAAGAGGCTCTTAGAGGATAACAACACACTATATGAATGTGGAGAAACACCAGAGTCCGACCCATCTGCTGGTATGTCAGCAACTACCAGAATCATGTCCCAATAATGACTTATTTTTGGTCAATGGCAAAGCCAAAAGGTGGCTTCATTTTGGCAGTTTGATCTAGATACGGAAGAAGAAGAAGAATTTCATTTAATGGAGAGGTAAGCTTGACACCAGAAGGGACTCTGCTCTTCTGCTCATCGGTTTCTTAAAGGAGAAGCAGCCATTAACAAAAAGCTTTCAATGTCAACTAGAACCTCTGCTTGAAAGACAAAACAAATCTGTTTGGTTCATTGGTCTACAACAGTGATGGCGAACCTTTTTTTCCTCGGGTGCCGAAAGCGCATGCACATGCGCTATCTCACAGGCGCGAGTGCCCACACCCATAATTCAATGCCCTGGGAGGAAAAAAATGGCCTCCCCTGCCCCCCCCCCCCGGAAGCCCTCTGGAGGCCAGAAATAGCCCGTTTCCTGACTTCCGGTGGGCCCAGTAGGCTTCCCTGGAGCCTGGGGAGGGCGAAAACGCCATCTCCTGCCCTCCTGGAGGCTCTCCGGAAGCTGAAAACGCCCTCCCAGAGCCTCTGTGTGAGCCAAAAATCAGCTGGCCGGCGTGCACATGCGTGTTGGAGCTAAGCTAGGGCAATGGCTCACGTGCCGGCAGATATGGCTCCGCATGCCACCTGTGGCACACGTGCCATAGGTTCGCCATCACTGGTCTAGAAGTTTAGAGACCCAGGTGCTAATCCACACACAAGCACTGAAGCCTTTTCCCCCCTCCCTTGCAGGTTCCTCATGCATTTGTTAAAGGTCACTTTTGTCCCTTGAGCCCAACTCAATAAATATATGGTTTGCTTGGTCACAATATAGAAGAAAATTGACGGTGAGGTGACTTCTTGTAGAATATGTACTCTTACCCACTCACACCATTATTGTTCTAGCAATGACCTTTGGATTTCCTGGTGATTACCCATGCAAGTATGAACCATCTTCCACCCTTCTTAGATTTTTGAGATCAGCCAAGGTCAGTTAGATGCTGCCACTAACTGGTCTTAACACTTCCCTGTGTCAACTCAACTTCTGATATTTATATGGAGATATTCTTGGGATGAATATGAAAGTATTTAGTCCTTACCTCTTCCTGGGTTATTTTTTCCCCTTTTCAGTTACAACCTAAGCCAGTGTTTCTTGACAACTTTAAGATATGTAGACTTCACCTCCCAGAATTCTGGGAGTTGAAGTCCCACATATCTTAAAGTTGCTAAGGTTATGGATTTTGCCAGTTTTCCTATTCTAAAGTTGTCAAGTTTACATAACTAAACTTGAAAAAAAAATTTAAGTTTTCATTTTGTTTGTGTCTTTTGGCTGCAGGTTTTTCCAGGCCTGCAAATTTTTCTCCATATGCCCTATTTTTCCAAGTTTACCACTATAATGCATTCTGTACAATACATGAATGTCGGCATGTTTCATCAAATTCTTCCTCAATGAGCTACTTTTTTTTTAATTGGCGAAGTACAATTAAAACTCAGAATAATGTCAGTTCAAAAGAAGAATCACATTTTTGACTCACATATACTGTTTGGCAATGCAAAAAAATAAATAAAAAGCCCACATTTGAATGTTATACAGATTTTAGCTCCGTCCATAAATGGATAAAATCGGCAGGCGAAATACTGCCTTGAAGACACGCACAATATAAAATGCAGGATACAAATTTTATAAATAAACATGAATAAGGGATGATGGTGTTCCGGCGGGCAGAAAGACATCAATGGTTTGTCTCAGGCCTGAAGGAAAACTTTCTTCAGAGCAAGATCATTTCCATAGAGCCACATGGGGAGAAGCCTGTTCTGAAATGAAGTTGCAAGAAGGAAACGTAAAGATATAAACATGTTCAAGCAGGAATTTCAAAGGTCATCTCTGACTGTGAATTTTAATTTGTGCTCACAGACATGAAGTTCATTTGTTAATCATAGTACAAAAAATTGAGAGATCTCTGAAGCTAGCTGGGAGAAAAGAAGGACAGGGCAAATTTGAATTTCAAAAGCAAGCTGTTTTCTGAATCAACAGAGAGGAAACTGATATCCAGAGAAAACCAGGGAAGTACATTAGACCTCTGGGCAGCCTTTCCTTCTTCCTCTGCCAGGGGGTGGAGGGGCATGATCCCATGTGAAGGTGGTGTCTACACACCATTCCCCCCCCCCAGTGGTGATCGATCCATGCCTTGACAAGAATGATGGGCTAGATGCTCATACATAGCAGGGCCTGTAAGTCACCGATTGGTTTCTTGGTTGAGGGGGAGAACATCAAGAGAAGCACACAATTCCCTCAATGAATTTGCTGGTCTGGTGGAAAGAGATTTTATTCCCTTGAAGTTCCTTCAGATCTATCCGCTCCACACGGTCCCCCTCTCTAGCTTAATGTAAATGTTCCTACATGTGAAATTTTCTGTAGCTGCAAACACATCTGAAGAAGAGGAAGAGGCATACCTACCAAAGGACCAAGATACCAAAGGAACAAGAGGGAGGGAGGGAGGGAGGGAGGGAGGGAGGGAGGGAGGGAGAGAGAGACAGAGACAGAGACAGAGAGAGAGACAGAGAGAGAGAGAGAGAGAGAGAGAGAGAGAGAGACAGAGACAGAGACAGAGACACAGAGAGAGAGGGAGGGAGGGAGGGAGGGAGGGGGAGACAGACAGAGAGAGAGACAGAGACAGAGAGGGAGGAAGGGAGAGAGAGGGGGAGAGAGAGAGGGAGGGAGAGGGAGGGAGGGAGGAAGCAACAGAGAGACAGAGACAGAGACAGAGAGGGAGGGAGGGAGGGAGGGAGGGAGAGAGAGAGAGAGAGAGAGAGAGAGAGAGTGAGAGAGAGAGTTTTCCATTCTTACTGGAAATTGGGATGGATGGGTGGGTAGAGATGCTCCTCAATTGCAAAAGACTTTGTGGCTCATAAAGAACAATGTAAAAACAGCAAGTAAATAAGGATACACTAAAATTAATCCACCTCCTATTACAAAATAGTTACAGAATGACAATTCAGACAGCATTTCAATCTTAAACAGGAGATCCATCCACCCTACACCAAAGCCTGGGAGAAAAGCTAAGTTTTGAAGGCCTTTGGAATGTCGTCCAATGTGGTGTCGAGTCCAAGACCAAGAATGACATGTGGTGATTCTTCCAAGCTGAATTCTTTGTTGTTTCACACGTATAGACAGAATCTTGCCAGACTGAGTACACTACTATCTGCATCTACAATATACTCTGGGAACTATCAGGGAGGGGCTGTCTTCACCCTCTTTCTCTCACACCTGATAGCTGGGCTGAGTTGCCTCTTCCTCCTCTGGAATGCACCTCCTCCCTCCTGGGGATCCACCTCCTCACTACATTCCATCACAGGGGGCAGGGGGCATTAGATCTCTAGAGGAACTGCTACAGAGGAGGTGTTTCAGGGATCTGATAGATGGCATTGTTTAATTGAAGGAACCCAGAGTGCACCAACCCTGCAAGGTTGATCAGCTGGGCAGCAGGTATTATGGGAGACAAGCGGTCCCACAGATTACCGAGCCTCATGCTATATAGGGCTTTCTAGGTAACAGAATAACAGAGTTGGAAGGGACCTTGGAGATCTTCTAGTCCAACCCATTGCTCAAGCAGGAGACATTATACCATTTTAGATAAATGGTTGTCCAATCCTTTCTTAAAAGCCTCCAGTGTTGGAGGATCAACAACTTCTGAAGGCAAGCCATTCCGCTGATTAATTGTTCTGTCAGGAAATTTCTCTTTAGTTCTAGGTTGCTTCTCTTCTTGATTAGTTTCCATCCATTGCTTCTTGTCTGGCCTTCAGTTGCTTTGGAGAACAGGTTGACCCCCTCTTCTTTGGGGCAGCCCCTCAAATATTGGAACACTGCTATCATGTCACCCCTAGTCCTTCTTTTCATTAAACTAGACATCCCCAATTCCAGCAACCGTTCTTTGTGTGTTTTAGCCTCCAGTCCCCTAATCATCTTTGTCGCTCTTCTCTGCATTCTTTCCAGAGTCTCAACATCTTTTTTTTATGTTGTGTTGACTAAAATTGGATGCAGTATTCCAAGTGTGGTTTTACCAAGGCATTATAAAGCAGTAGTATCACTTCCTGTGATCTTGATTCTATCCCTCTAACAACAACAATCAGCACTTGAACTGTACCTGGAAAGTCAGTGCAATTGTGTGGTGGCAACTAGCGCAGCTCGCACTGCTTAATTCCTTAGATCAGTCTTCAACAGGAATGTTCAGATGTGTTGGATCATGCCTGCTGGTTATAATTAAGAACTGTAATCCAAAAATAGGATGTTCTTGAAGGTTGGCAGTTGTAGAAATTTACTGAAAATTTAATCAGGGTTGGGAAGGGGGGGTCATGGTGACTTACTAAATGAGAAATAGCTCAAGGTTTGGGTTTGTTTTATTTTGCCCAGGTTTTAAAATCTTGCTGCCAAGTGAGAACCATGCAGAATTCCTTCAAATATATTTTCCACGCAAGAAGGTTCAGGGAAGAAATGTACATTTTTTTTTTACTCCTGTGGATGTTCTCTTTAAAAACACATGAAATCACATTTATTGAGATTTACTAAAGAAGCATGAAGTAAAGAAGAATAAAATAAAGCCCACCGATGCCTCAAGTGAACAAGCTGGGATTTCGTGGCAAGAAAACTGACATATTCACGGAGAAAGTTCTCTATACATTTCTCTATATTATCTGCCGCAGAACAATAAAGCATAAGTAAGACTAGCTGCTGCATTTTTATTGTATTTTATTGTAGGTTTTATTGCGAGCTCTTCTGTACGTTGCTTCAGTAGCAGATATGGAAAAATCCCACCTCAAGAGGTTTGAACATGAAAGAGTGGAAGACAAACTAATCCTGTCAATCTAGAGAGTGGACAGACATGATCAGAGCACAGGAAAATCAAACTCTGAAGAACTAATCAGGAGCCAGAAAATTCCCCTTTCAGGCGAGATAGAAAAGGAGGGAGAAAGTCGGCTTTGCCTTTGCTGTAGCTTCTTCCTCATGGGAGAAGCCCAGCAGATCTTTCCTGGTTGATTGAGAGCCAGGTGAGCAAAGCTCCAAGTCGTAAAATTCCAGAAATTTTTTTTTATTCAAAAAGTTTTATTAGTACAAAGTACAAACATTTTTCTCTTTTCTCCCCCCTTCCCCCCAGACCCCTCCCCACCCCCTTACCCTCCACCCCGACTTCCCAGAAAAAGCACAGGGTATAGTATTCAATAAACATAAAATTAAAATATACTAACAGATTATTAATTTCAAAATTTCTCTAGTTCTTTAACTCCTTGTTACTCAAAACCTTTTAAACATAATCTAAAAATTAAACATATATCATTATTAGACTATTTGTATCTTCTTAATCTGATATTTTTTTTTTGAATATAATCAGTCCATCTACTCCATTCCAATATCTCTCTCTCATTTGAATGGTCTTTGAGATATGATGAGATTTTTGCCATTTCAGCCAGATGTACAACTTTTAGTGTCCATTCCTCGATAGTAGGTATATCTTCCTTCTTCCAATACTATGCCACCAGCAACCTGGCAGCAACCTGGCAGCTGTTATTAAATTCAAAACCAATTTAGTCTCTATTACAGTACAATCTGTAATTATTCCCAACAAAAAAAAACTGGTGTAAACTTAATCTTTTTCTTTAAGATGTTTTGAATAATCCACCATATTTTTATCCAAAAAGCCTTAATTTTTTTGCAAATCCACCATATATGAAAATACGTAGCATCTTCACATTCACATCTCCAACATTTAGGTTGTAAATTTGGATACATACGAACTAGTTTTTTTTTATCTAAGTGCCATCTAAAAACCATTTTGTAGAAGTTCTCCCTTAAATTTTGAGCTTGCGTAAATTTTACATTTCTGACCCATATCTTTTCCCATATTTCCATCATTATAGGTTCTCCAATATTCTGAGCCCATTTTATCATACAATCCTTAACTAGCTCTGTTTCTGAATCTAATTCCACTAAAGCATTATACAATCTCTTTATATGCATTGGACCCTTATTTTTTATTTGAATTCAAATAAGATAATTCAAAATTCCAGAAATTTTAAGGAATGTGCTCAGTGGATGGTCCAATCAGTCAAGATGGTGGTCCCGGCTAGGTAATCCAAGCTCTGCTATTTTTAGGTGATTCTCAAAAATGAAACATTTATTATGTATTTATTATAAATCCCACCTTTATTATTTTTATAAACAACTCAAGGCAGGGAAAATATCTAATATCCCTTCCTCCTCCTAGTTTCCCAACAACAACCCTGTGAGGTGGGTTGGGCTGAGAGAGGGGGACAGGCCCAAGGTCACCCACCTGTCTTTTATACCTAAGGCAGGAATAGAATTCATCGTCTCCTAGTGATTGGTCCAAAGTCACCCAGATGGCTTTATTCCTAAGGTGAAAATAAAGAGAACACAGCTTGGTTATTGGCCAAAAGTCACCCAGCCAACTTTCATGCCTAAACTGGGACTAGAACTCACAGTCTCCTGGTGATTGGCCCAAAGTCACCCAGCTAGCTTTCATGGCTGAGCCGAAGTTAGAACTCCCAGTCTCCCAGTGTCTAGCCATGTGCCTTAACCACTAGACCTGTGATGCCGAACCTATGGCATGCGTGCCACAGGTGGCATGCAGAGCAATATCTGAGGACACACAAGGTGTTGCCCTATGTCAGCTCCAGCACGCATGTGCGTGCTGGCCAGCTGATTTTCGGCCTTCCAAAGGGCAGGGGGAGGCCGTTTTCGCCCTCCCCAGGCTTCAGGAAAGCCTCCGGAGCTGTGGATGGCGAAAAAACGGACCCAACGGGCGTACCGGATGTCCGGAGGCTTCAGTGAGGCCTGCGCACATGCGGGAGGGGCAGCATGGGAGGTTGTGCGTGCATGCATGGGGCATTGCATTAAGGGTGTGGGCACACACACAAACATGCTATCGTGCGCGCGCGCGCCCTTTTGGCACCCGAGCAAAAAAAGGTTCGCCATCACTGCACTAGACCAAGCTAGCTCACTGACCTTTAGCATAACATATCTCAAAAAAGAGAGAGGGCTTCATCAACACCAGCATCTCAACTTTTTGACCCCTCCTTCATCATGTTCCTATTTCAGAATCAAGAACAATACAGCACTTTTAAGACCAGTTAGATTAGATTTCATTTGTGAAATTATTGGATGTGCTGCTTATTTTTGCTCACCATTATTTCAATTTGTTATCCTGTGTCCTATTTTCTCTGGCCTGGTTCTGGGAGAGGGGGGATGTTCCTGACTGGAGGGGCATTTGACTGAAAGAAGCCGACTTGAGACAGTAGCTGAATTCTCCTTTTTGTTCTTCGTTCCCATTTCTTCTCTCTCTCTCTCTCTCTCTCTCTCTCTCTCTCTCTCTCTCTCTCTCTCTCTCTCTCTCTCTCTCTCTCTCTCTTTCACTACCTTTGATATACATAACAAAATACTTAAATTCTTTACTGAATCAGCCCACTCATTCCGAGAGGATTTTAAATTTAGCACATTTTCTAATAGGCTGACCTACTAAGAAAAGACACTGGCGGTGCTGCCTGACTACTCCCAAATTAAATCCGTGCAGACAGGAACTTTTTCTGGAATATAGTGAAAGAAAGTGGCATCCCCAACTCAGATTTGGAAAAGTCTGAACTAGAAGACGCTGCTTCTGATGCCCTGCACAAATGTATTTCTTTATTAATTTTTTACCTTTATTACTATATAAGTCACTCAAGGCAGCAAATGTACCTAACGCTCCTTTTTCCTTGTTTTCTACACAACAATACAGAGAGTCCTTGACTTACAGCAGTTCATTTAGTGACAATTCAAAATCACACCAGCACTGGAAAAACTGATCTATAACCGTTTTTCACACTTACGACCACTGCAGCATCCCCATGGTCATGTGATCAAAATTCAGGCCCTTGACAACTACCGTATTTTCGGAGTATAAGACGCACCGGAGTATAAGACGCACCTTAGTTATTGGGGAGGAAAATAGGGGGGGGGGAATCTGCCTTCCAGGTATTCATCTGGCTTAGTCTGGTCAGCTTCAGCACATTATTTTATCCCCTGGTTAGGACTTAAAAAAACCTTCTTCTGAGAGAGTAACAATGAAAGAGCCTGCAAGCCAGTAAGAGCTGGGAAGATCATTAGCACCTGGTTAGGGCTAGAAAAAAACTTATTCAGAGCAAGTAGAGCAATGAAAAAAAATTCTGCAAAGACTTAGGGCTGGAAAAACATTCTTTGGAGAGAGTAACAATGAAAAAGCCTGCAAGGTAAGAGCTGGGAAGATCTGTTAGCACCTAGTTAGGGCTGGAAAAAAAAGCTATATTCGAAGTATAAGACGCACCCAAATTTTCAGCCACTTTTAGGGAGGAAAAAGGTGCGTCTTATACTCCGAAAAATACGGTAACTCATAATTATTACGGTTGCAGTGTCTGGAGTCATGTGATCCCCTTTTGCAACCTTCTGACAAGCAAAGTCAATGGGGAAGCCAGATTTGCTTAACAACCATGTTACTAGCTCAACAACTGCAGTGATTCACTTAACAACTGTGGCAAGAAAGGCAAAATTCACTTAAGAAAAGTCTCACTTAGCAACAGAAATTTTTGGTTCAAATGGGGTCATAGGTCGAGGACTACCTGTAACCTTGTGAGATGGCTTGGGTGGAGAGGATGGCAGCTTTCATTAAAACTTGTAACAAAACCTAGAATGAATGAATGAATGAATGAATGAATGAATGAATGAATGAATGAATGAATGAATGAATGAATACCAGGACGAGCTGAAAAACACCATCCCAGATGCCCAAGATGAATGCCAGCCTCAGGAAGAGCCTAGCTACCAGGCACCCGAGGATGACAAAGTCAGGGAGCATACAGGTACCTGGCAGCATCAGGTGGCAAGGGATCAGATCTAAGATTGCCCAGCTGCTGTGGCCTAGAGGTGGAGCTCTTGCCTCACAATCAGGAGGTTGTGAGTTTGATCCTAGGTAGAGGCAGATGTAGGGTCTCCTGCTTGGGCAGGGGGTTGGATTAGACGACCTGCAAGGTCCCTTCCAACTCTGTTAATCTGTTAAGATGCCTCCCAACCGGGCAGTACAACACACGGTACGTACTGGACTGTGAAAGCATTCTGCATGGCTTCTCACCCATCAAGGGTATTTCTGTCCTTGATGACTGCCTGCATTGACAGCAAGCTCTATTTAAAAAACATCGCCACCCATCAATCTTTCATTGGGAAGAACTGCTCCATTTACTCAATATTCTGCAGTTCGCTTACTGAAAAACCTTGCTGTGGATAGTATTCTCCCTTGCAAGCCAAACAGGCTGGCAGCCCTGCTGCAATGACCTGGCCCCCCTCTGTTTGTGTCAGGTCCAAAGAACCAAGAACCATGTGTGGAGTTACTTCTGAATAGTTGCTTTATTGTTGTTCACCTACAAACAGAATCTTGCCTGACTGATGCGATTATCTGCATAACTATAGATATGCTCTGCAAATTTCTAGGGAGGATCCAACCTTGTTCTCTTCCTGCCCACAAGACATTCCAAGCTTTGCAGTCTCTTTGTCTTCTAGAAAGGAGCCCCTCTCTCCTGACCAGAATACGTTTCACCACAGTTTGCTCCTCAGACTTTGACTACCAGTAAGCTCATCCTGGCAAGTTTTTCCAGATTGGGAACTGTCAGGGAACTGTGTGTGCACGTCCTTCCATGCCCTGCCAGTGTTCTGCCCCAGCTATGGACAACAAAGAATGCAGCACACACAAAATCAGTACAAACCTTAGTTTACTAATTAAGGACTACTAATGAGCTTTCTTAGTAGTCATCAAACACAAATACAGTTTAAAGCAGTCTTTTCTGAACACCGGCTGTTAATTCAACTTCATTAACAGCCAGCACGAGTCCACAAAATAATAACTCAATTCTGAGTAAACAGTCTTGTAGATAACAGCAAGCTTACGGTGGTTGGCAAAATGCCCAGAAGCAATTTGCAGGAAAAATGCCAAGAGAGAGAACAAGAGCCGATCAGAGTCAAGACACAAAGGAATATGAACAAAGTTGTTTCCTGCAAATTGGCTCCTTCGTCGTCATCCCTTAAATAGGCTAGGGGAGTGGCCAATTAGCCCCAAGCCTTACTCCCAAGGAGACCTCCTCCTGAAGAACCATTCCTGCCTTTTGGCATTGAGAATAGGCTCCTCCTCTTCTTCCTCGTCACTGATGGAAGCTTCTGGAGGTTCTGAAGGCCCTGGATGAATTTCCGCCTCTCCAGCCTCCTCACTGTCTGACTTGGGTGCCAGCTGTCCATCCCACATTTTTCTACTTTATCTAGTAAGTTATGGTCTACTTTATCAAATGCCTTACTGAAGTCCAAGTAAACCACATCGACAGCATTCCTCTGGTCCACTAATTTGTCACTTTGTCAAAGAATGCAATAAGAGTAGTCTGGCATGATCTATTTTTGACAAACCCATGTTGGCTTTTGGTTATTACTTTGTTTGCTTCTAGGTGTTTATTGATTCGTTGCTTGATTATCTTTTCCAAAATCTTCCCTGGTATTGAGGTCAGGCTGATAGGTCTGTAGTTTCCTGGATCGGTTTTTTTCCCTTTTTTGAAGATGGGAACTACATCAGCTCTTTTCCAGTCCTCTGGCAGCTCCCCCAGTGCTCCAGGATCTTTGAAAGATATACTGTAGTTCAGTGGTTCTGAGATCTCGTCTGCCAGTTCCTTCAGAACCTTGGGGTATAATCCATCCGATCTTGGCGATTTGAACTCATCTAGGGTAGACAGGTGTTCACTTACCATTTTCTTCCCTATTTTAACTTGTGTTCCTAATCTGTTTTTTGTGGTGCTGTTTTTGATAGGTTGGACTGTGTATTTAAAAAGAACATAGGGTAATGCTGAAATTGTTTACTATGAATGAGATTTGAAAAAGCCAAAACTTCTAGCAATCAAATCATATGTATACACCTAAGATTTAATATAGTTTTAAAATAATAAATTATCCAGTCAAAGTATTAATTCCATATTGCACCATATACGTATAATGGGATATGCATATTTATTTATTTATTTATTTATTTATTTATTTATTTATTTATTTATTTATTTATTTATTTATTTATTTATTTATTATTGTATTGTATTGTATTGTATTGTATTGTATTGTATTGTATGTATTGTATTGTATTGTATTGTATTGTATTGTATTGTATTGTATTGTATTGTATTGTATTGTATTGTATTGTATTGTATTGTATTGTATTGTATTGTATTGTATTGTATTGTATTTGTATGCCGCCCAACTCCCGAGGGGACTCTGGGCGGCTAACAGAATATGCAAATACAAAAACAATAAAAAGCAGATAAAAGCAATTTAAAAATCTCAAACATGTCCCCTCACATGTCCGGATCTCATCAATTGTGGTCCTGGGATCAACGGCCAAACGTCTGCTGGAAGAGCCAGGTTTTGACTACCTTGCAGAAGACCGGTAGAGTGGGGGCGGTCCGGATGTCCGGGGGTAGCTGGTTCCAGACAGCTGGGGCAGCCACAGAGAAGACCCTCCCCCGTGGGCCTGCCAGTCGACATTTTTTGGCTGATGGGACCTGCAGGAGACCGACTCTGTGGGATCTCACCAGCCGATGGGAGTTGTGTGGCAGAAGGCGACAATCTTTTCCTTTAACCATGTGAATGGGATATTTTGAATCCGTTTTCTTCTTTTTATCGAGTCCAAGTTTCTTTCCTAAATCTTCCTCCTACTTGCTTGAGGAATCAATATATCACACCCAGCTGTTGCTTTTCCCTTGTCTTTTAGTATTGCTTTCCTCCTACTTCCAATTGAAACAGGAATTCACAGATTTGGGGGTTCTATTTGGATAAATTTCTCTACCAGTTTGAAAACCATGCTTACCTCCCAACAGCCAAAAGAAAAACTTCTCCTTGATATTTTTGCTTTGTTTTTCTTTTCTTGCCGCCACTCCTACCTGGAAACTTACCTGCATGTTTCACTTGCTGTCCTAGCTACTTTCTCAATTTCTAAAGCAATCTGTTTCTCTTTGGAACATGTCTCTCCAGACCTCACTTGGTCTCTTTGATCTGCCCGCTTTCTCTGGACATGGCACGGCTTACCTCTTGTTATTTCCTCCAATATTCTCCCTCTTCCCTCTTCCCTCTCCCAAACCATCTCCTCCTTCTCCCAACTGCCAGTGAGGCTTAAGGAATTCCCGTACAGTACAGACATACATAGAAAGGAGAAATTTCATGTCAGTGAGAACAATTAATCAGTGGAACAGCTTACCTCCAGAAGTTGTGGGTGCTCCATCACTGGAGGTTTTTAAGAAGAGATTGATCAGCCATTGACTTCTGACTCCCTTTGATGCAGTAGAATAAGGTAATAACATCAAACCAGTGGTGGGTTCCTACAGGTGCGGTCTACTCTATAGCACCGGTAGCGGCCCGCTGGTGATGTCACAGTACCAGTGCGGTCGGTTGCTGGTGCCTGGGCGCCGCCATTTTTTTAAAAAAATTACATTTAAAAAAAAGTTTCTTCTGCGCATGCCCAGAAGCCGAGCTTCCGGCACTGCGCATGCACTGCCTTCCTACCCCACAGTGAGTCCAAGCAGGGGAGGATAGCTGAGGGAGCGTGTGAGACGCTGAAAGAACGGGCGGCAGGAGCTATCTCCATTCCCCTCCCTTCAGCAGTCCGAGAAGCCACGAACGCGCGGTGATGATCCTAGGCATTTTCACACGTTTGAGGCTTCTCGAGCTGCTGAGGGGAGGGGGAATGGGTGGCAGGACCTATCTCAGTTACCCTCCCTTCAGCAGTCCGAGAAGCCACGCCCACCCAGTCACATGGCCGGCAAGCCACACCCACAAAATAAGCCACGCCCACAGAGTGGTAGTAAAAAAATTAGGAACCCGCCCCTGCATCAAACCTCAACTTTTCACTTTTACATAATAGTATAAACTAGCCATTTCTATAACAACAAATCTACCTATATGGTAGATTCAGCAATATGCTGAACTCTGTAAACTGCTTAGAGTGGGCTGTAAAGCACTATGAAGCGGTATATAAGTCTAAGTGCTATTGCTATTGCTATTACCTAATCGGTAAAACCCAAAATCAGACTTTCATTTTTTTCCACCTCAAGCACAAAGTTCAGAAGCAGTTTCCAAGTAGAAACAGAAGTCTTTTCTTTCTTTTTTCCCCTTTTCCTACACTTTTCCCTCCCCTAGTTTTCCTATTACTTTCTTTTGTATTTTTATATTTTATATTGTAAACTAATTTAAAAAAGAAGAGATTGGACAGCCATTTGTCTGAAAGCATATAGGGCAGTGATGGCGAACCTATGGCACGGGTGCCACAGGTGGCACGCGGAGCCATATCTGCCGGCACGCGAGCCGTTGCCCTAGCTCAGCTCCAGCACGCATGTGCATGCCCACCAGCTGATTTTTGGCTCACGCGGAGGCTCTGGGAGGGCAATTTCAGCCTCCGGAGGGCCTCTGGGGTGGCGGGGGGGAGCGTTTTCACCCTCCCCAAGCTCCAAGAAAGCGTCTGGAGCCTGGGGAGGGCGAAAAAAAGGGCCTACCGGGCCCACTGGAAGTTGGGAAATGGGGGAGTGGGGGGGTCGTGGGGGGAAGTTGGGAAATTATGGGTATGGGCACGCACGCGTGTGCAATAGCATGTGCGCGCACTATTTCGGCACCCGAGGAAAAAAAGGTTCGCCATCACTGATATAGGGTCTCCTTCTTAAATGAGGGGTTGAATTCGAAAATTTCCAAGAACCCTTTCAACTCTGTTATTCTGTAATCAAGAATCAGGAAATGGTCCTCCACCAGGCTGAACTAATAATTAGATGTTTATTTATTTATTATTTATTAGTTGCATTTGTATGCTGCCCACTCCACAGAGACTCTGGGCGGCTCACAACAGTAAAAATTCATATGCAACAACAAATATAAAAAGCATTAAAAACAATAGATATTAAAACATTTAAAAACATTAAAAACCACAATTTAAAAACCCATACAATAAATCATTCATGGGGCCAAGAATGATAGGTGTTCAGCTGATGCCAGCAAGCATTTCTCTGATACGCACGCAAAGCCTTTAAAAAGTCAAATCTGTGCAACCTCCAGTCATTTATTGGCTAGTTTCACATCAAATTTAAAGTTGTTATGGAATGAACTCCATTTCTGGGTTCTCTCAATACCCTGAAACATAAATGACATAAATCAACATGGTTTGTGCAGAACAAGTTAAAACTAACCAAATTGGGATGCCATGCAAATTCAGTGGGTTGGCTTTTCTGATCTGGTTAAAGGTATGGTAGATAGCTTTACTCTTTAGATAAAAGTAGCTCAATATCAATTCATGTTCAAGAAAACAGAAGCTTGCAAGGAGCTGAAACAGTCAATGAAACCCCATCAATGCAGAGCCAGCAGTGTGCAGCAGCAGCCAAAAAGGCCAACGCAGTCCTGAGTTCCATAAATAGAGGGATACAATCAAGGACCAGAGAGGTACTAGTACCACTCTATAAAGCCTTGGTCAGACCACACCTAGAGTACTGCATCCAGTTTTGGTCACCACACTACAAAAAAGACATTGAAACTCTAGAGAAAGTGCAGAAGAGAGCAACCAGGATGATAAAGGGTCTGGAAAATAAAACATACAAAGAGCGGTTGCAGGAACTGAGCTTGGCCAGTCTGGCGAAGAGAAGGACCAGGGGTGACATGATAGGCAGTGTTCTAATACTTGAGGGGATGCCACAGAGAGGAGGGGGTCAGGCTGTTCTCTATGGCACCAGAAGCCAAACAAAGAATAACGGATGGAAGCTGACCAAGGAGAGATTCAACCTGGAAGTGAGGAGAAACTTTCTGACGGTGAGAGCGATCAACCAGTGGAACAGCTTGCCAGCAGAGGTCGTGAGAGCCCCAACACTTGTGACCTTCAAGGAGAGACTGGACTGCCATCTGTCTCAAATGGTGTAGGAACTCCTGCTTGAGCAGGGGGTTGGACTAGATGACCTACAAGGTCCCTTCCAACTCTAATAATAAATCTAAATCTAAATCTAAACCAGAGAAATGCTTGAAAATGCTGAGTGACACCGTCCTGTCCCAATTTCAGCTTGGGAGAGCCAATGTTTGCACTTGTACAATGTTTCCAGCTCCTTCACCTCGGCTAATGCTGAACGCGTAGCACTGCCATCAGATGAAAAGTCAAACATTTATTTTTCTGCATGGATTCAAGGAGCAAACTCGGTGTGAAACACACACACTCACACACACACACACACACACACACACACAGAGAGAGAGAGAGAGAGAGAGAGAGAGAGAGAGAGAGAGAGAGAGAGAGAGAGAGAGAGAGAGAGAGAGAGAGAGAGAGAGAGAGAGAGAGAGAGAGAGGCTTAGCAGAAATTGACTTAAAGGGTTGGCGGGTTGATTAAATAGGCAATTTGATGGAGTAAAGAGTTTTCATTTCTTTCGTTGGTTCATGCACGGGGTTACCAATAAGTTGTGCCTGAGGTTGTCAATGAAAGAAGGCAAAGTTATAGAATGAATGAGTGAATAAATAAATAAATGAAACACACCATTCAATATTAAAAGTTTTGGCTCCGCATTATTTAGCCAGTCCAGAGATTTCTGATAGGGTTCTCTGCAGGGATTTGACATGATTTGTACAATGTACTTTCTGGCTGCAAAGCATGCAGTGGTGTAAATACAGGGAAGGCGGGAAGGTGATTCACTCGGCGTAACGGGGCTTCGAACTCTTCTCAGTTTTTTTCAACCTCAGCAACTTTAAGCTAGGTGGACTTCAATTCCCAGAATCCACAGCCAGCAGGTGCCCACAATTCTTTTTTTAATTCCTTTAGGGTGTAATAGGACAGAGTGAACCTACAGGCAAGCTGGAGTCGTTCCCATCTATGCCCCTTTTCTATGGTCAACAAGGAAGTGCAGTGGGCTGATACCACAAGGAAAAAGGTAAGTGGAAACTTTGTGGAACCCACCAACCTCCTTAATACGAACCAACACCTTTTTCTAAAAACAACATCAGAAAGAAGAAGAGTGTAGAGTGTGAGAAAGATGACCTTGATGGGGGAAGATATGCAGCTACCATTTTCTAGCAAAAGGGGCTGAAATCCCAAAGGTACCTTCTCAAGAGGCAACTGGACTTTCTTGTTTTTCTTTGAAGATGTTTCACTTCTCATCCAAGAAGCTTCTTCAGCTCTGACTGGATGGTAGGGAAGGGAAGGATTTATACTCCTTGCAGACAGTTGGTCATTTGCATTCTTTTAGAGAGTCATTGAGGCCTAAACTTAAGCACCTTTGGGACAGCCATGGCCTGGATGACTGAGAATCTCCATAGACTATAGGCTGAAATATTTTACAAGTCCATGTAGCAGGGGGGAGGAGGGAATAAAAGGAGGGTTTGGGAGGAAGCGGAGGAGACAGAGGGAGTGCAAGAGAAGGAAGGAAGGGCTTGGCTGAAGAAAAGGGGGGGAAAGCGGGAAGGTGAGGGTTAGGAATGGATACCTGGGGAAAAGGAGGGAAATAAGGAGATAGGATAGCAGAGGCTTCTGTGGGCCAAGCCTGAGGGAAATAAGGGGATTTATTTATTTATTTATTTAGTGAGATTTATATACCGCCTCACAGTGCAAGCACTCTCTAAGCGGTTTACACCAGTAAGCAATGTATATTTATATTGCCCCCAACAATCTGGGTCCTCATTTTACC
Source organism: Diadophis punctatus similis (assembly GCA_023053685.1). Taxonomy (NCBI): domain Eukaryota; kingdom Metazoa; phylum Chordata; class Lepidosauria; order Squamata; family Dipsadidae; genus Diadophis; species Diadophis punctatus. The sequence goes on from JALIGW010000027.1 coordinate 5,234,844, forward strand.
TACCTCGGAAGGATGGAAGGCTGAGTCAACCTTGAGCCGGTGAGATTTGAACCGCTGACCTGCGGATCAGTGTCAGCTAAAGTGGCCTGCAGTACCTGCCTCTAACCGCTGCGCCACCTCGGCTCTTAGGAGAGGAGAGGAGAGGAGAGGCTTCGGTGAGGCAAGCCTGAGGAAGAAAAGAGTTTGAGTGAAAGAGGCAAGCAGAGGAAACAATGAAGGAGCCGAGGCTGTGGAAGGTGAGCCCAGCAGGTAGTTCAAGAGAGCGAAGAGAGAGAAAGAAGAAGGTGGTCCAAACAGCGACCTGAATACCACCCCATCACGTGACCTGCCTGCTGAAGAAAATACTAACCATCACCCCACCACATGACCTGCCTGCTGAGAGGAGGCTGACCACCCCCCATCACATGACCCTGGCAAGTAGAGGTGCATCAGAGAAGGACCAGGGTGGACTGGCAGCCACACAAAGCGGGCCAGGAGAACCCAGACTCCAGCGGCCCTTCCGAGGGTTAGCGCTACATCCGGAATGAAAAGATAATATTTGAAAGGAGAGGTACTGCACAATCAGACTTTGCTACTACAGCTAATCTCAATAAAAGTAACTTTGGCCGTCCTGTGGAGTTGAATTCATGGTCTGGTGTACATGATGGGGCTGACAAAAACATAGAGAAGAAGGCTTTTACTTTTTCCCCATGTCCTTTCAAAAACTGAGCCCTGTATTTTGCCTCTGGTCTTCAAGATAAGGCTTGAAATATACTACCTCCAGTGGACAATGGACAATGAGAAGTTCATTTCTTCTGCAGCATTCTACTGCCAACCATGCCAACAATCCCTTTCAACTTGAGATGAACCTGTGCTTCCATTCTGTCCTTAAATTCAATTTGAGGCAGTTTCAAAACAACAATCATTGGTTTCCCTACCATCCTTTCCCATATTTATTTATTTATTTATTTATTTATTTATTTATTTATTTATTTATTTATTTATTTATTTATTTATTTATTTATTTATTCATTTATTCATTCATTCATTCATTCATTCATTCATTCATTCATTCATTTATTTATTTATTTATTTATTTATTTATTTATTTATTTATTTATTTATTTATTTATTTATTTATTTATTTATTTATTTATGGGACTTATATACCGCCTCATAGTGCAAGCACTCTCTAAGCAATTTATATATTTACATTGCCCACAACAATCTGGGTCCTCATTTTACCTACCTCGGAAGGATGGAAGGCTGAGTCAACCTTGAGCCGGTGAGATTTGAACAGCTGAACTCAAATGATCACAGTCAGCTAAAGTAGCCTGCAGTACTGCTCTCTAACTGCTGCGCCACCTCGGCTCATATCATATCATATGACTTAGCATGATCTGTTGGTAGGAAAACCAATCATCAATTGCTCCCTTGTACCTGTGGTGGCTGAACATTTGAATGTCCAGCTACAATTTTTATTGGTCGAGTAACTATGAAGGCCTTGGAAAAGATGTTCAGGTATAGTGACGTGCTATTCCTACAAGGATGCTGGTTAGGGAATTCTGGGAAATGAAGTCAATACATCTTAAAGTGACTAAGGTTGAAAAACAGTACCATAAAGTGTTACAGGGAAAACCACCAGCTGCATAATTCTGATCTTTGTAGAGCTGGCCATAAACCACTTTTCCAAAAATGCACATCCACAATAGAGCCCAAAAGATCCAGACGTTGCATATCCTAAAATAAATTGGAAGTTGAGAAATAAGGACTCCTTTTTAAATAAATATGCAGCACCATTGTGCCAAGTGATTAAGGGCCTTTTAGAAGAGACCATCTAGTTAACAGCCTTTAGCCAACTTTGATTGATCTTGAAAAACAAAGCAGGCCATAAACATTATTAGATGCTCTTTGTTTTGTTTGGTTTTTTTAGAGATGGAAGACCTCAGGACATCTCAGGAGTGCAAGTTAGAATGAGAAATTAAACAACACTTGCAAGAAGCCATGGCATGCTATTTTCTGCTTTATTGCTAAACCCCAAAAAGCAGTAAGCAGCAAAAATGTAATTTTAAGGAAGAGGAATATGATTCCCTGAAATGTCCACGAAGTTCCTATGGTTTGAGCTTGCCTTAAAGCAAGTGGGGCTGTGAGTGAGGAAGTAAAAATAGTCAAGATTGTGGCCTTGCCCTTGTAATAGAAGCCATACCACTAGAAGTAAAAATGGTGGCCATGACATTCCAAAGTCATGGCTGCCATCTTGTACTCTTTGACCTCCTTAATAACAGAATATCAGAGTTGGAAGGGACCTTGGAGGTCTTCTAACCCTCAAGCAGGAGACTCTATACCATTTTAGACAAATGGCTGTCCAATAGCTTCTTAAAAGCCTCCTGTAATGGAGCTCAAGCCATTACAATGATTAATTGTTCTGTCAGGAATTTCTCCTTACTTGTACATTGGTTCTCTCCTTGGTTAGTTTCCATCCATTGCTTCTTGTTCTGCTTTCAAGAGCTTTGAAGAAGAGGTTGACCTCACTCTTCTTTGTAGCAGCCATATAGATATTGGAACATTGCTATCATGTCACCCACTAGTCATTCTTTTCATTAAACTAGACCAGTGTTTCCCAACCTTGGCAAATTGAAGATGCAAATGCTGGCTGGGGAATTCTGGGAGTTGAAGTCCAGACATCTTCAACTTGCCAAGGTTGGGAAACACTGAACTAGACAGAAGGAAAATTCACCTATTGATATAACAGGTTTGAGGAGGAGCTTCAAATTTGGTTTTCTTCCTTATGTTTTTGGCTCATTATTTTTATTAAGCTTGAGTTGAGCCAAACATCTCTCCAATAGAGAACCAGTTTGGTTTAGTGGTGAAGGCACCAGGCTAGAAACTGGGAGACTGTGAGTTCTAGTCCAGCATTAAGCACAACAATTGACTGGGTGACTTTGGGCCAGTTCCTCTCTCTCTCAGGCCAGTAATTAACAACTTCACATGGTTGTTGTTGTTGTGGGGAAAGTAGGAGGAGGGAGAAGTATTACTCAATGCTTGTTGCCTTGAGCTATTTATAAAAATAATAAAGGCAGGATGATAGATAGATAGATAGATAGATAGATAGATAGATAGATAGATAGATAGATAGATAGATAGATAGATAGATAGATAGATAGATAGATAGATAGATAGATAGATAGATAGATAGGCAGGCAGGCAGGCAGGCAGGCAGGCAGGCAGGCAGGCAGGCAGGCAGGCAGACAGACAGACAGACAGACAGACAGACAGACAGACACATCCTGAGGCATTGGATTAAATCTTTGATATTTAAACCTTGGATATTTGGATAATTAAATCTTGGATATTTTCTTCAGAGACCTCAAAAAGTTCTTACAAATTGGAATTTTTAATGTGCCAAAAAGGGGCTCTTATTAAATACATGCTTGGAGACTAATCCTGTTAACTGGACTTAATTTGAGTGCACTCTAGCAGGAGTTCTCCTCAAGATGAATCTGGAAGTTGAGAATTATGCCAAAAGGCAGCCATGAGGTTGCTAACAAGCACACAAGATTGCAGTTGAATGATTCTAAGGTTGAAAGGTCTGCTCTCTTTGCCAGATGTTTACTGGAGATTATTTATGGTGTGGGTATTCTTTTTTTTTAAAGCCCCAGTCTAGAGTGCATACTCAGGGACTATGATCCTATCCTGGCATCAGGAGAATATTCAAGAGAAATACTTTTAAAACCTTCTTGCCCGTACCCATCTATCTGGAGAAGATCCAGGTTACTAAAAGCCCTCTCTTGAGAGTTGTTGTTTATGCCAACAAAAGTAGCAATGCTTCCTTCTTCCCTTGTTTGCATGTTGTTGCAGGGCTACAATTTGCTGCCAAGGGGGACTTCCAAGGAAACGAGAGTAGAACTTAAATTTTTAAATAAGGACAGGGCGCAGTAGTGGGATTCAAGTAATTTAACAACTGGATCGCCCAGGGTCAGGTTGGCTGTCATGGGAAGTGTGGCCCATCCCCGTCCTCCAGCTCTGCCGCACATGCAGGATGAGCCTCCCGCGATGGCCAACCTGACCCTGGGTGAACCAGTTGTTAAATTACACACACCCCCGCACCGCTATCAAAGTGGATCCTGGGCACTGAGTTACAATGGAGAAATGGGAAATGGAGCGGTTGGCACAAGGGAAGGAGGAGGAGCAGGGAGAAGAAAGAGGGAAAGTGGCCTCCTCCTTCCCTCACACCAGCCGCCCCGTTGCCTGTTTCTCCATTGCAGTGCCATGCCCCACCCATCACTGCCCAGATGCCCTTGCTTCCCCCAAGAAAGTTGGTCAAAGAAACAGGATTCCATCATGTGCGGAATGCCATAATTAAACCATGGCTTGCTAAGATGCCATCTCTGCCACTGGATAAAGCGAGGAGGGTGACTCAAGGCAAGCGAGCACCTGCAGCCCCAACAAAGTGAAAGAAGAAGAAACGTGAGAGCAGTGCCCGCCCGCATCTCTTTTCTGCCCCCGAACAGTGCGCTTCTCCTAAAGCCTCTGGTTTGATGCACATGCTCGCTCTTTCTGCACGCCCCTCCCATGCCCGCATTCAGGTCTTTCCTCAGCGGTGTCTCAAACCCATGGAGTATGGCAGGCCGGCTCCTGGCCTGTGTGGTGGACTGTGGCACCGGGTGATCCCAAAGACACACAGAGAGAGCGGGATGAATGGGCAACTGGGCACGCGGCTGACAGTTGGCTTCCAGCGCCAGAGAGGGTGGGGAAGGGAAGCGGCTGGGCTGCCGCTGCCTTTCATTGGGGTGAGTGGAGGAAGATGGGGCTCCTCTTGCCATCTCTTCTCCCTGCCTCACCAGGCATGGCAGGGCTTCCTGCCCCTCACTTCAGCCGAGTGGGAGTGAGTGACTTCGAGTTGGTCACGTCCACCCAGGTTTTGTGACTCCCGGTGTTTTGTGTTCTGTGGAAAATGGGTCCAAATGACTCTTTGAGTGTTTAAGGTTGCAGACCCCTGGTACAGACTCTCCTGCTCATGCAGGGAGTTGGACTACATGACCTCCAAGGTTCCTTCCAACTTTGTTATTCTATGTTCTATGTAAACCAGATTTCACGTACCACCTTTAGTCCACAAATATAAGCTGTAAAAGCATGCCTAACCCTGGTGGAAATCAGTTTAGACACAAGCATAAAGATGTTTTCTAAGCATTTTTTCCAAGGATCAGGACTCATTAAAATAGAGGTAGAGCTCTTGCCTCACAATCAGGAGGTAGTGAGTTCAATCCTAGGTCGAGGCAGATGTAGGGTCTCCTGCTTTGGCAGGGGGTTGGACTAGATGACCTGCAAGGTCTCTTCCAACTCTATTATCTGTTAATATCTGTTAAAATCAGTGGGATTACATTTTTAGTTGACCTTTGCAGGATCCCTCAGGTGCCTCCCTCCTGAGGTGGATTTCAAGTTCTTCCAGTTAGCAGGACGAGACTCCTTGCATTTCTTTGATTCTAGACCCATGGAAATTAAGGCAAGAATGGAAAGACATCAGCATTCCAAAAAAATATTGCCATGCAAAAGGCGGCAGGGAGTGGGGGGAAGAGAGAGAATCAGTTAAGCGAGAAACATAAATTTCAGAATTATCATAACATTAAAGAGTAAGTGCAATGGGGTGCCGCCAATTTCTTTCTCTTTACAGCCACTTGCATGAAAAATACAGGATCCAGAATGGCCTTTGGAGATTACGAGCTGAACAAAAGCTCTTAAGTGCTGGTTCGCCTCTGTCTTTATTTAAAAGGAAAACAATAACCCCAAACTGAAAGCAGAGCTATAAAACTTCACAAAATAAGCCCCCTGGATGCTCCACGATACACATCCCATCCTGGCAATTGTAGCTGAATGTCTCCACTATAATGCAGTCTATAAATATTTATACCGTCGCAGGTTTTGCAGATATAAACAGTGCTTCTCTTTCTGCCATTGAAATATGTCTTCTCCCTCTTCATAGAGTCTTCGTGGGTTTCTCCTGATGCAAGGAGGGGGGAGGAACATGCAGGGGGCTCTTAGATGTAGGGCACAGAGGGGGCTAGCCATTCCTAGCCTTCATGGAAAGAGCTGGCCCAGGTAAGCCCCTTATATAATTGATCCTGCAGAGGAGCAGCTTGGATGAATGACAGAGCTTGTAAGTTAACACTTGAACTAACACTGGTGAATTACAGATAAATGAGTGCAGAACAAATGCTACAAAACGCGCCATCTACTTATTCTTTAATCAGGTTCCCTGGCTGGCTTGCTCTTCTGTTATCACTGGAACAAATTTTGCATTTGAAATCCATCAGATCTCGGCAAGATGAGTATTCTAAGCTAAACCCACCTTCAGTCACATTAACATTCCAGAAGCTTCAGTTCCACTCGAAGTGGCAAAAGGGAGAAATCAATGCTTCGCAATGGCCTCACTGCAAAGGCCAGGGACCCACGTCTGTGCAAGCGACATTAGTGCATTGGGTTAAGGTATGGTACATTTATTAGACAAAGCACAATTTGGTGGATTTATTTTTTGCTTGGTGGTAGGTGGACGACTTTTAGAACAAAGGACATAGAATTACAGAGTTGGAAGGGAGACTTTGGAGGTCTTCTAGACCAACTCCTGCTTGAGTGGAAGACCCTATATCAATCCAGACAAGTGACTGTCCATTCTCTTTTTTGAAAGCCTCCAGTGATGAAGCACCCACAACTTCTGAAGGCAATCCGTTCCACTGGTTAATTGTTCTCACTGTCAGGAAATTTCTCCTTGGATCTAGGTTCGATCTCTTTTTAATAGGAGCCGAGGTGGTGCAGTGGTTAAATGCAGCTACTGCAGGCTACTCCAGCTGACTGCTAGTTCAGCAGTTCAGCTGTTCAAATCTCACCGGCTCAAGGTTGACTCAGCCTTCCATCCTTCTGAGGTGGGTAAAATGAGGACCCAGATTGTTGGGGGAAATATGCTGAACTCTGTAAACCACTTAGAGAGGGCTGTAAAGCACTATGAAGCGGTATATAAGTCTAAGTGCTATTGCTATTGCTAATAATCTTCTATCCATTACTTCTTGTCTTGCCCTCAGTACTTTGGAAAATAGGTTGACCCCATCTTCTCTTTGACAGCCCTTCAAGTACTTTTTGGAGTTAGGAGTCATACCTGACTTTCTTGGAGAGGCACAGCTTAGAAGATATTAAATAGATGGGACAATGTGGAAAGGCTGGAGAGGGTAGATTTCTTTTGGTTGTCCCTAGCTGGAGAAGAGAGGGAAAAATGGGTGTTTCTTTTTGTTGCCTCCATTTTAGAGTTTACACCTACATGTTGTCTCTAACCAGTAGACAATCATGACTCAGATGTTTGATAATTATTGGTCAGATGGGGTTGAGGAATACACAAAACTTCCTATGTAAAATGAAAAAAGAAAATAAGGAAAATAAGAGATTGGCCTTTTCATGAAGTAGTTATTGAATTAAATCTTTCAGTCATAGGCAGAACAAAATAAGAATTACAACCTTACAATAATAACACTGAAATCTACAATATTTGTTTTATTCGATTGTTGTACACCACCCAGAGAGGGGTAGGCATATAAACTAATATGTATATGCATATATAGTACATATGCATACACACACACACACACACACACACACACACACACACACACACACACACTGCCAACACTGCTATAATATCACAGCCAGATCTTCATATGATGTTCTTAATATCTAGATTAAGCTTATTAACTAAGAAGTAGAAGTAAAAGAGATTGTAAAGTAGTATAGTGTAATGGCAAAATGATTAAAATTCAACTACTAATTAGTTCTTATCTAATCTACTAATTAGCCACAGTGGGTACATCCAGTCACAAAAGCCCAATTTACCAGAAGTGGTACAATGACTATTTATTTATTATTCAATTTATATAGCTGCCCATCTCACATGTGTGACTCTAGGTGGCTCACAGATTGAAAAATAACAACAACAACAACAACAAAACCCAACCCAAAACACATATAAATAGATAATCAAAACCAACAATATCAAAAACCATTAAAAACAAGCTGAAACAGTTAAAACAGTTGAATGCTGGAGAATGCCAACCATCAGCTTTTGAACAACACAGCCATTTTTGCAGGATCCACATCTCTAAATGATCTCCAACCCTGATGCCACAAAAGTGGCTTTCTGGGTTTTCTGAAAGGCCAAGAGGATCAGGGTGAAAAATCTTCCAGAGGGCAGGTATCATAGCACAAAATGCTCTCCTCCTGAGTCACATCAGATGAAACCCATTGGTAGATGGGACCCATGACCTACTCCCTTTGCTAGATATGTTGGAATGAATCGATGTAAGCTGAGAAAGATGGTCCCTCAAGTAACCCAAATCCATGCCAAGTAGGCTCTATAGGTCATTGGTTATGTTTAATTGAGCCCAGAAGCAAACTGGCAACCAATACAGCTTGCAGAGCAGAGGTATATAATATGCACGGATTCTGGAGTGCACATAACTGACTGCATCAGTTATGTGCACCACCAACTTTTGGATGCTCCTCATGCATGTACAGTGTATTACAGTGATATATCCAAGAAGTGAAGAGGACAGTTCAGGAAGGGCTCAACTGAGGTACAATTTGACCCTGTGCAAAGGTCCTCTTAACCATGACTGTCACCTCTTCATCAAACACGAGTCATGAGTCCAGAAGGATCCCTCAGATTGGACATCATGTCTGTTTGGAGCAGTCCAACCCCATCCAGCATCAAAGATGATACGTTCCCAAATCCCGAAGGTCCCCAAAGCCAAACACACTCACTCTTGCCAGGCTTAAGCTAAAATTTGTTCTCCACCCAAACAAGCCACATAAGCCCTCCAAACACTGAGACAAGACATCAGTTGCATTTGCTAGGGGTGGAGATGTACAGTTGGGTATCATCAATGCTTTGATGGTGCTTCACTCCTTCAATATGGTATTCAGTCACAGAGATATGTCTAATCCTAAATATGATGAAACATGTGATTTCATAATCTTTCTGTTGAATTTTGCTTAAACTTTCAAAACCCCAAAGTTAAACCAAGATAGTGGTACCAAATCAAATATTGGTGGCCTCGCAGCACTAGCACTAGCATTCTCCTTTCAAAATGTGGTCCCACTTTGGATGACTGTCACCCTGCTGTGATGAAGATCAAGGGTTTGGAAGAAGTGTGTGAAATGCTTGGCTTTTTGGTGGAGATAATCCGTTGCTTTGAAGGTATATTGCACCTTGGCTAAGAAACTGCAACCTTGAATGGCTTTCTGGAAATGCATCAAATAGGCAATGCAAAGAGAATTCCATGGAAGTGGGCACCTCATGTCTTTCCCACAAGTCTCTTTATATATATATATATATATATATATATATATATATATATATATATATATATATATATATATATATATATATATATATATATATATATATATATATATATATATATATATATATATATATATATATATATATATATTGCAAAAGCAGATTCCAACTGCAGGTATCATAGTTGTTATGATTTTGTGGATGGTTGGATTGATGGATGGATGGATGGATGGGTGGGTGGGTGGGTGGGTGGATGGATAAGAAACAGAGGGAGGAAGGGAAGAAAGGGAGGGAGGGAAGAAAGGGAGGGAGGGAGGGAGGGAGGGAGGGAGGAAGGAAGGAAGGAAGGAAGGAAGGAAGGAAGGAAGGAAGGAAGGAAGGAAGTTGGCTTGCTTCCCCTAATACTATATCCACTATGCCAGTGATGGCGAACCTTTTTTTTGCTCGGGTGCCAAAAGGGTGCGCGTGTGTGCGATAACGCGTACACGCATACCCACACCCATAATGCAATGCCCTCCCCCATGCATGCACACACAACCCCCCCATGCTGCCCCCCTGTGCATGCGCGCAGGCATCACTGAAGCCTCTGGACTTCCGGTAGGCCTGTTGGGCCGTTTTTCATCCTCCCCAGGCTTCAGCCTCCCCCTGCTCTCTGGAAGCCCAAAAATCAGCTGGCCAGCGTGCACATGCGCGCTGGAGCTGACATAGTGCAACGCCTCGTGTGCTCTCAGATATGGCTCCACGTGCCACCTGTGGCACGCATGCTATAGGTTCGCTATAACAGCACTATGCCCTCACACTCAAATATATCTGTAAAAGATTAGGCACACATCTCTTCCAAACCAATATATTGTCTAGAATGGGCTCATTTTCTCAAATACCCTGGAGAATGTACTTCAAAAATGAAATATTTACATAAGACCTGATTGAAATAAAGTAATATCAATAACTTGCAAAGATTTCAAATCTGAATAATCAAATCCCCTGCTGCCTTTCTTTCTTTTTTTCTTTCTTTCTTTCTCTCCAAACTTCCGATAGATAAATCACCTGTTTTGCCTCTGTCAATATTGGGGAGAACAATTATAATTCCAGAGTTTTAGATTGGCTAAAACTAAAATTAGGTTAGAAAAAGTCAAAATAACAGTTACAGCAGTCATCACAGCCACAACCTCTAATCAACCAACACACACACATTCACAGCACCACAATCATCACCAGCACCAGCACCAGCACTAACTGGCAACTAGCAAAAGGTATATTACTTTGATCTGAAGCACCTCTTTTGTACATGGATTGTCACATTGCTTGCATGTCCAAGATGGGCAACATTTGTGTTGAGGGAAGATAAACTTCGAGCCGTCCAATAGCTACCATGTTGAGAGATGAGAATAAATCTCATAGAGGCGATTTGGATCTTATCTTGGAATTCAGACAGTTAGAAATAAAGCCGAGATTAAAAGTCTAATAGAAATATTTATTTCAGTACAAAAACAATAAATCCTGAATAATTACATCTTTGCTAAGAAAACACGACCGTTCGGGTCGACAGCTAAGGCAGAAGAAAAAATAATGGTGGATCAGGAATGTGGACATGCGTACAACTCATATCACATGTTCTGTCTGTATTGGAATGTACCATAATATTAGATAGGGGTGCATCACCCTGCATAGACATACAACTGACAATATTCACTACGTGACAATTTGTATGTTGATGACAGCACAATTCTATGAACATCCAAGGCAGTGGTTAAATGCTCCCGGTTCGGGCGGGCCAGTCAGTCGTCGTAGAGCCGATAGCGATCGCAGCGCAAGGCTTCCCCCACCAGCCTGGACGTCACCATTTGGGTTCTTTTACCCTCTGCGCATGCGCAGAATGCTTTGCCTTTCTTAGGTTTCAGCTGAATTAAAAACAAGAATGTGCTGTAAACATCTAGACATTTATTTATTTTATTTATTTATTAGTGACATTTATATACCGCCTCACAGTGCAAGCACTCTCTAAGCGGTTTACACCAGTAAGCAATGCATATTTATATTGCCCCCAACAATCTGGGTCCTCATTTTACCTACCTCGGAAGGATGGAAGGCTGAGTCAACCCTGGGTCAACGGTGAGATTTGAACCGCTGACCTGCGAATCACAGTCAGCTAAAGTGGCTTGCAGTACCCCACTCTAACCACTGCGCCACCTCGGCTCTTAATAATATGAAGGAGAAATTTAAATGTCATTAAATTCCTTGAAATAAGTATGGTCTGCAATGCCACTATATGCACTCAACTCCACATTTCTTCTAAATATGCTTCTCCTTTGAAAGTAATGTTAAAGAAGTCTCTCTCTTCTACCTTTGAACTGACAACAGCGGGGAAACTGCTTAGGATTTTTTTTTTACCATGATTGTAGTGCTTTCTTTAGTGATTTCATAAAGGAAATCCAGCCCTGACTGTTCTTTGGAAGGACAGTTACTGAAACTGAAGCTCAAATCTCACCTAATGAGAAGAGAGGATCCCTTGGAGAAGACAATGAAGCTGGGAAAGATTGAAGGCAAACAGAGAAGGGGATGGCAGAAGATGAGAGGGTTAGATAGTGTCATTGACACAAGGACCATGAATTTGGGCAAACTCCAGGAGACACTGGAGGACAAAGGGGCCTGGCATGCTATAGTTGTGAAGAGTTGAACACAACTTAGCAAATGAACAACAACAAAGTAATTTCCTTCTGCCAGACACTTTGCCTGCTAAGTACAAAAAAAATGGGAACCTTTAGGGAAGCATTAATTAAAATCTGTCCACACACTTCTCCAGATCTAGACTCCTCAGAAAAAAAATCTCTTGTGGCAAAGCTGGGGTAGGGCTCTATTGTGCAAATAGCCAAGACCCACTCCTAAAATGGCGTCTTGTGAGAAAATTCTTCAGAAGTCAATCTCTTTCTCTTGCCGGTCTGGAGGAAAAGCTACATAAAATGGCTTACAGTCAACCATGAAAAGCAGTCGCAGGGTCAAAAGCTATTCATGGATATGGGAAAGCATGCATTTAATTGGAATAAATGGGCCCAGTTTTGCACACTTTGTTTCATCTCAGTGAAGCTACTCTCCAAGAGTACCTTCATAACGGACGTAATCATGATGGACGGTGACAGAAGGCTGGTATGGCTCTCTGCAAGGCAACTGTTCCCTGAAAAACAACAGGGTCCCTGTGGGTAAGGCCTCTCCACAGCCAGAAGAGGATAAAGTGCTTATTCGCTAGATTCACACAAGGCATTGAATTTGGTTCCTGAATCAATGGATTTGTAGGGTTGATGCCATATCTGGAACCATAAACAAACCCGAAGTGCTGGGTTTCCTCACACAATTACAAAAGGAAGAAATATCCAAAGTTAAAATGAACCAAGCTTGTTTGAGTTGCAGCTTCCTGGTTTTCAGCTGATGCAGTTCAATGGGTTGTGTGCATCAACCCAGGCAATGCAGAGATACATTTTATGTTGCAGGCATTTTCCCTCTTTCTTCATCAATGCTAGGGAATATAAATGAATGATGGGGATGCCAACTCCATGTTTGTGATTCATACTCACTGACATCCCCAACTGGAGCCTTAGAACATTTCGACAGCTAAGTCAAGCAGACATCATGGGGATCCTAATGGAATGTGTGGATAACCTTGGGGGGGGGGAGATGGTGTTAAGGAAACAATCAGATAAGAGAAGCAGGAGCCCTTAGGGGCTTAATGGTCAAAGGGAGAAAGAGAAGAATTTGTCCTAATCATGGATCAAGCAGTTAAAAGTGGAAGTAGGAAGTTCGTACTTTCAGATTTGCAAGATTCTGTTAATGCAGCCTTACAATAAAGTAGAATTAAATCATCTAATAGTATTTCCTGTCTAGTTCACTTAAAAGGGTTGACAGGGCCTGCTGATTTTATCAAATTATAGCTCCAGCATCTCTTGAATGGTCCCTTTCTAGCATTTTGAAGAGGGGAGGGGGGGCTAAAGGGCAAAATGGAAACTTAATTCTTGGTAGATGCTGAAGTCCTGCCTTCCTTAAACAACATGACTCCTTCTTACCAAATAGGCCCTGTCATTGCCCATTTTGGGAATGGAATGCCAATTTCGAATTTCCATTTACTTCAGTCTCTTCTTCCGGAAAGTCAGTTCTCTCCATTTTCATTGGCCTAACTGAGCATTTTATTTATTTATTTATTTATTTATTTATTTATTTATTTATTTATTTATTTATTTATTTATTTATTTATTTATTTATTTATTTATTTATTTATTTATTTATTTATTTATTTATTTAGTGTTCTTATATGCCGCCCTACTCCCTGGGGACTCAGGGCGGCATACAACATTTAAAGAACAAACTAAACAATATAATAATTTAAAAACAATTTTAAAAAGTTTAAAAAGACATATAAAACCATGCATACATTTTCTATACTTTCCTTTGGACAACTGGAAGAATGTCAAACTGTTCCTAAGGTGGCAGACCTCCACTCTGGTGGAGACTTTTTCAAATTATACTGCTGATTATATGAGTATTAGATGAGTTTCTTATACAAAAGTGAGAGAGAAAAAGTAGAGTTTGCACAGATGAAACACATTTATATGCAAATGATGTTATTTTTGTCTTGAAACATGTCATTAGTACTTTTTTAGCAATCTGGGGAAATCGGTGGCATATGCATGGCACCGATTTCCTGAACTGATGTGTGTGTGTGTGTGTGTGTGTGTGTGTGTGTGTGTGTGTGTGTGTATGAGTGTGTGTGTGTGTGTGTGTGTAACACTTTTTTTTGCTGATAATGAAAATGAAGGGAGACTAGTATAGATCTATTTCAAGCTATTTAGCTCTCATCAGCTAGCCATACCCTTACTGGGATTTGAACCTGGGCAGCCTGCCTATAAGGCAGTGTGTGTGTGTGTGTGTGTGTGTGTGTGTGTGTGTGTGTGTGTGTGTGTGTGTGTGTGTGTATATCTATATATCTATATCTATATCTATAGTCTCCCTTTATTTTCATTTATCAGCAAAAAATGTTATATATATATATATATATATATATATATATATATATATATATATATATATATATATATATATATATATATATATATGTATATATATATATATATATATATATATATATATATATATAGAGAGAGAGAGAGAGAGAGAGAGAGAGAGAGAGAGAGAGAGAGAGAGAGAGAGAGAGAGAGAGTCACTAATTGTTGAGGGATAGAGAAAAATGCAAGAAATTGACTGATCTCTAAATCTCTCTAGTTTCTTAGGCCATTCAGAGAAAAGGGCAGCTATCACTAACTAAGGTAATAACTTGCATTTGGTGAAACTAAAGAGTGATGAGAACTCCTTCCTAGATGTTATCAACTCTCCAAAGGGAAACCAGGCAGAAAACACAACTAGATGAACTACTGTACTTAATTGTAAGGCTATATTAAAGAATCCTGCAAGTCTGAAGGCACAAACTTTTTCATCTCCACTTTTAACTGCTTGATCTATTAAGTTGGGTCCTGTCAGACTCAAAGAATGAAGAATGACATGCGGAGTTACTTCTAAGTAATTCCTTTATTGCTGTCTGGCTACAAGCAGAATCTTTTCAGACTAAAGCAATTACCTGCATAACTATAGATATACTGTGGGAACTGCTATGGAGGGTCCGACCTTGGTCTCTTCCGGCCTACCAGACATTCCAAGCTCTGTTGTCTCCTTGCCCTCTGGGATGATGGGATAATTTCTTATATTTCTTATATATCACTATTGAAAACCTGGCCAAGAGTGGGGAAAAGGATCTAGGACATTTGCAAATTACTTTCAACCAAACACTGAGGCTATGAAGATACCATTGGGGCATAAGGAAGCTGCTAACTCAAAATTCCAATATAGCCTTATTGATTTTTTTTAATGCAAATGTTCTTGTGTGCACTCATTTCTCCTTCACAGCTCCACATTCCTCAAAGTTTTATCAACATAGCTGGCCAAGCACTCCTTAGAGGAATGGTAACCACCAAGCCCCAATCTACACAGCATGTGCTCCAAGAAGATCCTTTTTTTTATTTCTGAAAAACTTTGCTTCATCGATTGGTTAAATTCAGCAACTGTTGATGGGATTAAGGTACTCTCTGGATTGGCGCCCAGTTTCTTTTTGTCCCCTGGTGGCATTTCTTTTGCATTTCCTTTGGCTCTTAATGATTTGGTTCCTTCTTTTCTTTTTCCAAAAGCATCCTTTGACAAATTTCTGACTTTTGTCCTCTCTGCATGCCTGCCCAGTTCATTTTTACATTACAGCTGCAAATGTCAGTTTCAGCCTAGCCTCGCGGATCCTAGGTTTATTTAATGGCTGGTATCTTTTTATTTTCTCCCTTTTTGAGATATTTTTCCTCCTTATTTTTGATGTGTGTGTCATGAAACAAGAAAAAAGAGGGAAAGGAGGGCCTTACATCTCCTGGTGGAGAAAAAAAATGATTGGTTCAAAATTGATGGATAGTAGGTAGGTAGAGACAGACGGAGAAGTAGACAGAAAGATAGACAAGTGTGAGATAGATACATGGCTCTTGTTTTATTTGAAACCTTTAAATATATTTATATTAACACTTCTGCCTTAAAAGCAGACTGCCCAGGTTCAAATCCCACTAAGGGTATGGCTATCTGATGAGAGCAAAATAGCTCAAAATAGATCTATAATAGTCTCCCTTTATTTTCATTTATCAGCAAAAAATGTTACACATATAGACAATATAGTTTGTCGACTATAGAAAACTGCCTGGATGGTCCCAGGAGGAGCCGAAAGGCAAAGGGAAGCCGTGATGTTTCCTTCCATACACAAGGATGACTCGACAGAAAAAACATATATAACCCTTTCCTGGTGAAGAGCTGATAGGGAAGAGAACCTGGCCTAGAGGTTAACATTTCTGCCTTACAAGCAGACTGCCCAGGTTCAAATCCCATTACGGATATGGCTATATGACGAGAGCAAAATAGATCTATAATAGTCTCCCTTTATTTTCATTTATCAGCAAAAAATGTTACACACACACACACACACACACACACGTGTGTGTGTGTGTGTGTGTGTGTGTGTGTGTGTGTGTGTGTGTGTGTGTGTGTGTGTGTGTGTGTAGGATTTTTTGCTGATAAATGAAAATAAAGGGATGGTCCCAGTGAGGGGCTGAAAGGCAAAAAGGAAGCTGTGATGCTTTCTCTCCCATATTTGGGTACACCAGGATAACACGACAGAAATATATATATATATTTATATATATTTTTCTGTCAGGTATATATATATATATATATATATATATATATATATATATATATATATATATATATATATATATATATATATATATATATATATATATATATATACACACACACACACACACACACACACACACACACACACACACACACACACAGGTTGTGCGAGCAGCTGTCGCTTTCTTCGTGTTGAGAACATCTTTAGTTCTTGCTTCTCGTCCAAAAGTTCTTTTCACTCCCATCCTTTGTATTGTTCTTTACCTCCTGAGATATTGTGATTCATCGTGTCCTCACCTCTCTTTCTCAGGATCTGCCTGAGTCATGATTTTGGAAGGCAGAAGATTCAAGTTGCAATGCTGGCTCACAGGCTATATGGAGGTGGGGTCATTACTCATGCTTGCCCACTGCAAGAAGGAATTAACAGCTCAGTTCACATAACAGGAAAAAAAATAGCTGTGTTTGTACTACATGACATCTTGCCTAGTGGTTCGTGCCTGGAATGTAGAAGATGGATTGGTGTGCTGTGCAAGCTCAGCCTGTGTGGATGGTTTATATTCAATGTACAATACTATGAAAAGTAATAAAAGAGAATATTTCTAGCTCAGGGTTGGAATGAGGGGTCCCTGGTGCTCTCTGAGCTTGGTTGCTTTCTTGCAGACGTTTCATTACCCAACTAGGTAACATCATCAGTGCTCATCATCAGAACATGATGATGTTACCTAGTTGGGGCAATGAAATCTCTGCCAGAAAGCAACCAAGCTCAGAGAGCACCAAAGACCCCTCACTTTGAAACTGAAGAAATAGGTCAGTTTGGTACACCACTTACCGTATTTTTCAGAGTATAAGACGCACCTTTTTACCCCCCAAAAGAGGGTGAAAACTTGGGTGTGTCTTATACACCGAATGCAGCCCCACCCACCCAGCCACCCCCACCCTTTGGCCTCTGTCTTCCAGCAATTTACCTGCTTGCAGGAAAGAGGGAAGAGCCTGCAAAGCCAAGCAAGTCAGTAGGAGTTTCCCAATGGACAGCTGATTAGGTTTGCCACTGGGAAAATGAAAGTGAAACTAACTACAAAGGCAAATAGCTGGGAGAGACAGGCAGATTTTTATTTTTTGCTGAACTGGATGGAAGGGGGTAAGTGAATAACTATAAATGTCTGTAGAATGTTCAAATTATTAGACTTATTTTTTAAAGACTGCTTTATTATTGTTCTAGAGCCAGGGGCAATTTTAAGACTTGTGGACTTCAACTCCCAGAATTCCACAGCCAGCTTTGTTAGCTTTGCTGGCTGTGGAATTCTGGGAGTTGAAGTCCACGAGTCTTAAAGTTGCCAAGGTTGGAGAGCCCTGTAAATCTAGACAACTTAACAAAATAAAGCAGCTTTTTAAAATAAATGCTTGCTCTGAAGTGGCCCAGTGCTATTGTATCTTCTTTTAAATAATAGAGAATAATGTATACTTCCAGAAATTTTAATTAATTTTAACAGCTCTGTACAAGTATAGTCTGAAATGTAACAGTGTCCTGTTTAGTATTAGAGTTTAGTTACCTTGGAGTAGATCTATTTAAATAATTGGGAAGAATTAGTGTGACTTCATTTAAGAAAACTTTCTGGCATAATGTACATTTGCTATTTCTTTGCCATTTCTATGGGTCAGGCACACATGCACAGAAATACACAGCAAACAGTGTATATCATCTGTGCTGTTTGCTGTTTGGCAAATTGCTTGGAGTAGAGGCCTTTTCCCCTTGTTTTCCTCCCCCAAAATTAAGGTGCGCCTTATACTTCGGTGCGTCTTATACTCCGAAAAATACGGTAAGTACATGTGTGACTCCAGAATGACTACCTCATTTCCTATTTAATTTTTCCCAATTTGGTTGTATGAAAGGATGTTTGTGGTAATTCACTGTGTCTCTCTGCTCTAAATTCTCTCCTTTCATTGAAAATGCCCCTTGAAAATAGAGACTGTGCTTTTTATTTATTTAATAATGTAATAATTTATTTTTTTAATAATGCATTATTTATTTAATAATGTATTATTTATTTAATAATTTATTTGATCTCTATAGCTGCCCATATCAGGAAACGACTGGGTGGCTCACAATTCAGAAACATATACAAGTAGTCCTCGACTTATGATGACAATGCAATGGAGCCCAAAATTTCTCTTGCTAAATGAGACATTTGTTAAATGAGTTGTGCCCCATTTTACGACTTTTCTTGTCACCGTTGTTAAGTGAATCACTGCAGTTGATAAGTCAGTAACCTGGTTAAGGGAATCTGGCTTCCCCATTGACTTCGCTTGTCAGAAGAGCGCAAAAGGTGATCACATGACCTTGGGACATAGCAACGGTCATAAATATGAACCAGTTGCCAAGCATCTGAATTTTGATCACCATATCACAGGGATGCTGCGAAGTTCATAACTGTGAAAAACAGTCAGAAGTCACTTTTTTCAGTGCCATTGTAACTTTGAACGGTCACTAAATGAACTGTTTTAGGTCAAGGAATACCAGTATTACAATTTCAAATTTAAAAACATTATAAAACAATAAAAACAGTAGAAACCATTAAACCACTAAAAAAACATTAAAATGTCTCATTCGAGTACATACCAAGCAAGACATCTGGCCAGTTAACAGTATAGCCAGGAAGCAGGACCCTTGGTGCATGTAGTACCCCAGGGAGCATAGCCAGGTCTTCAAAGCTTTACAGAAGGCTAACAGGGTTGGGACCATTCTAACCTCCAAAGAGAGGATGTTTCATAAAGCAGGGTTTGCTGCAGAAAAAGCGTTTCTTTTAGTCTCCATCAGCCGACATCCTTTGGCTGATGGGATCTGCAGCATGCCCATCCTATTCCATCTAATAATCTAATGAGGTAGCTATAAAGCCTTGGTCAGACCACACCTAGAGTACTGCATCCAGTTTTGGTCACCACACTACAAAAAAGACATTGAAACCCTAGAGAAAGTGCAGAAGAGAGCAACCAGGATGATAAAGGGTCTGGAAAATAAAACATACAAAGAGCGGTTGCAGGAACTGAGCTTGGCCAGTCTGGCGAAGAGAAGGACCAGGGGTGACATGATAGCAGTGTTCCAATACTTGAGGGGATGCCACAGAGAGGAGGGGGTCAGGCTGTTCTCTATGGCACCAGAGAGCCAAACACGGAATAACAGATGGAAGCTGACCAAGGAGAGATTCAACCTGGAAGTGAGGAGAAACTTTCTGACGGTGAGCGCGATCGACCAGTGGAACAGCTTGCCAGCGGAGGTCGTGAGAGCCCCAACACTTGCGACCTTCAAGGGGAGACTGGACTGCCATCTGTCTCAAATGGTGTAGGAACTCCTGCTTGAGCAGGGGGTTGGACTAGATGACCTACAAGGTCCCTTCCAACTCTAATAATAAACTAAAACTAAACTAATTGGATGGGTAGATACTCTTGGATAAAGCAACTCTATGCATTTGCATGAGGCGGGTTTTTTTTATCTTCTGTGATACGGTAGTGGTGATGGTACTGTGATGAAATGGTGGTGAAATCTCCAGCTATAGAGGGAGGGGTTAAGAGGGGGCCAAGCTTAGAATCCTTTTCCTATCAATTCTAATCCCCTTTCATGAAGCAGCATTAGTTTTTCAAGTTTCTTTTGAAAGGAAGACCATGTTTGTGCAGTCCTTTTTAGCAAGTGATGTTCTTGGCGCAGTGGTTAAAGTGCAGCACTGCAAGTTCAGCAGTTCAGCTGTTCAAATCTCACCAGGCTCAAGGTTGACTCAGCCTTCCACCCTTCTGAGGTCGGTAAAATGAGGACCCAGATTGTTGGGGGCAATATGCTGAACTCTGTAAACCGCTTAGAGAGGGCTGTAAAGCACTATGAAGCGGTATATAAGTCTAAGTGCTATTGCTATTGCTATTGTCCTTCCAGAATGACAAGATGACCAATGGGAATGTTTGTCTTTCATAGCACAACCTCTCTCCAATGGAATGCAACTTCTATGATGCTACCTGTTTCTGTCAAATAATCACAATTGCCTCACTGAAGTGAAATCATGGCAAAGATGCTTCCTGGGGAATTTTTCAATACAGACCATCTTTCATTTACAACTACAATTGAAACTGGAATCTCCATTGTAAATTGTAGTCATAAGTTGAATCAGAGCTGATTTTCCAACAATTTTCACAGAGGTTGTAACCAAAGCACCAGTCATTAAGCAAATCACACAGTTGTTAAGTGAATCCAGCTTTCCCAAGGGGTGTATATGGAGATTCTCAATCATCTAGGTCATGGTTGTCCCAAAGGTGGTTTTTCAAGGGGCAACTGGACTTTCTTTGTTTTTTTCTTGAAGACATTTTACTTCTTATCCAGTTCTGAAGAAGCTTCTTGGATGAGAAGCGACACACCTTCAAAGAAAAAACAAAAAAAAAAGTCCAGTTGCCTCTTGAAAAAGCACCTTTGGGATTCCCAAGGGGTGGGATTATTTTGCCAAAAATAGGCCCCAAAAAAGTTGCAAATCACAATCGCCTGACTGAAGGATACCGTAACTCAGGGGTGGCCAAACTGTGGTTCTTTGAGGACCTGTGGACTTCAACTCCCAGAATTCCTGAGCTAGCCATGCATGCATGGCTGGCTCAGGAATTCTGGGAGTTGAAGTCCACAGGTCCTCAAAGAACCATAGTTTGGCCACCCCTGCCGTAACTGGTTGTAATCAAGCAATTTACCAACCACCCAAGATCACATGACCATTGAACAGTCACATGACATGAACAGTTGCACGTGTGAGTACAGATCATGTCACTTCTTCTGAGGCCATGGTAACTTTGATCATCGTAATTTGAGGACTACGTGTAGTGGTGTATTTGTCCTCATTATAGGAAGGTCCTCTCCTTGAGAAACTATTTGAGACTTCCTTTTATTCTTGGGGGAAAAAGGTAGAGGAATCATCACTCCATTTTACTTTAATTTTTTTGCCCATGAATTTAAAAAGGAATTGAATTCCAAAAGTCCACCTCCAGTTTTTCATCCCAAGCAGAATCCATCCCTCATCTTGGAAGTTTGAAAGTCAGAAAGTTCTCGGAATTTCCATCCTATTTTCTTTCACATTCATTTCTTTTATAGTGGACAACAGATATTACAATTGCAACATTATATTTATTTTTGACTCTGCATGCAGGCAGTCATCTATTACAGGCTGATGACATATGTAGTGAAATTGTTATTGCATTTATAATTGGTTTTTGTATGATGCACCTCTCAATGAATTGAGGATTGATTTTGGCCTGCTTATGTACATGATAAATGTCTCTATGGCAGAATATGGTCTTTATTACAATATATTGCATCTGGTGTTTGAGTCATATCCCAGCATCTGCACGTTGTCTATTACCCGACAGATGGCTCAGTATTAACAGATATTGGTAAGTGAAGCTACAGCCAGGAAGTAAATTCCCAAAGACCCTGATCAATTCTATCCTATCAGATGTGGACGTTATCTACTAATGATGCATAATTAATGCTGAATATGGTTTGCAGAAGAAGCAAGAAAGAAGGAGGACTCTAGTTTTGGAGAAGACCCCTGAGAATGTCACAGAGAGACAAGAAGACAAACAAATGAATTATCAAACAACTCAGAGTTCTCATTCCAGGCACAGATTGTCAGGCTTAAATTATTCCACTTCAGACACGTTATATGAAGACCCAGGTCTCTGGAGAAGGCTCTAATTCTGGGGAAATAGAGCAGGACAACCAGCAACAAGGAAGATGGAGTCAGATAGAGGGGACACTGCTGGAAGACTTGAAAGGCCAAACTAGAGGTAGATTGTCATGGAGAAAACCTATCTATGTCTTTGTTAAGAGTCAACATTAACTTCAATCAATCAGTCATTTTAAAAAAGTAAAGGAAGCTGAACTTTCTTACATGCACAGTTGGACCTTTTAGAATATAAACAAAATTAATGAAAAAAAATTCTGCCCATCTCATAGCAAACAATTCTGGGTAGCTTCAAGCATTAAAACATGCAACAAAATTGAGGATTTTTTTGAGTTCTCCGCCTTGTTAGCTCAACTATGTCTCTGGACATATATATGCAATGGGTGTTTTCCAGTGATGAAATCTAAAAATTTTCCCTACTGGTTCTGTGGGCGTGGCTCGGTGGTCATGTGACTGGGTGGGTGTGGCTTGGTGGTTATGGTCATATGATGGGTGAGTTCAAAAACCAACTTTTACACATCACACACAAACAACACAAAAGCCACACAACTGACTCATACACAATGCAAAAGCACACAAAATGGCCCCTGAAACAACAAGCAGGAACCTCACAGAACCACAAAGAGCTCAAAAACACACTTCACACACAACACAAAAGCTACACAACTGACTCACACACAATGCAGAAGCAGCTGACTTCATACAAAATGGCTCCTGCAACAAGCAGGAACCTCACAAAGTCATAGAGAGCTCAAAAACCAACTATCACACTTTACACAAAAATAACACAAAAGCTACACAACTGACTCCTACACAACTGACTCACACACAATGCAGAAGCAGCTGGACTTCACACAAAATGGCCCCTGGAACAAACAGGAACCTCACAGAGTCACAGTTCGGGCGAATAGGTAGTAAAAAATGCTTTAAAAAAAAGTTTTTTTTTAAAGGTTCAGATCCCTCTCTCAGCTAATTGTCAAACAGCTGACCTTTGGAACCTTTTTTAAAAAAACTTTTTAAAGCATTTTTTTACTACCAGTTCCAGTGAATAGGTAGTAAAAATGCTTTTAAAAAAATAAAAAAGGTTCATCAGCTGTGACAATCAGCTGTGCCACCCGATCGTCAGAACCTTTTTTTTACTTTTTAAAAGCATTTTTTACTACTGGTTCGGTGAACCGGAAGCATTTGTTACTACCAGTTCGGCCAAACTGGGCCAAACCAGAAGCATTTCACCCCTGGAAACCCTTGACCTTAAATAAAAGGGAAAAACTCTATATACTCCCCAGGAGAAGTTCTCCAAAATTCTCTTCCCTGTTGAAACAATTTGGTCTGCCTATTGCAAATAATCTACATCAATGAGGTGTTTCACCTCATCAAAGAATCCTAGGAATGCAGGTATCCATAGATGCAGAGATGCCTTGCCTCTGAAAGAGCCTAATTTTAGGTTTTGATTGTGAGATTGATTTTGTTGTTATAGAAATGACTTCAAATATTTAGAAATGTAAAGCAAAAGGTTGAGGCTATAATTTGTTTTGTATCCTACAATACTGAAAAAAGTCAGAAGTCACTTTTTTATTTATTTGCTACCTTTCTTTGTGTCTGGAGTTTTGGTGGTAAGTCATTGCACTCATCTGTCAAGTCGTCACATGCCTGGAGTTAATTTTACGACCATTATATGGTGATTATTAAGTGAGCCACGGTAGTTGTTAAGCGAGTCACTGCAGCTCTTAAGTGAATTGCCTTGGTTGTAATCCAAATGCACATTATCAGATAGGTGAATTTTGCTGGAAAATGGCAAAAAGATTTTAAAAATGATCACGTCACTGTGAGATGCTGCAAATGGTCATAAATATGAGCTGGTTGCCAAGGAGGACAGGTTGTAAGTAACTGTCTTTTTGAGTATCATAACTTTGAACAGTCATTAAGAGCCGAGGTGGCATAGCGGTTAGAGGCACTACTGCAGGCCACTTTAGCTGACTGTGATCCACAGGTCAGCGGTTCAAATCTCACCGGCTCAAGGTTGACTCAGCCTTCCATCCTTCCAAGGTAGGTAAAATGAGGACCCAGATTGTTGGGGGCAATATAAATATACATTGCTTACTGGTGTAAACCGTTTAGAGAGTGCTTGCACTGTGAGGCATATAAATCTCACAAAATAAATAAATAAATAAATAAATAAATAAAGTAATTGGTTATAAATTGAGGACTACCTATATGTGTTAGAGTGACACTCATTTTCAAGCACCTTAATCCGCCCCAATCATGCAGGACATAAAACCAAGGATTGTCTTCGGCCCCTACTTGGATTGCAGAGAGGTCAGTTGAGCATAAGTGAGTCCCTATGCACAAGAGTGAGCCAAGAGAAGGCTTCTGGCTGAAGTTGACCAACTCTGCCGCTCCAAAGAGCTCTGATAGGAAGAGAGTTGAGTGAGACAATAACTCCCATTGGCTACTGCCCCTGTTAGTATTCACACCATTCACCCCCCTCAACCCAGCTTTCTCCGTACTAGGAAGTGAAATTGCAGATTTCCAGAATCACTTCAAAAGCAGGTTTTTTTGCACAGGCACCTGTTGGCTGCCAGTCCACAAGATAGCTTTCTGGCTGCCTGCCACAATCCAGAGATATTCAAACTCTGGCAGAACCTTGAGAAGTAAAGGATCCTTTTTACCTAGAGCAGTGTTTCCCAACCGTGGCAACTTGAAGATGTCTGGACTTCAACTCCCAGAATTCTGGGAATTGAAGTCCAGACATCTTCAAGTTGCCAAGGTTGGGAAACACTGACCTAGAGCTAAAGACTGCATCTGTAACACAGTCGAGGCTTGGCACAGGCTCAGACCAGGCAATGGATAAACAAGCGATGAATCTAAGGGGAAAGATGAGAGACAAGGTGAAGGTGAGATCCGGAGTTCAAAGCCCAGCACAAGGTAAACAGGGCAGAGCTGAAGCTTGAAAAGTTACCCTCAGCATTTTTTTCACAGGAAAAGGCAAATAGGCCAAGCTGAGCCACCATTCTCCTGCACAGCTGAGGTACCTTATTCGTTGGAGTCTCTTCTCCTGATTCTTGGCCAGGCCAGTCTTTCTGACTTGGGGAACTCAGCCCTTTGCTGTTGTCTCTTTAAAACACAGACTGAAGTGGGGGCATGATGGTTCAAGGGTTAAAGAAAAAACTGTATCTAAACAGAAAGTCAACCGCTGTGGATAAGACTCAAGACAGTTAAGTTTCAGGTCTTCTCTTTTCTCCTTCTCGTGTATCCTAACAGACCAATAAAGGTTGTTTCACTGTGGAATGGTGGTTCCCATATTTGCTTTGTTACTGTTTTGGGAGGTGGGACTGGACCCCAGACTAATATGATATGGTCTACATTCAGTGACAATGATGGCAGTTTGTGGGTTTTATTTATTATGACAAATATATGCCTCCCATTCACTGTCAAGCAACAGTAAATAAATAAGCCCAAAGGTACAAAACCTTAAAATATTAAATAATGCAGAGATTAAATAATTTAAATGTGTTTCCAAAAAGCAGCATATTTGTTGGGATGAGAATAAAATCTCATAGAGGCGATTTAGATCTTTACTTGGAATTCAGAAAGTTAGAAATGAAACCGAGATTAAAAGTCTAACAGAAAATATTTATTTCAGTACAAAAACAATAAATCCTGAATAATTACATCTTTGCTAAGAAATACGACCGTTCAGGTCAAGAGCTAAGGCAGAAGAAGATTAATGGTGGATTAGGAATGCACACATGCGCAAACATCATATCACCTGTTCTGCTTCTATTGGAATGTACCATCATATTAAGAATAGGGTGCATCACCCTGCATATACTCACAACTGACAATATTCACACCGTGACAATATTAAGTAATCGGATTAGACCGACTGTAATTTAAACACCTCCATTTTCTTTTGAGATAATTGCAAGTCCTTGCCAAAAAGTAACCAGAGGGCAATCAACCTTTCTGCCCCTGATTGTCCAGGGACATTACCTTTGGCTCTTGGAGTCTCAACTGCTCTCCCTGGTTAAGATAGGCACGTTTCATCAACACTGCTTCTGGTTCCCTTGAACTCTACCATTCTGAGGAAACAGCCCACAGCTTACATGAGCGTCTTCAATTGAAGGACCACTTCACAATGCAAATCCTCACAATATTACAAATGGGTGTTTGTAAGCAATTGCATCACAGAAGAATACTTGTCAGGAACCGCTGATTAGCAGAGCTTCCCTGTGCTAACAGCAAGCCCAGGTATATTGCAACCTAGTATAGCAATGGCTTTAATCAAGCACCTCCTGATATTTTCTTTACTGGAAGCTCCGAAGAGCTCTAGAAACAGTGAGCAGCAGTCTCTTTTTCGATACTTTCTAGAATGGTCAGGTGACCCTATTTTTCAACACCCTTGGTAGTATAGCAAAGTCGCAAAACCTTTCTGAAAGGTAAGGAAAGACAGACAAGATTCCTCAACCAAGCAAGCAGGTTTTTTCCTATCGAATTTTAAGGGAAAATCAGCTGTTTACAATGAAAGGATATCAGGATATGGGGTCATCCATGTCCATTAATGTCGGAACAGGAATTTAGGATCTTTTCTTTTGAACTCTCAGTGTTTTCAACATAAACTTTCTAAGCAGCTGTTGTTTTCCCAACCACTTTTCTCATCCCCTAGTGCAGGGGTCAGCAATCTTAAAAACTCAAAGAGCCATTTGGACCCATTTCCCAGAGAAAACAAAACACCCGGAGCCACAAAACCTGGGTGGGCGTGGCCAACTCAACATCACTCCCACCGAGTCACGTGACCCCGCCCCCAGCTACTTCTCTCCTGTCCTAAGGATCTGGCCATCACCTTGCTGTGCCCCCCCCCCCGCATGAGAGGAGAAGTAGGGGGAAGAGGGTCACCGGAGCAAAGGCAGCCTTCACTTCCTGCCACTGCAGGCTGGAGCTCATGTCCTCCCCACTCGGCCGAAGAGCTGGGGACGGGATGGGATGGGACGGGACATGGCAATGCAATGGCTGGATCCTTAGTGCAGGACAGAAGCCACGTCCAAAGACCCTCCTTAAGCGAGAAACCGCCCGCCCTCTGTGGCTTCTCGCTTCCAGAAGGAAGGTTCTTGCTTCTCCACAGCTTCCAGAAGGAGGGTCTCCCTGCGCATGCACACCCTCCTGGCCCCACCACAGCCAGTCAGGGAGTTGCAAGAGGGGGAGGAGCGTCCCCTGAAGGGAAGTATCCACCGGGGGTGGCTATGTTCCTCAACCAGTGCCAGAGAATCAGCCCCGGCCGCTTCTCCATTCCCGCCGTTGCCCTTACCCTCTCAGGCCAGGTGAGGGGGGGTGAGGCCAGCCAGTGATGGGACAGGGAGCTACAGCAGGGGGCCCAAAGAGCCGCATGTGGCTCGCGAGCCATGGTTTGCCGACCCCTGCTCTAGTGCAGCGTCTTGGAGGGAAGTTTTCTAGTCCTCCGAACAGGCCTGAATTCAAGTGCCTTTGTTTATGAATCTAACACTTTTGCTAATTTATCGGCTCAGCTAGGGCCCAACAACCATCTTTGGGCTACTTGGAACCATGCAAATTGACAGTTAGGCACTCTTTCTCATTTTAGAGAATGCTCTAAGAGTCTGCCTCGTCTCTTTCCATGACCCTTCGTCCTGTCTGAGTGCCTCTGGAGAGGCAGATTTCATCATCGCACCAATTTCATCTGAGAGTTTCGTTTACTCATTGAGAATTGCTTAATGATTCAGGACAATCATAGCAGATGAAATGCATCCCTGGGTTTGTTAACCATGATAGGGCAGCTGTTTTTTGCTTCATTTCTGTGCCTGGCATCTTCCCCAGCCCTAGCTAGAAATGGTGGTATCTGCACCTGGTCATGGGCATCTCTCTTTCCCCAACAGGAAAATACATTTCTAACTCCTAAGCAGCATCTTCTTGACCTCCATGCCAGGTGTGCTCACTGTGATCAGATAGACTAGTGCAAACAATAAACAAACTAAAAATTAAGACTGAATTGAGGAGTCCTTGGTGCTCTCTGAGCTTGATTGTTTTCTTGCAGACATTTCATTACCAAATCTAGGTAACTTCATAGTGCTAGTCTAGACAGAATTAAAATACATTTGTTAAACAACCTAACTAATATCCATAAGTGAAATCCAGGATTCAGCCTGCATTAAATTATTGTCAGGCACAAATAACCAGATTTGTTGAGTTCAAAGCACAGAAGAGTT
This sequence comes from Diadophis punctatus similis, assembly GCA_023053685.1. Taxonomy (NCBI): domain Eukaryota; kingdom Metazoa; phylum Chordata; class Lepidosauria; order Squamata; family Dipsadidae; genus Diadophis; species Diadophis punctatus. Next base: position 5,263,343 of record JALIGW010000027.1, read on the forward strand.
TATGGTTGCTACCTCTAATACAAGAATCTAGTCAACTAACAGTCAAAGCTAAATTGGCGCTTGATAAGGGTCAATGGAATTCATGGGGGACTGAATTTAGGTCTTTTGTGACAATGCAATGACTCCAAACCGATGACACATTTTACCCCGCCTTCCAGCTCAGCCTCTTCTTCTACAATTATAATGTAAACATTAAAATTATATTAAATATGATAACATTTAAATTACAACAAGGTAAAAGTGTCTAAAATTATTAATATCAACAAAGCAATAATTTCTAACATTTCAATGAATTATAGTTACAAAGGATGCATTGTGGAATATTGGCCCATCAGGGTTTGATGGATCTTCGGTGCTCCCTGTGCAATGGCAGGGGTTCTTGGTCTATGAGCAACATTTGAGTGAAGCTGAATTTGGGTGTAGTGTCTGCATCAGCCTGACCGTGCCCACAGCCCTGAACAAAACAGAATGCTTGCTTAGCATACCACAACACTCAACACTGTAGAGCCTTCTGCTTGCACACTCCTGTTGGTCTCTGCCTCATTCTTCTTCGGATAATTAACCAACAAATACGGTGCTATCTACAATTTGTCTGTCACTGTGTTTGAACCACTCTGGTTTATTTCTGGCATAAGAGCAAACTGTGTCTTCTGACGCTAGCTCATTCCAAGATATGTAAACTAGAGTCCCAGGTTCAGATGATACCATAAAAAACCCCACAGTATGAGGAGCCAAAGGGAATTATTGAAAGTAAAGAGGTTTGGGTCTTGTATTTATAGTCTAGGTTTAAAATAATCATGTTTTAGAAAATAGCTCTTCATTCCCTTCCCTTTGCTTTATCTGTGTGTGCAACTGCTTAATGTCCCTAGATGTTCTTTTTCTTTATTTCTTTTTTTGTAGTGCACTGTGGGTAAAGTTGCCACTTTCTTTTTTTTTACTAAATCGAATTTTTGTCTGCTATTTGTGCATCATCTCCGATATGCTTTCTTTCAGAAAAAAAGGGGAAATTCAATTTCTAAGAAAGAAGCACTGGGGGAAGAAATCTTCCTCTCAAAATTAATTGCATTATAACTGATCAAAAGCCACAGTAATATCTGGGGAATGAGTGCTGCTGAGCTGAATTTGAGAAATGTCCTTTCAGGGTTTTTCTCACCTGGATAAGTCTCTAAATTCCCTTATTTGCTTCCCTACCGGGCTGAAGAGTAACATTTCTTCTTTTCTGTCATAATGCAGACTGGGTCTTCTTGCTCAGAAATCTATAAAAACTGCCTCTTCACACTGTCATTTCCATCCTTTGGCCGCTCTGAGCCTTTCTATGCAACTACAAGTCAAGCCCAAGACATTTTCCACCATGTACAAAATAGTAATCCTTCAACAGTCTATCTTACTTGTTTAGAGTGTTCTGCTGAAGCTTGTCTTGCTTTTTCTCCAACACATTTTTCCCTTGCAAAATCTTTGTGAGTTCATTTGCGTGACCCCAGTCACCTTTGGTTTGTCAACTTTCATTATGAAACTAACCATGGACTACTTGTTTGAATCAATGCAACTATTAAATATGAATCATCTTCTGTGTTTATGAATTCTTCCCTTTCTTCATGTACCATCTATGTTGGGTGAGAATGATATCTCATAGAGGTGATGTAGGATCTTTTCTTGGAATTCAGACAGTTAGAAATAAAACCGAGATTAAAAGTCTAATAGAAAATATTTATTTCAGTACAAAAACAATAAATCCTGAGTAATTACATCTTTGCTAAGAAAACACGACCGTTCAGGTCAACAGCTAAGGCAGAAGAGAATTAATGGTGGTTTAGGAATGCACACATGCGTACAACTCATATCACGTGTTCTGTCTGTATTGGAATGTACCATAATATTAGATAGGGGTGCATCACCCTGCATAGACATACAACTGACAATATTCACTACGTGACAATCTATTAACTCAATGTGAAGCTTTGATCCAGAACAGAACAGAACAGAACAGAATGACAGAGTTGGAAGAGACCTTGGAGGTCCTCCAGTCCAATCCCCTGCCCAGGCAGGAAACCCAATACCATCTCAGACAAATGGTTGTCCAATCTCTTCTTAAAAACATCTAGTGTTGGAACTTCTGGAGACAAGTTGTTCCACTGATTAATCTAGACTTGAGAGAGAAAGTGATAGAATGATGAGAGTACTGCTGAACCCACCAGTCAGCCATTTTATTTCAGTCATTAACCAGCAAAGGCAAAAATGCAGGGCTTTGACCAGCCTAATCTGGATTGGAATTGCAATTCCAGAATTCCCAACCAGGATTACTTTTGTAAGAATAGTTACAATGAATCTCCCTTTCTAAAGGGTTATTCTCATCAAAAGTGAGGATTGAAAAGCAGAGAGTGACATCTAAACATAACAAGGTTTAGGCACCATTGTTGTAAAAAGATCAAGCTACAAGTCTCTAATTGTCAATGATTCAAATGCTGTCTTTGCCATAAACATCCTCACAATAGGCACACTCTTTGACAGCCCAGCTTCCCCTCCTTGGGAATAAGGAGAGTCATGCCAAGGTGGTCAGAGGGTGTCCATAGGGTAATTGTTGCAATTAAGTAGATGTTAAAGTGTCTAAATGGTTTAAGATTGGCATTTAAGATCTCATTAAGAACTCAGTGGATAGGACTTTATAATGGACTGCAGAATATTTTGATGGTGATCCATGCATGACAATCAGTGAAAGGCCCAGGGTACAGAGTCTACCTAGTAGATTTTGAAAGTGGATTTTTCAAACCATAAAACAATCTTAATGTTCAAAGAGCCCAAGAGAGTCCAAAAGTTCTTAAGAAGAGGTTTTGAAGTTAAAGCGTCCATAGACCTTCCAATCTTCACTTTCACCACTGACCCAGACTGGAAAATTATAGAGAACAAGATCATTTTTCCTAGTTGCTAGCAGTCTGAGCATTCTGAACAGTGGGCTTAGGCTGCTATATACTCTACTCACTACAAAGAAGATAGATCTACCAGAGAAAGAAGATATACAGAAATGCTGTACAAAATAAATCCCCAAACTGACAATAGTTTTGATCTCTGAACTAGAGTTAAGGAAAGCTAAATGGGGTTTTATATAGTGCTGCCCTTGATGAATACTCAGATGATTACAAATGCAGAAAGCCAAGTGGCATATTAGTAAAGGCATCAGACTAGAAGCCAGGAGACCGTGAGTTCTAGTCCTGCTTTAGGCATGAAGCCAGCTGGCTTGGGCCAGTCCCTCTCTCTCTCAGTCCTAGGAGAAGAAAGCAATGGCAGACCATGAAAAACTTTGGCAAGAAAACTGCAGGGACTTGTCTAGGCAGGAGAGAGAGAGAGAGAGAGGGAGGGTTAGTTGGTTGGTTGACATTAGGGCTGGTATAACAGGGGGCTCCAATAAACAGGTGTGTAAGTTTGTTATGTATGCTTGGTTTTTTTTTTTCTGTTTCAAATATTTTAATTTTGCCTGGTCATAGGGTTCTTTTATGTTGCTTTTTGCAAACTGGTTGTTGGCTGCCCAGAATTTTGTATTTAAAAGGGCAGCTGAATTATTATTTTAAATAAAGAAAGAAATGGGGCCTAGAAAATATTGCTAACACACCTGTGGAACCAAATGTCGCTTGTGAGGTGGTATGGAAAACACAGGAGTGGCCATAAGATTGGAAAATTCAGGACCAAAGAAGTATAGTATTAAAGAATGCTCAAACTATGCTGACTTGCACTCCTCTCCCACTCTAGCAAGATAACAGTTGAAATTTTTTGGTCCATATTTCAATAACAGATGGCATGAGAACTGGTAGAGGCAGAAGCTTTGATTAAGAAAATGCAGAGGAAAATGAGAGGTGTGCATATTTTACTGATTATATAAATGCTTTGGCTATGTATACTGCAATGAATTGTGAATAGCTCTTAAAAACATGAAGATAGTAGGTCAACTCATCTGCCAATCAAACAGTTGTACGATGGCCAAGAAGCAAAAGTTAGAATAGAAAGATGAAGCTACAAAATGATTCAAAATTGGAAAGGCAGGACACCAGAGTAATTCCACCTAATTAATTTAATTGTAGTATTAACTTAACCGCTGGATATATAATGAGAAATGCTGGACTAGAAGAAACAGATTATAATTAACATCGCTGGGAGAAACAGCAAGAATTTCAGATAATGTTGATAATATTATGAAGCCTGGAAATGATGAAGACTTTAAAAAATGTCTAGTTGGATGTGGGGAAACAAGAGAGACTGACAAAGCTGCTTCTGCTTTATCTTATTGCAAAAGTATAGAAAAGTTTGTGTTGACAGACAATGCCAGACCAATCAAAATAGGCAACGAAGAAGCTGAAACAGCAACAGACTTTATCTTCCTAAGGTCAGAAATTTATAGGAAGGATGTCTGCTTCCTGGAAGAAAAACTATGAATGATTGAAAGATAAAATCACAGTGATAACTAAGGTACGTGAAAGAGGTGGTTTTCCCTCTTGTAAAATATGCCTGTGAAAGATGAACCATCAAAAAGGCTGAATGAAGCAATCTCTACATCTGGAAGTGCTGGAAAAAATAATTGAGAATAATTTGGACTGCAAGAAGAGCAAATCATTCAACAGCAGATGAAGGAAAACCAGACTGCATTACTTGACAAAAACCAAAACGTAACAATTTAGGACATATAGTGTGAAAGCAAGGGTCATTGGACTAACCTTCAGAGAATATTGTGGAAGGTTATCAAAAAAGAGACCAACAAGAGCCAAGGTGGCGCAGTGGTTAGAGGCAGTACTGCAGGCCACTTTAGCTGACTGTGATCCGCAGGTCAGCAGTTCAAATCTCACCGGCTCAAGGTTGACTCAGCCTTCCATCCTTCCGAGTAGGTAAAATGAGGACCCAGATTGTTGGGGGCAATATAAATATACATTGCTTACTGGTGTAAACCGCTTAGAGCAGTGGTTCCCAACCTTTTTGTGATCGAGTACCACTTGGAGGTCCCGTACAGTCGCCGCGTACCACCTGGTTCCAGAGAAACTAAATTCGATCAGATATCACTTTATTTCCATAATTGTACCGTTCCTTTTTTGGCCCCGCGCATCCAGCAACTGGATTCTCGGGCCGCTGGGACCAGGTGGGTGGCGTGTGGCAACAGTTGCAAATCGTTGCCAGATTATCTTGTGTTAGGCAGTAAACATTTTTGTGAAGTAAAAAATAACTAACTAAAAATCGTTCATGACCCCGAAAGTGTTCGCGTACCACCTGGAAGGCCCTCGCGTACCACTAGTGGTACACGTACCACAGGTTGGGAACCACTGGCTTAGAGGGTACTTGCACTGTGAGGCGGTATATAAATCTCACAAATAAATAAAATAAATAAATAAGGTGACTAGATGCTCTTACTCATAATACAAGTGTGGCTTTACAAGGACACCAAGAAACAGCTCCTTCCAAAGAGCACAGTCCTGTCAAATGAAGATCCTGAAGGTCACAAAAGGTCAGACATGGATGAACAACAATAAAAGATTTCTAATTTCCAGGTTAAACCCCAGCAAGTAATCATGGGGAAGATTTTTATGTGCCCTGATTTTTATTTTGGATTCTGTAGGCTGGGGGAATGGTGTTCTCAGGGTTGCAATCACATTTTTCTAATCTGTTCTTCACAAATTTCATAGGGTTCCTCCCAAAATGTAGGTGAGAAGATGCCCACATTTTGCTAAATCTCAATGTTGTGAAAGTGTCAACAGCTTTTTTGAGTTGACAGTGGGAGCGTGGGATCAGTAACAGCTACCACTCATTTTTAGTAAAGCAATATTTAACATTTTCTGTTTTGTTCTTTGCAATATTAACATACTGGGATAGAAACAATCCTACAAAGAAGCAAGTGGGCCTTTTGAGTCATAAATACACTGAGTAAAATTTGCCTTCGCCGTTTGATTAACTAAGGATTTAGTTTGTTAATCTGGCAATTAAGCCAGTGAAAGGTTTCAATCTTAGAAATTAACCACTGCATCAATACAATTCTCTCTTCGGTCAGCGAGTCCAGGAGTAATCGGTTTGGATGATTCCTTGTTTCCAAGAAATTAAACCAAGCATGAGATCTTCAGCAGGGCCTGAAAGCATATTTGGGGCAGGAAAGGAAGGAAGCTTGTGTTAAATCTATGGATGCAAAATTCTATGGTTCACAACCTGGAGCCTTTCAAATCTTGGCAATAAGCCCGTAAAAACTGCTGTGAAATCATCACCTCTAATGTGATAGAATGTGTGGGGAAACAATGACATGGAGTGTAATCATATTTACTACTTGTTTGTTGACAAAGTTTACATTCTGCCCCCATAGAGGGCCACATGCAATTCATAAAATAATGCAACCCATAAAACAACAAATCTGACAATATAATGCCTACAGAATGGAACGTTCATGGCATTTAAATGCAGTGTGCAGCAGCAGCCAAAAAGGCCAACGCAGTCCTGAGCTGCATAAATAGAGGGATACAATCAAGGACCAGAGAGGTACTAGTACCACTCTATAAAGCCTTGGTCAGACCACACCTAGAGTACTGCATCCAGTTTTGGTCACCACACTACAAAAAAGACATTGAAACCCTAGAGAAAGTGCAGAAGAGAGCAACCAGGATAATAAAGGGTCTGGAAAATAAAACATACGAAGAGCGGTTGCAGGAACTGAGCTTGGCCAGTCTGGCGAAGAGAAGGACCAGGGGTGACATGATAGCAGTGTTCCAATACTTGAGGGGATGCCACAGAGAGGAGGGGGTCAGGCTGTTCTCTATGGCACCAGAGAGCCAGACAAGGAATAATGGATGGAAGCTTACCAAGGAGAGATTCAACCTGGAAGTGAGGAGAAACTTTCTGACGGTGAGAGCAATCAACCAGTGGAACAGCTTGCCAGCGGAGGTTGTGAGAACACTTGCGACCTTCAAGGGGAGACTGGACTGCCATCTGTCTCAAATGGTGTAAGAACTCCTGCTTAAGCAGGGGGTTGGACTAGATGACCTACAAGGTCCCTTCCAACTTTAATAATAAAATCAATTCTATTTTTGTTCCTCTCCTCTTCCTTTTGGAATCCATGATGCAGATGTGGGAATGCTCCCTCAGACTTAAGGGAATGGAAATTTAACATTTCATTTCTGGAGGAGAGATAAGCAAGCTACAGCCTCTCTTTCCTATGAAGATCCCCAACAGTTCTATCTTAACCCAAATTAATCAAACTTTGGATGTGTGATGTATTTATGGGGGACTGTGGATGGGTGGGGTATGCCAGAAAGGTGACATAAATCTGAGTTCTGTGCCCTATTCACTCTCTGAAATTAGGTCTTTGGGGCTGCTGCTGCAGTGAATATCTGTGGATTATCAAAATCCACAGAAACGACGATACGGATTGATTTTCAAAGAAAGAGCAGGAAAAGAACTACTGTACATCTCCTTTGTTTTACACGGACATTGCAATCATTGCCACAATATAACCCTTCTTTTCCAGTAACAGTACATACTTATCAGAGAAATTGTACCAGGAGAGGAACTGGGGCATGAATGTGGCTTTTTCTGCTACTCCCCACCCCTCACCCCGTTTGAGGAATGGGGAAAAATGCAACATAATTTTGTACATTTATACTTAAGCTACTTTTCATTGGGTTGAAATTTAGAATGCATTAGCCTGCAGGAAGAAATAACATAATGAATGATTTCAATAAAAGATAATGGCTAAAATGCTGTATCAAGTCTGTACTCAGAATCTCAGCCAGAAGATCACCTTTGTCCATCCACTGGCATCTCCGAAACTAATCTAACTCCCTGAGCATCATGTTCAGAGCAAGCAAAAAGTAAGGAGTCCCTGCAGATTTTACTCTGCTGGTTGTTGCTGACTTTAGGGGGCAGAGTTCATCTTCGCTTCAAGGCCATTGAGTCAGCGCTGTCCAAAGACATTTCCATGGTCATGTGACCAGCCTGACATCACGGAGTGCTGTTACCTTCCCAATGAAGTGGTACCTATTTATCTACTTGCATTTGCATGCTTTCAAACTGCCACGTTGGCAGGATCAAAGCAAGCAAGCAAGGCGATAAACCAGGACTGAAATCCTACACAATAAACAGTTCATTTGGTGACCTTTTGATGTTACAACAGCACTGAAAAAGTGACCTATGACCATTTTTTACACTTACGACCACTGCAACATCCCCGTGGTCATGAGATCAAAATACAGGCCCTTGGCAACTCACTCATTTTTATGACAGCCGCAGTGTCACGGGGTCATGTGTTCAACGTCTATGACCTTCTGACAAGCAAAGCCAATGAGAAAGCTAGATTCAATTAACAGCCATGTTACTAACTTAACAGTTGAAATAATTCACTCAACAACTGTGGCAAGAAAGGTCGTAAAATGGTACAAAACTCATTTAAGAACTGTCTCACTTAGCAACAGAAATTTTGGGCTTAATTGTGGTCGTAGGTCAAAGACTACCTGTACCATTTCCCAACTGTTTCTCTCTGTGAAAAAGAAAGTTTAGTTTTTCTGCTTCATTGGCAGAGGTGTGCATTAGAATTCATTTGGAATTTATTGGGGAGATACTTTTTTGAGCCAACTTCATTGCTGCAGAAATGTGGAGGGTGGTGATAGTGGGCTCTCTGGGTCTCTGCAACTTTGTGACCTTCCTACTGTCTCTGTTTTCTGTTCTGAAAAAGTTCAAGGAGAGGTGTTTCCACAAGGTTCATGGGATGGAGGATGGAGACCATGGCAAACTTTATTACATGGTGGTGACCGAGGAGACACATATCCTTCTTTGCTAACTAAATAACTAAAGGAAATGCATGGATACCACACTCTATCTAGAATAGAATAGAATAGAATAGAATAGAATAGAATAGAATAGAATAGAATAGAATAGAATAGAATAGAATAGAATAGAATAGAATAGAATAGAATAGAATTCTTTATTGGCCGAGTGTGATTGGACACACAAGGAATTTGTCTTTGGTGCATATGCTCTCAGTATACATAAAAGAAAAGATACATTTGTCAAGAATGGTTGTCATAGGGTTCAAGTAAGCAATCAGGTAAGCAATCTATGAGAGTTTCATTAGATTCCCATTCTTTAAAAACAAAGAATGCTAGCAATTCATTTTCTATCAAACCGAAGGGGAAAGGCTTAGAGAAAAATGCAAAAACTTTTTGACATAGAATTAGCTATACATGCCTTCTCTGACTTCTTTGTCGCAAGTGAATCACTGTGTATTTTGAGCTGTCTTGGGGAAAAAAACTGCTGCCACAGTAGACAACAAGAACATTACAAGTGGCAGCAGGTACCTATGGCATCCACAATGTTTCAAAGGCATCAAATATTCTGAAGCATTGTGAGTAATTAAGACTCTACCTTGGAATGATGCTTAAGAAGAACTGACTCTCAGATCTAATAACATGAATCTCTGCTGGTCCATTTGCAGAGGACCACAGAATGCGGGAGCTGAATTTCGCATTGAGAGCCATGCTCAGAGGATAAGGAAGGACTGTTTATACCAGCGTTTCTCAACCTTAGCAACTTGTGTGAACTGATGTGTGAACTTCAACTCCCAGATTTATGAAGGGTCAAGAGTAACTCATAGCTTGCTCCTGCAGCTGTGGGTGCCCCATCACTGGAGGTTTTCAAAACTAGACTGGACAACCATTTGACTGGGATGGTATAAGGCTCCTTCCTTGAGCAAGAGGTTGAACAGAGTGGGTCTCCTCCAGGTCCCGTCAGCCAAGCAATGCCGGCTGGCGGGCCCTAGGGGGAGGGCCTTCTCTGTGGGGGGCCCCGTGCTCTGGAACCAACTCCCCCCAGAGATCCAAACTATCCCCACCCTGCTGGTCTTCCGAAAAGCCGTCAAGACATGGCTCTTCCTGCAGGCAGGGGTTTGAGACTAATTCCATCTGAACTCTTCCCCCGGTATGGCTGGTGGTGAAGATTTTAATTTTTTAATTTTTTAACTTTGTTTTTAACTGTTGATTATTGTATAGTGTTCTTCCACAATGTTATACGCCGCCCTGAGTCCCTCGGGAGTAGGGCAGCATAGAAGAACCAAATAATAAATAAATAAATAAATAAACTAGAGGATGCTGGAGATCCCTTCCAGCCCTATTATTCTATGTTCTATGTTCCTTGGCTCAGAAATTTGGGGAGTTGAACTCCACACATTTTAAATTTGTCAAGATTAAGAAAGACTGGTTTATAGTCACATGCATTGCCTACTATTAAAACCTAGCCATTTTTATTTTTGTCCTGAACAACATCATATTTAGAAAACCAGAATTTTGTGAATAAAGCATGCAAAGGAATTCAAATTCTCAGTAAACGGACAATAATTAGTGAAAATAACAATTGATATGCTTCCAACCCATATTTCTTTTTTTAACCTGTTTGTACATATTTTACACCTTATATTCATTGGAAGCTGCACATTTAGGTTTAACAAAGTCAGCACAAATATTGATATGTATGTAGTTGTTAAAATACACATTTAAATTGGCAATGTTTTCCCAAATGCACTTTGTTACTTCAATTATTTTTAGCCTCATCTGGTTGTTTCATTTATATTCACTGATATCATGCTTTGAGATTGAATTATAAAGGGCATTTTATTAATATTTTAATAAATTAGTTTATTTTGAAACCTTCAGTTTTGAATTGTATTGGAGTTTAATTGCATTGGAATCCTCAGGAAGTGTGGAAATCTTAGATGGGCTTTTTGCCGAAAGAAAAAAAAATGATGTGATGATTTATGGATTTGAGAATTAAAAAGATGTGGACTAAGTGAGGGGTTGAAGGGATTTCTATAGCACCTAAGAGAAGATTGTAAGATTTTAATTACTGTACCTGTTGAAGGAAAGGTGAGAAGTGATTATATTTCATAACTTTTGTTTCTTTTGTCTTTTCGTGCATCTTTTTTCTTCCTTTTTTTCTTTAGATTTGTCTTTTACTTCATGTAATTTTTTGAAACGAATATAAATAAAATTTAAAAATGAATCCTTAGGAGGCGCTTCGTGGTGAATTTGTCTAGGATAGTTCAACCAGATCATACTGGGATTCTCAAAGAGTGAATTTTATATGCAACTCTGCCCTTAACAAAATAAAACTGGGTTTTTAATCCAAGCTTATTGCCTCCTGGGACAATTTCTCTGCATAAATATTCTCCAGAAAAAAATATTTCTTATTTTGAAGAACTCATAATCATTGCATTGTGCATGCAAACAACCAGAATCCCAAGGGATCAATGAGATTTGATCTTGTAGAGTAAAATTCAATGACTGAAGCAAATTAGCTACCGTACATTGTTGTTATTTTGTTTAATATCTCCCCACCCCATGTTGCTTCCAGCACTGCTAAAACCAGCTAGAAATATAATGCTTCATTGAAGGTCATGAAGACAAACACAAAATGAGGGAGGAGATGACATTTGTTTTCTACTCTGATTCTTGAAGCAAATGGATGCAGATTTCAAATCAACACCCTTGCGTTGACTCTTACTGCTAAGCAGGGAAAGAACTTCAAATTAATTGCTAGTTACATAAGGAAGGATGTTCCCAAAATATGGTAATGGTAAGTCACATTTTCATAAGAATAAGTAAAATCCTATGCATGTGGGTTCTAAAATAAATCAAAGTACATTTAAGTGAGGCTAATTCTTAGCTAAATCCATACTGCTTTCAGCCAGAAATAGGAATCAATTAACCTCCTTCTCATTCTTATCTTTGAAAGTGACTGTTTTAACTTGGAAAGGAAAAATCCCCAAGAGCCAACAATATGCAATCTGACCCACCAGAATCCACATATAATGAGAAGGGGTGATGTTTTTACAACACCTTTAATCTTCTTACTGAATTAACCAGTTTTCTAAGTTTGTACAATATGAACCATAAGCTAACAAAACAGACTGAATGTGTATATTACAATGAATTGCATACTCTCTCTCACATACCCAAATCCTAAATAAATGTGAACACTAAGCAAGTTAATCCTGATATGTGAGTGCATCTTCTCAGGTAAAGAGCTCTCAGGTAAAGAGAGGTGTGCAAGCAGATTATATGACACTCAGGGAAATAGGATTGTGAAAGATTGGAGAAGACAACATAAATGATAAAGGTTATGGAGGCTAAAGCATATGGTGAATGATTGAGGGAGCTAGGTTCATCTAACCCAGTGCTTCTCAAATAGTGGGGCGGGCCCCCCTGGGGGGCACAAAGCGATGCCAGGGGGGCACGTGACCCCAGGGAACATGCTTTTTTTGCCGCAGGGAGTAGGGATTTTTTGCACCGAACAATAGCACACAGCACAGAGCAGGAGATATGAAGTGCAGATAACAAATCCTTAAGAGACACCATGGAAAAATATTTAACAGGGATGAAAAGAAAGGAGGAGAGAGACGGTGATAATGAGACAAACGTAAGTCTCCCGAAAGCTAAGACGAGGAAATATGATGAAGCGTATGTAAGCGCTTGGCTTCACTGTGACTACAGTGGGAGACGAGGAAAGACCGGTATGTTTACTGTGTCTAAAAATGTTGGCAGCGGACAGCATGAAGCCAAATAAATTAAGGCGTCACTTAAACACATTATACCCCAATCACGCTGATAAGCCCCTTGAGTTTTTTCAGCAAAAACATGCCAGATATTACAAACAATCGTCTCGAAGGACAGTTGGGGGGGGGGGCGCAAAATGTTTACTTCTTCCTAGGGGGGGCATAACAGAAAATAATTGAGAAACACTGACCTAACCTAATGAAGGATTACAGGACATCATAACTATCTTCTAGTGCTTGTCACAGAGAAAAGGGGATTGACTTATTTTCCAAAGCACCAGAGAACAGGACAAGAATCAATGGGTGGAAGCTTATTAAGCACAGATTCAACCTAGAAGAAAAAAAATTGAGAACAATTAATCAGCAGAATAGCTTGCCTTCTGAAGTTGTGGGTGCCTCATTGATGGAGGTGATCAAAAATAGACTGGACAACCATTTGTCCAGGCTGGTAGAAGGTCTCTTGCCTTGAGCACGGGTTGAAGACATCCAAAGTCCCTTCCAGCCCTATGATTCTATGTTCTATGAAAGAAGGAAAAAGATGTTCCATTGAGAAAGAAGCTCCCACAGATAAGGCATGGAGGAACAGAGAAGAAGTGGACAACCAACCGCAAGGTGAATGGAGTCAGTTAGAGTGTCAACTCGTAAAGCATTCCTGGCCTGCTCTCACTTTGCCATAGGCAGGAGAGGGGAAAACTGGCAGAGCAGCACGGCAGCCACAACCAGAAGCAAATTCCACACATACCTTTCTCAAGACTGTATCCCAGGTTACCGGCAACAGCCAGAGGGGTGTGATCCATTGGAGAATCCCGTGAAAGTGCTCCATTGGAGAATGTGATTTATGACACACCCTGGGAGGAGGGGGGAAACAGGGTCATAATTGGGTCATAGATTGCGTGGGGCAGACCTGGCTACACTTGGGTACGTGCCAACATGTTGCTCCTAATAAATAACTGGATTTCTTTTGAAACTTGGCTCAAGGCTCATGGTTTAATTAGGGCATCCATCAGAACCCTGATCAATGTGCCACTGGCAGACCTGAAGGACCAGGTTTAAGACAGATCATCCTGGGGGCAATCTTTATGTAGGTGGTTACTAAGATTTGACAGAAACTTGATGGTACAGAATCCACACACACACACACACACATATAATGAAATATATGTTGGATTTTGCTCTTCAGCCTTCCATTGTTCTTCTATTAGGTTAATGATCTTTTTGTCTCTTTAGGTTTCAGGAGACACAAGGGCCTTTGCTCCAGCAGACCATTCATAGGTAAGGGCATGGAATTGAGAACTTTGCATTTGGGAGTGGCAGTCCAGTGGGTGTCCTATACATACCTCTACTAAACCATTTCTGGTGGACTAACAGAGTAGTGGCTGGTGGACTTAATGAGAAAATGCTACCATTGCACCAATCTTGCCTTTTGCTTATTGTCTTTGTATCTACTGTTTTAAATATTTTAATACTTATTATTTTAATTCTAAATCACCCTGAGTCATTTTGCAGAGTAAGACAGGTGGTATATAAATTTAATAAATAACAATGGATTGATTAAACAAGGATTGATTAAAAGTTGTGAGACTTTTGCAGGGCATCTCATATGCAAAAGCCAATCTTAAAAACAAATGTGACGTTTTAGCTCTAGTAAAAAGAACCTTGTCACCTTTAACAGAATACATGAATGCATGTTTATATATTTGGGACATTTTATTTTGAACATTTAATGGTGCTTAGTCCATTGCTATTATTCCTGTTGCAGTGCAGTCTAGTGTTGTTTACACACACTCTTAGCTGCATAACACTCACACACTCATAGCCCTAAGCAAAATAGTCACACCCTAATCACTTTCAACCCAACACTGAGGCACAACTGGTTCTTTGGAATACACAAGACCCAGTGAATTTCAAACTTTACTGGTAAAAATAGATACATTTGCTCTTTTTCACATGCACACATACACTCATCCACACTTATCCATATCCTTCTCAATTAGGCTTCCAGGCACAATCCAGAGGGACAGAAGCTGCCAAGTCTGGTTCCAAAATCAACTCAAAGACTAAGCAGCCTTCAGGACCCCTATTATCCTCCAAAGTCTTTGCTTTGTTGATTGACAGGACTAGTAGTTACTCTTGTCTTGTTAATTTTCAAGTCCAGTAGCTGTTGATGGGGTAACGTGATAGCTGTCTTCCGGTACTTGAGGTGCAGTCACAGAGATGAGCAGCAGTCTCCAGAGGGCAGACAAGAAGCATAGGGTAGAAGCTCCTTAAAGACAGATCCCACCTGGAACTAAGGAGAAATGTCCTGACAGTAAGATCAATGGATCAATGGAATAGCTTGCCTCCTGGAGTTGTGAGTGCTCCATCAATTGAGGTTTTCAGGAAAGATTGGGCATCCATTTTTCTGGGATGGTATAAGGACCTTGGGTCTCAGGCAGAGGGTTTGACTAAAGGACCTTCAAGCCTTATGTTTTTTATGATTTTTATGATTCTATGATTTGGGGAGGAGTTTCCCATCTGCTCAGTCCCAACTTCTTTTGTCTGGTTTATGTGACATTTTCCTTAACGACCTAGCTCCTTCTTATCTGTCTCCTGAAAGGATCTTTTTGACAAGATTTCTACCTTTTATCCACCCTGCTTACATGCCTGCTTCATCTTTAGGTATGGCAGCTTCAGCTTAGTCTCAGGATGGTATCAACGTCCTGATACATCACAGGCCAAGTGAGAAGGTTTACCACAATTTTCCCCATGGGAAAGACTTCTATGAGAAAAAAGACTTCTCATGGTCTTTTTGTCTTCCTCATGCTAATGCTAATAAATGTAGATGTTGCCTAAAACCTTAACTAGGTTGGCATGAAATTGGAATGAGATATGAACATTTCTGACATTGTTATTCTCTCCTCCTCCCTCTCTTTCTCTTTGGCATCAAAGTTGGCATTTCAAGTTACTATCTGACTCTTTACTTCCAGGGTGGACTGATGCAGTAGTCACTTCTGATTGTTGCATTGAGTCCTGTATGCTGCAGAGAGACCAATGTTGATATAATTCCATGTAGAGATCTATAGCCAGATTCTTCTGATGTGATATTTTTCCAGTGGTCAGAAATCCAGCTGAGCATCAGTTTAACCCCAGGAAAAAAAGGAACAATTGCATCCTGGGCTGGAATGAAATTCAGTATTTGCTGTCTGCAAAAGAGGGACCCTTATGGGGAACAGGGTATATTGGGTGGAGGCATAGGAGATACTCTGGAAATTAAAGAGATGTTTTGTAGAAGGGTGGTTGAGCCACTTGTCTGACTGTTCCAATTGAGACTTCTCTCTTCTAACAAGGAGTGGAGAGGAGAGGAGAGGAGAGGATTACGGTATGTTATTGCATTCTTAGACTAATGCGTGGGATGATAAGCCCATGGTATCTGCAGAAAAGGGCCTGAATAGGAAAGATTTCTTATTCCATGCTGATACCCTGAAGAGGCACCAGAAATCAAAGTAAATAATAGTCAGCCAAAATGGACCAAGAGTCAGTCCTAATATTGTCTGGAATTTTAGGCTTCATCATCATCCTTTTAAAAGGTTTATATTAGCATTTTTAACATGGCAGTCTAGGCTTCTTTTTTTAACTTCTGGGGGAAAACATGTTTTTTTTCCTACTTGGCCACTTCATCTGGTATGCAAGCACTTGTCTTTTCAGCACTAAACAATAGAGAAAGTATTCTGAAAGACCTTGAATACACATGCAAGCATTAAGATACAAACCCAGGTGGGAAATAGTAATGTAACCCATAAATTTGCAGCGTGTAGAATGTTATCTAGAATCAGTGTTT
Source organism: Diadophis punctatus similis (assembly GCA_023053685.1). Lineage (NCBI taxonomy): Eukaryota > Metazoa > Chordata > Lepidosauria > Squamata > Dipsadidae > Diadophis > Diadophis punctatus. Next base: position 5,279,713 of record JALIGW010000027.1, read on the forward strand.
CCTATTGTTCAAATCTCACTTGTAATCAATGCTTTTTATTGTTTGATCACTTGCTTTCTGACATATTACAGACACAAATGTATGTATCTTTTGTTTCTGTACCCTATAAAAGGACTTAGCCCTCCTTAATGAAAACATTTTGCTTTGCCAATTACTTGGTGATTTATGTTTTTGGGTGGGCAAAGAAGCCCCTTTGCAAAGGTAAAAGTGTCTCTCTCAAAGTCAGGGATCAAGATCTTATCATCTCCATGCCAAACCTGGGGTGCCTGAGTTTCATGGCATCACTAGGGCAGGACCTCCCCTGCCGCCCAGCAGAGTAAAACAGTTGTTTGAGAGAGGATGGTTCAGTGCATGAACGTGTCTGAATGGACCTAGTGATGGTGAGGTACTAGTTAGATTCCCCTTCAAGCAGCGAAATGTTTTGGAGCTGGAATCTATAACTTTCTGTAAGATTCTAAAAATGATGGTACTAGAGCTCTGCAAATATTCAACTTCTTGATTACATCTGAAGGCAACTTAAGCAAATATGAGCCGAGGTGGCGCAGCGGTTAGAGTGCAGTACTGCAGGCTACTTTAGCTGACTGTGATCAGCAGTTCAGCTGTTCAAATCTCACCGGCTCAAGGTTGACTCAGCCTTCCATCCTTCCGAGGTAGGTCAAATGAGGACCCAGATTGTTGGGGGCAATGTAAACCGCTTAGAGAGTGCTTGCACTGTGAGGTGTGCATATAAGTCTCACAAATAAATAAATAAATAAATAAATAAATAAATAAATAAATAAATAAATAAATAAATAAATAAATAAATAAATAAATAAATAAATAAATAAATAAATGCCTAGACTGGCAATTCAATTCAAATCATTGAATCCTGCATGTTTTTGAATTGATTTGGACAACTGTAAAGTTCTTCAAACATGCACAGAAACATTATCTATCATTCTATCGATCGATCGATCGATCAATCGATCTAACTATCTATCTATATATCTATCTATCATCTATCTATCTATCTCATCTATCTATCATCTATCTATCTATCTATCATCTATCTATCATCTATCTATCTATCATCTATCTATCATCTATCTATCATCTATCTATCTATCTATCTATCATCTATCTATCTATCTATCTATCTATCTATCTATCTATCTATCTATCTATCTATCTATCTATCTATCATCTATCTATCATCTATCTAACTATCTCATCTATCTATCTATCTATCTATCTATCTATCTATCTATCTATCTATCTATCTATCTATCATCTGTCTGTCTGTCTGTGTCTATCTATCAATCAATCATCTGTCTGTCTGTCTGTCTGTCTGTCTGTCTGTCTGTCTATCTATCAATCATCGGTCTGTCTGTCTGTCTGTCTGTCTGTCTATCTATCTATCTATCTATCTATCTATCTATCTATCTATCTATCATCTGTCTGTCTATCTATCTATCTATCTATCTATCTATCTATCTATCTATCTATCTATCAATCAATCATCTGTCTATCTATCTATCTATCTATCTATCTATCTATCTATCTATCTATCTATCTATCTATCTATCTATCTATCTATCTATCTAATCATCTATCCCAAATTGATTAGAAAGTCTGAATTGAATCTGTTTGATCTGACAATGTTGTTTGGATGCCTGAATAAAACTGGATTGATTTTCCAAATGGCATTCAGATGACAGATTGAATTCAATCCCGAATCCAAACAGGTTAGATTTTGTTTGGGGCTTTGCCTACGTTCAGCAGAGCCACTGCTGTTTTGGGAAGAGGGGAAGAAAAGCAGGAGGAGTCCTGCAATCTTCCCAGAGATGCACTTCATCTCTATGGCAACCAGAATGCAGTGAACTCAAGAACATTTCATTGTTGTTGTTTTTCATTAAAAAACATCCAATTGTATTATATTCCAACACAATACTTTCCAGAGCACTGAGGGGGTCACGCAAGTCCCAGGAAGCATCGGAGAACTATGTTTTAACAAGAGAGGAAATTAAGCATGCAACTCTCAATGCATTAACAATGGCAAGTCCTCCAGAAGTTTTATTTTTCTGTGCCTGGGTTAGCACCATGCTCAGCAGAGAAGAGACCAGGAGAAAATGTTTAATGAACAGAAACTGTGTGTAGAGACTTGTTGGTCTTCCCCTGTCCTAACCAATATTTTTGGGGTCACCTCATCAGACTGACAGTTTAGAATCACTGAATGGAAGAGATGGAAAGGATAAGAATAAGATAAGATGGAGATAATTGAGTTTAACTTTCTGCCCAATGCAGGAATCCACTATCACACTATTTTGGACATAAATCCTTCTTCACAATTAATTAATGCTTGACATTGCTTGCCATCAAATGCCATGGACTTAGAGAGGATTTTCTAAAAGTGTTTAGCAGAAAATGTCCCAGCGAGAGATTCAAATACCAAACCCAAGTCATTCTGGCAATGTCAGAAATTTGAGAAGTGCCCTCTCCTCTGGAGGACATTTTGTGAGAAGTTGAGGGTTATTTATTGGATATCCTACACAGGATCTCTTACCCTTGGGGATTTTAAGACAAGTGGACTTCAACTCCAACTCCGCGTGCTGTGGTGGGTGTTTCAAGGTACACCCACGTAACACCTATACTCCGCCAGCTGCATTGGCTGCCCATTGGTCTCCCGGGTACAATTCAAGATGCTGATCATCATCTTTAAAGCCCTACATGGCTTAGGACCAGGCTATCTCCGGGACCGCATTCTGCCGCATTCCTCCCTCCGACCGGTGAGGTCCCACAGAGTGGGCCTCCTCCGAGTCCCGTCAACCAAACAATGCCGACTGGCGGGGCCTAGGGGGAGGGCCTTCTCTGTAGGGGCCCCTGCTCTCTGGAACCAACTTCCCCCAGAGATCCGAATCATCCCCACCTTGCTGGCCTTCCGAAAAGCCATTAAAACATGGCTCTTCCTGCAGGTGGGGTGAGTTTGAGACGACTTTATATCTGATGTCTCCCCCATGTATGTATGATGTTTATATGTTTTTTTTGTTTTAAATTGCCTTTTTTAATGATTTATTTGGAGTTTTATAAAATGCTGTACGCCACCCTGAGTCCTGAGGGAGTAGGGCGGCATAGAAAAACTGCCAAATTAAATAAATAAATAAATAAATAAATAAATAAATAAATAAATAAATAAATAAACAAACAAACAAACAAACAAACAAACAAACAAACAAATAAATAAATAAATAAATAAATAAATAAATAAATAAATAAATAAATAAATTGTTTGACTGGTCCCTAGGGAATACTGGGAGTTGAAGTCCACATATTGTAAAATTGCCAATGACCTGGAGACTTGCACCAAGAAATGAAATGAGCACCTTAACTACTACTTTGTTTAAAAAGGAGGAAGGAATGTTAAAATAACTTGTAAGAATTGCATGCGGAAACAGGGTTGGAGGAAACAAACTTGTAAACCTGCAAACATCACAGATGATGTTTCAGAATAATCTCCCACAGAATGATGCAAAAGACAAGAGAGGTTGTAGCAAATTACAATCTGAGATGGGCCTGTTAATAGGAAAGGAGACTAGAATGAGCAGTAATACTTTGCAAGATGCATCAAACCTGAAGTCAAGATGTTCGTTATTTATTTACACAAAGTGAGCATTCTTTTTATTTGAAAATTACTGATTCTGGCGAGGTGAGTGGCTAGGCATGACAAGGAGTGGCTGGGAGGGGTGAGGCGGGGCTGGGCTGGGCGAGATGAGGCGCCTCACGACGTGAGTGATGTCGAGTTGGCCACACCCACCCAGTCAAATGACCACCTAGCCACACCTACCCAGCCGACATTAGGGCAGAGAACTGGTTGTTAAATTATTTGAATCCTACCACTGCTCACACCCCAGGCAAGCTCAAGTGTAAACCCTTGAGATAAGCCTAACTAGAAAGAAAGCAATTAGTGCTTGAATGTAGCAAAAGAGCAAACACAGTAGCTGTTGCTTGTTAAACCAATTACCAGAACAAATAGACACAGGAACTAGCCAGATTTCTCAACCCAGTTTCTTTTCAGGAACAGAGATTAACCTTTTTCCTTCCAAACAAAACTGAATAGGGAAAATTATCCCATCAATAAACACAGGATTAAACGTCACCAAGTGCAGAATTAAGCTTCACCAAAAACCAGTTTTAGACCAAAACTCATAAAGGGCATGTAAACTCACGTTTGAATGTCAATATTTCTAGCTAGCCAAGAAGCCTTGCTGAATGTCACTCATCTTGGTTCCTTGTCATTAAAAGCTTCTTTCCGGCAGCTCTGCTTCGTTATTCAATTATTTCTTCAAAGTGCTGATCGTTGCATCCCGGCTGGAAGAACTCCAACAGGGGAGTATTTCCTCCCAACAGCAGTGTAAAAAGCTTAAAACTATCCTTCCTCTTTAAGAAAGTCAAGCCCCAGCAAAGTACCAGCAAAGAAAAAAAACCTAAACTAATAGGTGAGAACCGGTAGAATCCCACGCCTGCCTATAACCAGGAACAGGAGTAGAGTTCAAAGCATTAAGAGTTTATTCTTGCCACCTGTACTCATAAATCTGAAAAATTAATAATGGTCCAAGCCAGGGGTGAAATGCTCCCGGTTCGCTCGTGCCTGTCGGTCGTCATAGAGCCGATAGCGATCGCAGCGCGAGTCTTCCCCCACCTGCCTGGACGCCGCCATTTGGGTTCTTTTACCCTCTGCGCATGCGCAGAACGCTTTGCATATGCGCAGAGGGTGAAAGAACCCAAATGGCAGCGCCCAGGTGGGTGGGGGAAGACTCGCGCTGCAATAGCTATCGGCTCTACGACGACCGACAGGCACAAGCGAACCGGGAGCATTTCATCCCTGGTCCAAGCTCAATTGGCTCAGTTCAGGGTCAGCAGAATTCATGGAAGGCTGGAATTCTTGTGGCTGCACAATGATTCCAAACTGATGACGCATTTCACCCCTCCCTCGGGCTCTGCCTGCTCATCTCTTACATCTTCCAAGTCACAGCTTACCCTTTAGCAAGAACATGCCAAGAACAAGAATTTACATGATGGGATTCATCCAAATTGCCCTCTGGTATTTAAACTGTCTCATCAATACCATTTGATGATTTTAGTTGTTGATTTCTCTCTTTCTCCTTTTTCACTGTAATGTTAAACCAGATCCCATTAAAGAGACACTTGTAACAGTGTTTTTTAGGGGGGGGGGAATTGTTTTTAGCTGGTTGTAAACCCAGACAGCAATGGTTATTAATGGTATTTTTTAGGGGGGGAATGTTTTCAGCTGGTTGTTACATATCAGAATCCATAAGAACCTCTCCTAAAATCATTTTATGGTTGTCACCCTAAGAGTCTTTCTTTCTTTCTTTCTTTCTTTCTTTCTTTCTTTCTTTCTTTCTTTCTTTCTTTCTTTCTTTCTTTCTTTCTTTCTCTCTCTCTCTCTCTCTCTCTCTCTCTCTTCCGCCCTCCCTCCCTCCCTCCCTCCCTCCCTCCCTTCCTTCCTTCCTTCCTTCCTTCCTTCCTTCCTTCCTTCCTTCCTTCCTTCCTTCCTGTAACAGGATTTCCAGCCCCATTACAAGATTTTTAAAAACTCTTTTTAAAATGATGTACTGTTGGTATATGACACCAGCAAATTTGTCTAAGATGGATAAAGGTACTTCTAATCAATATTGGAAATGTGAAAAACACGAAGGGACATTTTTATCATGCACAGTGGACTTGTGCAGAAGTTTAAAGATACTGGGCACAAATACTTAGACTGATTAATATTCAGATGAAAATGGAATTTTTCTTATTAGAACTAATGGGCAATCAGTGAGAAAAGGCTTGCGGACATTTGATTTTATACATGGTATGCAGCAAGGTTATTATATGTGCAAATATAAAAGAGCAAAGAAATACTCATAATGTGGAGAGATGGATCATGAAGATGGCAGAGCTTGCAAAAATGGCTAAATTGACTTGTTTGATTAAGGAGGAAATAACAATTATCTTTATAAAAGATTGGAAACCCTTTATGGACTTTTTGCTGAGAATGGACAACATTGAACTGATGATCTCAGGATTTATTGATTTAAAAGTTTTGTTTATTGGAAGCAGATATGTAATTTCAGAGGGTGAAGTTGCCAGTTACAGTGTTTGTAACTGCTGCAATGAAGATCAGAAGTGATTTCTTTAGATATTTTACTTTTTTCCTTTTCTCTTTCTTTTCACATCCTTCATTTGTTCTTTTTTATTCTTTTATATCTCTTTCTTCTTTTCAGTTTTCTTTTTATATTTCTGTACTTCTTTAACCTCATGTTAAATTCTCTTTCAATAAAAAGAAAATGAATCTAGGAACCTATAAATAGCCTTGTTCAATCACCCAAGGATCATCTTAGTTCATCCTTCAGTTCTTCATCAGATATTTATGGGTTGCTTGCAAGCAGGAAGTAGAGACACACAGGCCGTCCTTGACTTATGACTGGTTGCTTAGCAGTCATTCGAAATTAAGACAGACCCTCCAAAAGCTATTTATGACCCAGATTCAAAGTTCCAATAGCCAGCCCTCCCCCAATAGTCATGTGACTGCAGTTTGGGTACTTGGGACCAAGTGCATTTACGGCGGCTGTTTGCAGCATCCTGTGGTCACACGGTTGCAATTTATGATGGTTTTGCAGGAAACTGGCATTTATGTTTGATTTCCAGCAAAAAATGCCCCATAGCAAGTCATGGTTTGCTTAATAATCACAGTTCATTTTACGACCCACCACATTTTCTTAAGCACAGCAGCAAAAAAAAGAATGTAAAATCGGTGGTGGTCATATAATTACCTATTTAGCTTTCCCAACTTGTGACTGTAATTATGGGCTCAATTCCAATTGTAAGTCGAGGACCATTCGTATCGCTTTCCTACCGTTGTTCCTTCACAACCAAACTTTGCTGGCATGCTTTCCACAACCCAGAGGTAGGACTGCAAGAGCTACCTTTTCCGGAGCAAGAGTCTTCAAGAACAAGCATTCCTAATCCACCCGACTTCTGTGAATTCATCCCATCCGTTTTTAAAACTTCCAGGTTAGCTGGTGCCATCAACGCCTTTCACCGTAATGAAATTTGAGGGGTTCATTATGAGCTTTGTGAAGAAGTACTTCCTTTTTTTCCGTTGGAAATCTCCTTCCAGTCTTCCCCAGCAGCTGATCCTGAGAGAGGAAAACTTCTCCCTGTCTACTTTATCTCTGTCATGCATGATTTTATATGCCATTGATCACGTCTCATCTCAATCCCTTTTCTTTCAAAGAAAAAGAGACCTGCCCTTTCTAGCATTTTTCATAGGGAAGGCATAAATGATTAATTTTTATTTTTAATTTATCTATTTATCTATATCCTGCCTTTATTATTTTATAAGCAACTCAACAACAACTCAGTAACAACTCAGTAACCTGGCTTAGGAGCTGAGATAGCGCAGTGGTTAAAAGCAGCATTGCGACCTTCAGCTGATTGCTAGTTCAGCAGTTCAGCTGTTCAAATCTCACCAGGCTCAAGGTTGACTCAGCCTTCCATCCTTCCGAGGTGGGTAAAATGAGGACCAAGATTGTTGGGGGCAATATGCTGAACCCTGTAAACCGCTTCAAGAGAGCTGTAACGCACTATGAAGCGGTATATAAGTCTAAGTGCTATTGCTATTGCTATTGCTACCTCCAGGACCGCATCCTACCTCATACTTCCCTTCGACCGGTCAGGTCCCACAGAGTGGGTCTCCTCCAGGTCCCGTCAATGTCGGCTGGTGGGGCCTAGGGGGAGGGCCTTCTCTGTGGGGGGCCCCGTGCTCTGGAACCAATTTCCCCCAGAGATACGAATTATCCCCACCTTGCTGGCCTTCCAAAAAGCCATTAAGACACGGCTCTTCCTGCAGGCAGGACTTTGAGACAATTTCACATCTTAGGTCTCCCCCACGTATGTATGATTTTGTATGTTTTTTTAAAAATTCATTTTAAATTGTTATTAAATTTACTATATTGTTTAGTTGTTCTTCAAATGTTGTACGCTGCCCTGAGTCCCCAGGGAGTAGGGCGGCATATAAGAACACTAAAATAAATAAATAAATAAAATAAATAAATAAACAACAGAAACATACAAAAACTTCTTCCTCTTCATATTCTCCCCACAGCAACAAACCTTTAAGATAAGTTGGTTGGATAGGGAGCACTAGCCCAGAATCACTCAGTTGGCTTTCATCCCCAAGGCAGGACTAGAACTCATAGTCTTCTGATGTTTGACCCAAAGTCACCCAGCCGGCTTTGCTGCCTAATGCGGGACTAGAACTCACAGCCTCCTTGTTTCTAGTTTGGTCTAAACCACCTTCTTCTCCACAGCACCTGACTGCTATATATAGTTTTGGGGCTAACTTCAAACAGAGCCATGCACAACGAAAGCCCACCAAGGCATGAATATTTAGTTAAAACTGCCAGTTCAGTGGTTTTGCTCCTTGCCTGACTACTAACATGTTAATTGAACCTTTTGTCCTAGATACCTTGTTTTTTCCTCTACGACTTTGTCTTTTTTAAGCATCAGTTGACCCCATCTTATTTCATCCTTAGTTTACGCTGGAGTAGAGATGGGGAACAAACCTGCTGGAACATTTCTATTCTCTTTTTCTATTCATTTCTCCAGATATTTACGTTTTTTAAGCATTTCTCTGATGGTACTCATTTTTGAATACATTCCTCCTACCATACATATTTTATGAGCAATTTCCCTTTTTTTCACACACCATTTCTGATTGGAAAAACTACTTTCCAGAACCAAACGAGTATAAAAACCAAAGGAAAATTGCATTCTGGTTTGTCTACTTATTTAAGAGATGCAAATTAGGCTGGTGTATATTAAACAGGAGTGAAACATGCATTCCAGAGCCACCAGTATGTTAATTCAGATTCGGCATAAGGGTCCATTAGAAACCATGATGACAACATGGGTCGTGACCTCATGGTGTAAGTGATTAACTATTTGCCATGACATCACAATGGGCTTAACATCATTTGGCTTCCAATGCTCCCATCCAGGGGTGGGTTCCAACTTACCTCGCTGCTGGTTCGCCTCCTCCCGCACCGCGTGCCCACGCCTTGTGGGTGCGCATGTACTTCACGTGCACGCTCATGCGCAGTGCAAAAAAACCTGAATATTTTTTTTAAGCACTGAAAACAAAATGGTGATGCATGCGCAGTGCTGGAAACTCGGCTTCTGCACATGCGCAGAATAATTTTTTTAAAAAAATCCAAAAAAATAAAAAAAATAAAAAAATAAAAAATAAAAATAAAAAGATGGCGGTGCCCACGCACTGGCACCGACCAATCCGGTTCGGGGACATCATCGTGACATCACCAGCGGGTCGCTACCGGTTTGGGTGAACCAGTCCGAACCGGGAGAAACCCACCTCTGCTCCCATCCCAGGTGCCCATTCGCTTTTGTTTCACTCAGCTTTGTTAAACACAATGAAGTGATTTGGAGACTTACAAAGCCCAGCAGGTGGCAGCACCTAGCTGGCCTTGTTGAGTTCAAAAAGCTAAGCAGGACTATTCTTGGTTAGTACTTTGATGGGAGTCATCAGGAGATTGCCTCACAGAGATAAGGGTGCTGATTGCTGGAGGTCTTCATTAAAAAATTGGACAGCCATTTGTCCAGGATGATATAAGATCTCTTGCCATGGGCAGAGGTTAGACTAGAAGACCTCCAAGGTCCCCTTCAGCCCTATGAATCTTCAATTCTATTATTTCAGGACTGTTGGCTAGGTAGACTGGAAAGTTTCTTTAAAAAGGAAAAGAAAACCCCAAACCATCTTAGAAGGAGGCAAAGGCAATCCCTGTCTGCAACACTGCCAAGAAAACTTCATCATCAAGATTCAAATTCCACCAAAGGGCTTGGTGGTCACACTAAGTTCACCCTGGCTGATCACAGAAGAGCCAAATAGAATTTCTCCTGATTTGTACTTGGATGGAAGACAAACAGGAAATCCCAGGGTTTGGGGCTAAATCTGGAAGTTGAAGAAACATCTCTGAAGAAGATTTATTTATTTATTTATTTATTTATTTATTTATTTTATTTGGGAATTCTTCTATGCCGCCCTACTCCCTAAGGACTCAGGGCGGCGTACAGCATTTTAAAGAACACCAAACAATAAAATCATTAAAAACAATTTTTAAAAAGTTAAAAAGAAAGACATACAACACCATGCATACGTGGGGGAGATCTCAGATGTAAAATTGTCTCAGAACCCCACCTGCAGGAAGAGCCATGTCTTAATGGCTTTTCGGAAGGCCAGCAAGGTGGGGATAATTCGGATCTCTGGGGGAAGTTGGTTCCAGAGAACAGGGGCCCCCACAGAGAAGGACCTCCCCCTAGGCCCCGCCAGCCGACATTGTTTGGCTGAAGGGACCTGGAGGAGACCCACTCTGTGGGACCTGACCGGTCGAAGGGAAGTATGAGGCAGAATGTGGTCCCAGAGGTAATCTGGTCCTAAGCCATGTAGGGTTGATGATGATCAACACCTTGAATTGTACCCAATGGGCAGCCAATTTGATAATGGCAAACCATTTCTGTAATGCTAAGAAGTAATTAAAAGGAAGAGAGGAAATAATGAGGAAACTGGTTGGGAGACACTCCTTCAAATTATGTGAATGGTTGAGCATTGTTTGAAGGAAAAGCAGAGTTCTTACCCTTCTAAGAATGTGACCACACGGATGTCTCGGTTCTCGGGCTAAGTGCATGATAGGAACAGACATGGCAATTTATAAACCAGGGCTTGCTGGCTTGCTTATTTATTTATTATTTTGGTTATTCGTTTAGGAGTTCAAGACATCATGCTGCCTCCTATTTTTCTCCTTCTCAACCTCAGTCCAAGCTGTGAAAAAGGAATTGTCCCAAAATCACACAAGGGCTGAAGGTAGTGCAATAAAGGAAACTGCTTAGAAGAAACTTTGTGTGTCTTTCTTGGTTTGGGGGCCTGGCAAAAAACAAACCATCCATGAGAAATGATCATGTAGCCTCTTCTTGAAAATCTTGAGAGATGGAGAACTCACAACCTCCAAGCTCCATTGCTGTACCAATCATCAACTTCCATCAGAATGTTGGTAGGAAATTTCTCTTCATATGTGAACAAAATCCAGGCAAATAAATAACTCTTGTATCTGATCCTTTTTATTTCATTCATTCATTCATTCATTCATTCATTCATTCATTCATTCATTCATTCATTCATTCATTTTATATGTTGCCCATCTCACTATAAAGTGAAAATACCATAGTTAGTGACCATGGCACTCTTTATGTAATGAACACAAATACCATATTTTTCTCACCCTTTTCTTCTCCAGACTAAATATCCCAAGTTCCTTTCTTCTGTTCTCAAACTCCTGTGCCCTCTTAATGGCTCCCCTCTGAACCTTCTCCAATTTGTCAACATTCCTCTGAAAAGGAGCAGGCAGGATTCCAGCCATGCAAAATAAAGAAAAACTAGTACATTAATACATATACACACACATACCATATTTTTCTGAGTATAAGACTCACCCTTTTCCTCCCTAAAAGTGGCTGAAAATTCAGGTGCGTCTTATACTTCGAATGTAACTTTTTTCCAGCCCTAACTAGGTGCTAACAGATCTTCCCAGCTCTTACCTTGCAGGCTTTTTCATTGTTACTCTCTCCAAAGAATGTTTTTCCAGCCCTAAGTCTTTGCAGGGTTTTTTTTTCATTGCTCTACTTGCTCCAAAGAAGTTGTTTTCTAGCCCTAACCAGGTGCTAACGATCTTCCCAGCTCTTACTGGCTTGCATGCTCTTTCATTGTTATTCTCTCAGAAGGTTTTTTTAAGTCCTAACCAGGAGATAAAATAATGTGCTGCAGCTGCTCCGAATAAGTTTTTTTTTAGCCCTAACCAGGTGCTAACGATCTTCCCAGCTCTTACTGGCTTGCAGGCTCTTTCATTGTTACTCTCTCAGAAGAAGTTTTTTTAAGTCCTAACCAGGAGATAAAATAATGTGCTGAAGCTGACCAGACTAAGGATGCTAGCCAGATGAATACCTGGTAGGCAGATTGTTTTCCCTTATTTTCCTCCCCAAAAACTAAGGTGTGTTTATACTCCGGTGCGTCTTATACTCCGAAAAATACGGTATTCATATTCTGAAAGTTGAAGTCCACGAATCTTAAAGTTGCTAAGGTTGGAGACCCCTGCTGTAGAAGCCTTGCTAGCTATTGTCCCCCTTCCTTGCTAATCCTGTGGATGGTGCCAGACATAGAGAAGGCTGACTAGAACATCACATTTCTTCCATGCTCATTTTCTTCTACATGGACAAACCTCTCCTGCTTGGAGTAGGTCTCTGCATTTTCTGCCTGCAGGATTCACAGACTGAATTTGAGAAGGACCATTACTTGTGACAGAGCATGGGGATTTCACCCAAAAAACAGAAGACCTTCTCATTAATTTTATTAATATTATTAATATTGAGGGGCTGTCACAGAAGAGAATGGGTTGACCCAGGGGTGGGTTCCTAATTTTTTTACTACCACTCCGTGGGCGTGGCTTATTTTGTGGGTGTGGCTTGAAAGCCAAATAAGCCATGTGACTGGGAGGGCGTGGCTTCTCGGACTGCTGAAGGGAGGGGAACTGAGATAGGTCCTGCCGCCCATTCCCCCTCCCCTCAGCAGCTCGAGAAGCCTCAAACGTGCGAAAATGCCTGGGATCATCACTGCGCGTTCGTGGCTTCTCGGACTGCTGAAGGGAGGGGAATGGAGATAGCTTCTCTGCCCGTTCTTTCAGCGTCTCACACGCTCCCTCAGCCATCGTCCCCTGCTTGGACTCACTGTGGGGTAGGAAGGCAGCGCATGCGCAGTGCCGGAAGCTCAGCCTCTGGGCATGCGCAGAAGAACATTTTTTAAAAAAATTTGAACTTTTTTTAAAATGGCGGCGCCCAGGCACTGGCAACCTACTGCACCGGTACTGTGATGTCACCAGTGGGCCGCTACCAGTGCTATAGAGTGGACCGCACTGATAGGAATCCACCACTGGGTTGACCCATTGTCCAAGGGCAGGACCAGGAGTAATGGGTGGATGATCATTAAAGAGAAATCCAACCTAGAGCTAAAGAGAACTTTGCTAACAGTAAGAACAATTAATCAGTGAAACGGCTTGCCTGTGGAAGTTGTGGGTGCTCCATCAATGGACAGCCATGTATCCAGAATGGTATATAGGATATCCTACTTGAACAGGAGGGTTGGACTAGAAGATCTCCAAGATCCCTTTCAACTCTATTATTCTATGTACTCTATCCACTGAACTGAGCGGTTTTTGTTAAGGATTGGGCAAGACGCTTGGAAGGAATGCTCAGAAGTGTGAATGAGCATCTATCTTTGAATTGTCAAAGTAGCCATACCTGTTCCAAAGGCAGGCAATGTGGTGGAATGGAGTCTGGATTCCCAGGAAGGAGGCACTGCATTCCAGAGGACCAAGAATCAGCAAGTTTGGTTGGGAGGGTCAAGACAGCTCCTCCCTAGAAGTTCTCAGCATCTATTTTTAATGATGCAGGTAATAGCTTTAGTTTGGTGAGATTTAGGTCTATAGGTGAGGAATAATAAAAAAAATGTTTAGTAGTAATTCTGTGTGTCTTTCTTCATTTTTGGAGCCTGCCAGGCAGCTGCTTCAGAAGCTGCTCCCTGCCGTGTGTGTGTGTGTGTGTGTGTGTGTGTGTGTGTGTGTGTGTACATGTGCATGTGCATGCATGTCCAAACAACATTCCTATTGGGATTGCCAGTGATGGGATAGGAATTTATTCCTACCGAGGCGATATAAAGATCTTGTTCCCTTGATGTCATTCTTACTTAGAAAATAAGACCGAGATTTAATTCTAATTAACAAAATATTTATTTCAGTATAAAAGTAACAAAACATAAACCTTAATAAGCTACATTTTCTCAGTTAAGAATTCACGTCTGCCTCGGGCGAGGCTTACAGGAGAAGAAGAGAAGGGAGGAGACAAAACTCCTGGAATGCACACATGCGCAATAATACATGTCACATGTCTGCTTGATTAGAAAATACAGTAGATCTAGAAATATAGTAGAGAACTAAGAAATATAGCACAGAAGCTCAACTGGCAATATATTCACATGAAATATTGGAAAACATCTTCAAATACTTTGATATATGGCTATACCCTCTTTTGGGAAAACTGTTCTATTAAAGTCAAGCCACCGAAACTCAAAAGGAATCCTCTAATTTACAGTAGTGCCCTTTCTACTTATATCTTTAAAATAAATACATTGATGGGTCTCTCACCTGGTTGATTAATTTTCCCAACTCCCCAAATGCAGTAAAAAAGGGGGAAGGGGGAAATTATTTCATTCCACTGCTGTTCTAAGCCCCTTTGGAGACTACACAAATGAATAAAAGGGCTTTTCAAAGTATCTCCTTCCCACCAGGGGAAAACCTATCATCTCCGGTGTCTTCGGGCTCAGCTAAGGAGACCCTGCTGAGAACCTTAATGGGCCTTTGCTATACAGTGCAGTGATAGAGCCTACGGTGTCCCAAGCTTCTGAGTCAGTCCTAGTGTCAGTTCCCCAAGAACCAAGAAGGACAAGTAGAGTTACTTCTGAGTACTTTTCTTTATTGTTCCAAACCTATAGACAGAATCTTGCCAAATTAAAGCGATTACTGTCATCATTATAGATGTACTATGAGCATTGCTAGGGAGGAGCCTTCTTAACTCTCTTTCTCCCAACAAAACTATCTAAGCTTCATTATCTCTTTGCCCTCTAGAACAGTGGTCACAACCAGTGGTCCATGGATCACTGGTGGTCCACGAGAAAATTTTGGTGGTCCGCAGAAAAATTATTTGCATTTTTAATATTGCCCTAAATCAGGGGTCCTGCTTCTCGGTCACATCCAATTTAAACTGAGCCAGCTGTTTTGCTAACTCTTTCTCGTGGTGGCTGCTTAGCTCCAACAACTGCTTCCTGTCGGGGCCCTAAGGAGCCTGGACGGGGAGGTGAGGAGTGTCTGGCAGGGGAGGGGTGAGTAGAGGCCGGCGAGGTGCCCATCAGTGTGAGTGACATCGAGTTGGCCATGCCCACCCAGTCACATGACCACCTAGCCACACCCACCCAGCCGGTCATTAGGCAGATCATATTAGTGGTCCACGGAATTTAAATTATGAATTTAGTGGTCCCTGAGGTCCGAAAGGTTGGGGACCCCTGCTCTAGAATCCAGCACCTCCCAACTGCGAATCCAGACTACATTCCACCACACCCAGAGGTCTTCTCATCCCATTTCCATTTCCTGTTTGACATTTCCTGATGAATCCATTCAGCCATCCATCAATTCCCGTTAGGTTACCCAGTTAATGGTGAATCAATTGTGGTTTTGTATGACACCTGACCCTTTCATCTTTTGAGCCCATTTCCCTTCTCTGCTTTGTTCTCACATTAATCCGATATCTCTTTCCAGCCAAGGTAGCTATTAAAATAAAATACGGATTATTTACTGTAAAAGTGTGTTAATGGAAAAGGTGTGGAGGGGGAATGGAGAATGAATGCTGTCTTTGCAAACATGTCTTTACCCCTCAATATATGTTTGGGTTTTTTTTTTGTTCTTGTTGTTTTGATAGGAACAGGAACAATGCATTTCTAGAGACCATACATTCATTTATAAATGTTCTCCTTGACATTTCCAATCATGCAAACCTAGTAGCAATCTCTGAAGATGCCCAGGAGTTTTGAATATTACAAGGTTTCAAAGGAGAAGTGCTATTTATAATGGGAATCGGAAATACAAATTATTTACCCTTTCATGAGATGCATAGCAACAATCTTTCCCTTCCCTGTGGACAGTAAGAATGCCGCAGTCTAACTCTACATCAGGGTGTAAGGCTTAAGTAAGGATGATTTACAACCTGTTGAGTTTATAAAAGTAGAAAAACACCACTTTCAAAGTACAGTAGCTCAAGTCAGGGATTCATAATTAAATTAACTCAAAGCAACATTCAGAAAATCCACAAAAATGGTTTAAAAAGATTAAAACAAAACAAAACAACAAAACCAGAAAGCTATTTGTTGTAATAGTTGTCTTCTTAATGCTTTTCCTTGTTTTCCAGCCCAAAAGAAAGTTGGGTCAAAGCTCAAGCCTGTCCATCTATCTAACAGCAGGTCAACTCTCCAAAATCTGAACAGTTGAAGAGCCAATGTAGGATTGGAGGTGAAGGTGGAAGGGAGAACTTCAATTTATAAATGAATTGGATGTAGCTAGGAGAGCAGGGGGAAAAAATGAGAAAAATCCCCCCCCACATCCACACATCCTTCTGAGAGAGGCTGAAGATGGACAGTTGCCAAGTCCTGTATTCCTCCTTCTTTCTTCTCATCATGTGACCCATCATGGAGCTTTTTAAGGGATTGAAAAGAATTCCTAAACCTTTGCTCTGCCTCTGTCCCTTACCTTGTGTGAACAAGTCAAAACCAGGATGCAACAAATGCACAGCAGCATTTTTAGTAGAAAGGAGGGGTCCCAATATTAGAAATAAAGAACTGTTACATACAAGGAAACTTGGAAACATGCAAAAAGAACTTGTTTCAGTTTTGCCAAATGGGACTTGAACATAATTTAGCAGTAAATGGCACAGAACAGGTCCCATATCATTGCAAGCTCTAAGGCAGAGTACTTCAAAATTTGCAATGATAAGGTGTGTGGACTTCAACTCCCACAATTCCCCAGGGATTATGTTGCCAAGTTTGGAAAGATCACTGCTTTGGGGGATCCCTGAGAAAAAGTCAAGACAGTAGGCATTTCTTCAGAGGATGTCAATAAGTTAAGATAGAAGGTATGACTATGCGATCAAAGCTCTGCCTATTTTATTTTATTATTTTCTTTGTACCCTGACTTGATGATTTTTACTCAAGGCAGCATACATATCTTCCCCACAACAACCCTGTGAGGTGGGTTGGGCTGAGGGAGAGTAACTGGCTCAAGATGTCCCATCTGGCCTTCATGGCTAAGGCGGGACATGAACTCATGGTCTCCTGCTTTCCTGCCTGGTGCCATCACCACTAGACCAAACCTGCTCTTTTTTACTTTTATGAACAATAAATGACAGTACACATTTTGCTATCTTGCTGCTAAATGAACAGGTGCTTAAAACTATAGTAGGATAAAAATGGTTTTTCAAAAGTTTCCACCAACATTTTCTCTGGGTGCAGAAAAACTGGATGTATCTTTAACGTTCCTCAGGAAAGATTCTTCTTCCGGTTCTCAAAAGGAGAATGTTTCCTTACTGGAAGCAATTGCCCCCCTCCCCAACTGGAAAAAGCCCATGGAAGGCATCCTCCTAGGTTCTTCTTCTAAAATTTAAGGGAAGCGGAGGCTGCAAGGACTGGAGATATATTTATACAGAAGAAATTATAATATTTATACATACTCCTTCAAGTACACTTGGCCTTTTCATCACTAACCAAGGGCAAGAACATTACAGTTTGCTGATCTTCCTGTTTGAAAGATGGTTTGAAACTCAATTATTGTTCATCAGTTTGAATTGTCAACTGATAGGGAAAAATGCAAGGGGTGTTTTGGGTGATGAGAACCGCTAATTACATTGGGTTCTTGCTGGAGAAACTGCAACCCCTCTAATGCCATCTTGCTTTCCTTGAGCTCAAGAAGAATTGTTCAAGTGGTCCTCCCACCCTCTTAGAATACAGAATAACAGAATTGGAATGGACCTTGGAAGTCTTCTAGTCCAACCCCCTGCAGGAAACCCTTTGCTACCATTTACTGGTCTTCTCCTAGCCCCAGTTCTACTGTGTCCTGCCTTCTTTATGGTTGTGTTTCCCAACCTTGGCAGCTTTAAGGTGTGTGGACTTCAACTCCCAGAATTCCCCAGCCAGCAAAGTCCACCTATCTTAAAAGTGCCAAGGTTGGGAAACAGTGCTCCATGGCAACATATTAACTTATGCTGCCTGCTGCCTGCCTGAAATTTGGCAGTTCAAATCTCACCAGGCTCAAGGTTGACTCAAGCCTTCCATCCTTCTGAGGTCAGTAAAATGAGGACCCAGATTGTTGGGGGCAATAGGCTGACTCTGTAAACCACTTAGAGAGAGCTGTAAAGCACTGTGAAGCGGTATATAAGTCTAAGTGCTATTGCTATTAAGTGGAATGCTCATGGAAAATCTTCAGACCACAACTAAATGGTCATCTGTCAGAATTGCTGTCAGGTTTTAGACTGAGAAGGGGAATGGACTAATTGACCTCTAAAGACCCTTCCATCTATAATTCTATGAAACGACATACACAACTTGGTTCGGTCCAAATATATTGGACAACTACTATGAACATTAAAAATTTATATCTAACAGCTTATCTGGCTAATGATTATGAGAAATTAAATCCAATATATGTGGAGGGCAATAGGCTCATAAAGGCTGCTTTATTATGACCTTAACATGCTCTCAAGAAGTCGCCCATCCTGGACAGAACTGAAACTGTGATCATGCAAAATATGCAAATTGCAATTGTTGGAAGTAATATTCTTCTGGGTTCAGTTTCAAGTGGGGAAAAAGACACTGGATTCATGGAAGTTGCTTGGAAAGAAGGTTTAATGGTGGACAGGAGCACATGGCAGGAGCTCCTGAACCGAAAAGGTGGATCACATACTTCCAGATGTTGGGTCCAAAGAAAAAAGGGTCGAGATGCTGAAATTTCCTTGTTTTATGCCCTCTCTGGGGCCCCGCCCTAAGAGTTTCCTGTTCCTGTACAGAAATGTATCCCATTGGCTGTCAGACTCCCAGGGGCATATGCTGGGGCAACTCTTGTGGGCTGTCCTGAGTCCCAGGCTTGGCTGATGTAATCTTCCCAGGTCCCATGTGGTGTGATGAAAAGGCTTTGAGATTCCTATTATGGTTCTTCCTGTAAATGCTTATGTAGAATAGATTGCCCATTGACAAAGGTGGGGGGAATGAGTGAACTGGGCCCATTGACAACGGTGGGGGCTACTAAGAGTGAGCTGGCACATTGACAACAGTGGGGGCTACTAAGAGTGAGTCTTTTGTCTGCCTAAAAGCATGTTTCTGGGGATATATAGAATAATATTCTGCATTTTTAATATTTCCTAGGATATTTCATTTTTCTAGGAGAGGGGTGGGTGCTAACTTCCTACACTATTGAAGTATAGGTCTTTATTTTCTACAGGTCTAGCTTTCCTTATTTTAAATTGGATGTGTTTCTCATTGAAGTGAATATAAGATCTACTGCACCCACTGCAAGAACTAGATGAGTAGTATTAATATATGTAATTTAGAGGTAAAAAAAACAACAGACAATGGATATTACATCTCATTAGTGGAAGCGCTAATGAGGTGGGGAGAATGCACGTCTCTTCTAGTAGAGCTTCTTCCCAGCATAGACCTCTGGAGATCTTTCCATTGGTGATGGTAGGGATCAAATCTGGGATTTTTTGCATACAAAGCACATGTTTCACTGCTGAGTTACCATAGGAGAAATATCTTGAAGTTCTTCCGGGAAACAAATTCAGCAGATAAAGTATCTGTACTACCAACCTCTATTGGAGGAGAGATCAATCCAAAACTTTGACTAAATTGTAGTGATCAGCCAGATTTCTTATGGGTTTATGTGCCTATCCGTATATGCATGTGTGTAGGAGTTTATGCCAGCTTCAGAGATTGATCTCCATTTCCAATTTGAAAAATGCCTGTCAAGGAACTGATTTTGTTGGAAGCTGATTGGGAAGATTGCAAATGGTGATCACAATAAGAAGGGCCCATTCTAGAGCAAGATCTGAGTTGTTGGATTCTGTGGCTAAATATGGGCACTTTCACCACTTGCCATATCATGAGAGGATCCAGCCATTGAACAGATTGCTCATGTGTTCTTCGATTGTCAACTATATGTCTCTGTTAGGCTGAAATGCTTAAGATCCCTACTTGAAAGAACAGATTACCAGGATCTGATCCTCAACTTGTCTTATTTCAATTTGGGCTTGAATCTATACATCGTGAGCAGAACTGCTAAATTTATAGGTAAGGCAGTTAATCTAAGACCATGATACAGGTAGTCCTCGACTTACAACAGTTCATTTAGTGCCCAATCAAAGTTACAACGGCATTGAAAAAAGCGACTTATGACTGTTTTTCACACCATTACAATATTTCCATGATCATGTGATCAAAATTCAGACACTTGGCAACTGATTCATATTTATGACGGTTGCAGAGTCCCGGGGTCATGTGATCACCTTTTGCAACCTTCTAACCAGCAAAATCAATGGGGAAGTCAGAGTCACTTAACAACCATGTCATTCACTTAACAGCTGCAGTGATTCACTTAACAACTGTGGTAAGAAAGGTCATAAAATGGAGCAAAATTCACTTAACGACAGACATTTTCAGGCTCAGTTGTAGTTGTAGGTTGAGGACTACCTGTATATCAAACAAATCAGGATATCCTGTAAAGATGTGTATTTATCTGACTGTTGAGTCTCTGTATGTAGCACACATGTATTTTAATACTGTATTTTCTTTTAACTCTTTTACCCTGTAATTAGATCCTCTATTTTATTTTTATTTTTTTAATATATGGCCATAAGACTGATCAATTAATAAATTACCTATCTATTATGTTGACTTCTAGTCTTTAAGACTAAGGTCACCCCAGAACAGGGGCGGGTTCCTAATTTTTTTACTACCACTCTGTGGGCGTGGCTTATTTTGTGGGTGTGGCTTGCCAGCCATGTGACTGGGTGGGCGTGGCTTGCCAGCCATGTGACTGGGTGGGCGTGGCTTCTCGGACTGCTGAAGGGAGGGGAACTGAGATAGGTCCTGCTGCCCATTCCCCCTCCCCTCAGCAGCTCGAGAAGCCTCAAACGTGCGAAAATGCCTGGGATCATCACCGCGCGTTCGTGGCTTCTCGGACTGCTGAAGGGAGGGGAATGGAGATAGCTCCTGCCGCCCGTTCTTTCACCGTCTCATGCGCTCCCTCAGCCATCCCCCCCTGCTTGGACTCACTGTGGGGTAGGAAGGCAGCGCATTTTTAAAAAATGGCAGCGCCCAGGCACCAGCAACCGACCACACCGGTACTGTGACGTCACCAGCGGGCCGCTACCGGTGCTATAGAGTGGACCGCACCAGTAGGAACCCACCACTGCCCCAGAAGTAGGGAATGCTAGGACTCATAACCAGACATTTGTCCCTGATTATAGACATGTGACATCTGGTGAAAGCTCTCCCAGGGCATCTCACCTGTCTTCCAAGAAGGTGTGCCACTAATTGAATTAGAACCAACTGCAGCCCCATTACAATTAAAATGCAATTACATGGGCAAATAGCATTTAATTTAGCTGCAACAAACAAACATCTTTTATCACTGAAAAGAGAGAGAAAATGTCATTTTCTGGTATGTCATTTTCAGCCTGTCTGAAAAATACTTTATCTTATTTGGGTTATATTTAACATGGAACTGCAGGGTAAACTTTGCATATGAAATGTTGAACTGCATTTTCTTTTTTTTTTCTCAAAAAAGTTTTATTAGTACAAACTTACATAAGTGGTAACAAAATATTAAATCCAAAGTACAAACATTTTTGTTTCCCCCCCCCAGACCCACCCCCTTCCCTCCCCACCTCCCCCCCCCCCGGACTTCCCAGAGATAATACAGGGCATAATAATAAGTTTAAATTGTTAATAAAAAGAAAAAGGAAAAAGGAAAAAAAAGAACACTATTTTTAAAAAAGCTTCAACTCCAAACTATACAGTACTAATATATCGCATTTGTATACAATAGTAAAGATACAAAAAAGAGAGAGAAAAAAAAGAAAGAGAATAAAAAAAAAGAAAGAAAGAAAGAGAAAACTCTTTAACACTACAAACAAACAAACCTCCTACCTCCTCCCTTCAGTCCTCTATCTTATACAAGGTAAATGTTACATAAGTAATAACTAAATATAAAATACACAAATCTTAAACTAATATTATTGACATTAGAAATAACCTCTAAGATAAAACTTAACTAAATGTTACATAAGTAATCATCAAATATTAAATTTCATCATTAACTTCAATAAACAAAAAAAGAAAATAAAAGAAGAATAAACAATAAACAAATCTTCAACAAACTATATATATCTAATATTATCAACATTAAAAATAACCTCAAAATTATATAAAACTTAACTAAATATTGCATAAGTAATCATTAGATAGGGAAAAGATAAAATACAATCATATTAGTCTCTATCCATCCAATATATTTCAACATCTCATCGTTTTGTATCTTGATAGTTCATCTTTTAATAGTTCAATAAATTCAAATTTGTCAAGTCGTCTCCCGTCTGCTCCCAAACCTCCATCTCCTTTTCCCCAGCTATCTGATTTAGGCACTCCTTTTGGATTTTTGAGTCTATTTCTTTTTGATCCATCGAAGGTGGCTTCCCCTCCTCCTCCTCTTTTATTTTCATACACCCTTCTTCTGGAATCTTGGATATATCAGCCTTTAGAACATTGACATAAAATTCAGTAGCTTTTTTTATCGTGTTGAGCCGGTATCTTTTTCCAGAAAATTTCACTGCTACTCCAACTGGTGCTTCCCATTTATATTGTAAATTTAATCTCTTAAATTCATCAATCAAAAAAGTATAGCTTTTCCTGGCTTTAAGCATTTTAGAGGGGATTTCTTTCCAAATCTTTAGTTCCTGACCATTCACCATAAGATTATTGTTAAACGTTGCTTGTATAATTCTGTTCCGTAAAGCTCTTGTGGTAAAATATATGACAATATCCCTTGGTAGATGCTTTTGTTTGGCGTACCACGAGTTGATTCTGTATGTTTTGTCGATTTGTGTAGCCAATTCCGCTTTAGAAATTCCAGACACCTGATCCAATATGTCAACCATCCTGCCTTTTAAATTTTCATATAATCCTTCTTTCAAACCTCTAATCCTTATAGCAACTTCCATAGATCTGAACTGAGTCATTAAGACCTCTTTTTCAAAATTTGCAATGTCGTTTTGGATTTTATCTATGTAATTCACCGAAGTTGCCAAAGCTTGTTTATTTGTTTCAATACGTTCTGCCAAAACTTCAATATTTGTTGCTAAGCCTTTGCAAACCTCTAACACATCAAATCTTAGTTGTTGATTCATATTCTTCAAAGCAGCCTGCATCTTATGGTCTATCTCACTTATTTTCTGGTTAAATTCCAAAGTAAGTTCATGTTTCATAATCTTTAAATTATTTAATAAATTTTCAGGTGTCAAAAGCTGTGGAGGTGTTAGCTCAGTGTTAAGTTGCATTTTAGAAATATATCCAGATGAATAGTCATTTCTTTTAGTCAAAACAGTCTTTCCAAACTTTGAAGCCATTGGTGTTTCAAAAGAGTACAAAAAAGAAAGAAAGCCAGTTGCCTGATTAAAGTTCTTTCCAGTTTAAAAATCAGATAGTCTTTTATTATTGAAAATATTTCTATTATAACTTTAATCCAGAGTTAGGAGACAGAGAAAGAAAAAACCATTTTTCCAAGTTAAAAGTTTCCATAAGAGAGAGAGAAAGAAAAAAAAAAAAAAGCCTCTGGGGAAACGAAAGTCACTTTCACTTCTCAATCGCCATATTGTTACTCTGTTTCCTTTGTTCCCTTGCCGAAGTGAAAGCTTACCCAGAAGTTGAAAAAAAAAGGAAAAAAAGAGGTTTCAGTACTTGCCCATCTCACGCCTGTTTCTCTCTGTCTGCTTCTATAGTTTAAATGTAGTTATAAATCCCATTTTTGAAGCAGCGGCTGGTCACTCCATCTAGCTCTGCAGAGGCAGAGGTTTCCGGATCTTCGGAGCTGGAGACAGGCTGCATGGGGAGCTCTCCCTTCGCGCCCTGCCAGATGGCTCCTAAGGCGCTGGGGGGGCTCTACCCCTCCTGTCAGGCTCTCATCTCTCCCCTTTGCCCGGGGAAGAGATTTTAAAGCCGCCAGACAGCTGTTCTGGCGGCTTTTAACAAAGATCGGAAAGGCATCCAACGAGGGATGTCTGCGATGAAGCGCTCCAAAACCGGAAGTCGTTGAACTGCATTTTCAATCAGTTGCAAATATATATATATACATACACACAAAACAAAACAAAAAAAACCCACACTAGTTTCAGTAAACAAGACACTTCAACAATAATTGCAAACAAGCAATTTGCAATCCAATTCTGTTGGGAGGGGGGAAACAAAGTAAGATGTGAACTATATAAAATACTGAGTGCGTGATTTGAGTGTGAAAATATCTCAATTTGCAAAGGGGGTGAGTATAAAATAACTTAAACAAGGAAGTATAAAATGCCATAAGGCTAAAATGTTGGGGGCATTGAAGTGTGAATCCAAATTAAGTCTGAATGAATCTATTCAAATGTATATGAAGCATCAAGAGCTTGTATCCAGTTCAGACAAGATTAGCTCACTGTGATGAATCTGTTATTTGAGAAAATATTTCTGGGTGGAATCCTGAACTATTTCATAGCTAGGAATGCTGGTGAATTCACTCGATTTAATTCTATGTCAGTGACCAGGGTCTGCTCTTTCCAAGCTCATAGAGAGAAGACCATCCTTCTCTGAACTTGATGATGATTTGATTGCCCTGATCAATGATCTCTTCCAGGAAAGAGACTTGGGAACTGGTGGATCTCTCAGTAGCCAGTAATTGATCATGGATATTGGTGGATATCTTTGTGGGCTGGAATTTAAAGTGCAGGTTTACATTGTGGTGATAAGGACAGCAAAATAACATTATTTCCCCAACTTTATGGCATCTGCCAATAGCCACCTGGGTCCATATTGAAGGTGATCCAGTCCCTGCTGGGAAGGGATGCATGGATGCTTTGATGAATATTGGACTCCAAAATGTCAGGTCCAGGTCAAGTTCTTTATGGAATCAGAGTAAAAATCAATAATATAAAACTCCTGAAATCCCTGTGGCAGTGACACAATCATACAAGCCACTTTGTGACCTCTGAATCATCTCCAGGCCCATTAACAGAACCATGACTTCAATGCATTCCAGAAAAATAAGAAGGAAGAGCCCAACCTTATTTCCAAGGAAATAGCAATAGCACTTAGACTTATATACCACTTCATAGTGCTTTACAGCCCTCTCTAAGTGGTTTATAGCCTCAGCATCTTTTCTCTAACAATTTGGGGCAACCTTGAGGCTGGTGAGATTCGAACTGCCAAATTGCAGTCAGCCAGCAGTCAGCAGAAGTAGCCTGTAGTACTGCATTCTAACCACTGTGCCACCAGGAATGGTAGTCTAAAGGGAGGAAGCCCCTAAAGAGAAGGCTCTTCTTTTAGGGCCTAGATCCCATCAGGTGTATTTCCTTAATAGATGGGATCGGCCACATACCTGTCTACCCACTCTGGTGGGACAAGTAGATGTGACCAGGGAGATCACTTATAAAGCCCCTCGTAGCATGGAGCTTGGCTACCTGGAGGACAGCCCGTTTCCATATATTTCTACCCTTCCAATCAGATGAGCTAGAGTGGGAAAACTCTGAGTTTCTGTCAATTAAGCAGTAGCATCTTGTGGGACCCAGGAAGCATGCCTTCTCATTGATTCTCCTGCCCTCAGAGATTCTCCTAGGATGATGGTTGAGCCCTTTTGGTTTTTGGTTCTTCTTTTTGATTAATTATATTTGGTTTTCTTGATATTCTTTGCTTTCTTTTTAATTATTTAATTGTAAGCTACCTAGTGTTGCTATGGAGTCAGGCAGCCTTGAAATTGAAATAATAATATGGTTCTGTTCATACCTACCAAAACCATGGCTCCATGGTACTTTCTCTTAGCAATAGCACTTAGCACTTAGACTTATATACCGCTTCATAGTGCTTTACAGCCCTCTCTAAGCGGTTTACAGAGTTCAGCATATTGCCCCCAACAATCTGGGTCCTCATTTTACCGACCTCAGAAGGATGGAAGGCTGAGTCAACCTTGAGCCTGGTGAGATTTGCTGAACTGCTGAACTAGCAATCAGCTGAAGTAGCCTGCAGTAGCTGCAATTTAACCACTGCGCCACCTCGGCTCTTCTAATGTTTAATATCTACAGAAAGCCACTGTAGTTATCATCTGAAGATGCGGGGTTCCATGTCAAGAATATGCTCATGCAACTGAAAAACTTCCCATTCTTTGTGGTCTTTGGTTGACTGTGCAGGTTTTGCTTTTTTAAAATATAAAAACCAAATTGAAAAACATTTGCATTCAAAACTGTAATGGGATGTTGTCTAGATTACAAGAGGGGAATGCATTCCAGAAAGCAAGAGACAGCACAGTGTAGACAGTTTGTGTGAGAGAAAGAGGGTGAAGGTGGCTCCTCCCTAATGGTTTCCAAAGAATATTTTTTATGTGCTGGTAGTGTGCTTTACAGCAAGTTTTCTATCTATAAGTGAGAAATAAATAAAGTCTTAGAAGGATCTCAATGTGTCATTTTTTTGTTTTTGGAGCCTGTCATAAACTGGCATAAACATCAGATAAATAAACACAGGTATCAATCTGTTCCAGGAGTTATATCTTTGATTCTCAAGTATTTGATAGATCGCCTTCCTTCAAATTAAGTTCCTCTGAATTCTAATAAAGCTAATGTCTCATTCAAGCCTTGATAACTTCATGGATACATCTTTGACATTTTCTGAGCAATAGTAGAAAAGTGTTTTGACATTTGCCTTTTTTTCTGAGGTGTTTTTCAATTGCTTAGCCTCACCTAAAGGCTAACGTTTCCTGATGGTCTCCTACCTAAATGTGAATTGACAGTTCTCTTTCTCAAATTAAGATAATTAAGGGGTTGCTGCCTAGCCTGCATTTCTGGTGGCCATGTTTTGTTAATCTAGTTTTAAGATTTAACAAGTATGAACCATCCCAAATATTTTAGCTCTTCCAATGAACTTGGGAATGTCATCCTTCTATTTCCTGAAACTTTTGTGCTCTTCTGCTAGCTGAGCTTTGCTTGCTTATTCATAGTCCTTGTTAGGTATCTGGCACAGCATTAATTTAACAGATTGAGTGCTGACTGATTACATTTCCATTTTGATGGGGGTGAAGCTTGTTTAAAAAATTCATTTTCTGTCTCTCTTCTCCACAATGCCTAGTAAACTGCTCACAAAGCACAAAGAACAATGCAAAAGCCAAACCAAGACTTCCTCCACTGAGAAATTTAAACCCTTGTAAAAGATTCTGTATGGCCACAAACAAATGAAAGAAATAGATTTCCATATGGGTTGTTGGATATGAAGCTAGGCGTTCATTTTCATGAAGATGGCAATTAACCAGAAATTATACTCATGAATTTAAAACGGCCCCTTTTTTCCTGCTCTGCAGAAGGCCTGAGCTTCAAAGCCATCCTTGCTTCAAAGTCAAACCTTCCATGAAAGACATCCCTGTGATGAATCATTCAATGCTTTTAAAATATTTTTCTTTGCTTTTCCTGCTGCCAGCTATTTGCAGCTGGAATATCTGTCAGACAACCAAATATTTCAGATGTAATTTCGGAGAACGACAATCAATTTGGCTCCAGCTGGTTTGGTCACCTTTATGTGCTGTCCATGGTGCTGAATCGGGGGTGACTCTACAGACCTGCGCCAGGGAGATTTGGGGAGGGGGACCGTTTCTCCATCAAAGGTCCTGACAAGCAGGCAGAGAAGGGCATCTGAAGTCCATCTCTGAAAGCCAATGGAAGACAGCTCCATCTCTCTAGAGGCTACCTTAATAAGACCAGCAGCTGTGCACATGGTTGGCTCATATCAGCAGCTTCAAGCACAGGTGATATTGATCCCTGCTCTTGGCAGCTCATTCTGGGCACATGGAGTCAGTATTCAGATGGCCTTTTCTGTTCTAAATGAGGCTCCCAAGGGTTGCAGAAGGACAAGATTACTTGTATGTTTTTGTTGGAACCAGAGTGGAAAGAATGGTATCAATTTAAGCTAATGGGGCATTATGAATGGATTCCATTCTCTCTCTCTCTCTCTCTCTCTCTCTCTCTCTCTCTCTCTCTCTCTCTCTCTCTCTCTCTCTCTCTCTCTCTCTCTCTCTCTCTCTCTCTCTCTCTCTCTCTCTCCTTCTCCCTCTCCCTCTCCCTCTCCCTCCCTCCCTCCCTCCCTCCCTCCCTCTCCCTCTCTCCCCCTCCTCCCTTTCTCTCTCCCTCTCTCACCCACCCACCCCAATCTAGTCCACCCTGAACAGCATCACACAGCAGCAGACCTGAGGCTGGGCCTGAAGCACAGTCCAGGACCTCAATTTCAGCCCTCTTGCAACCACTGCCATTCAAAATGGCCATCTTGCACCATTACCCAAGGTGTGTGAGCACAGCCTCCAAGAATTATGTGCTTTCAAGAATAGAATAGAATAGAATAGAATAGAATAGAATAGAATAGAATAGAATAGAATAGAATAGAATAGAATAGAATAGAATAGAATAGAATTCTTTATTGGCCAAGTGTGATTGGACACACAAGGAATTGTGTGCTCTATAGCAGTGCTCTATAGCAACGTTTTGACGTTTTGAATAGTTGTTGATATTAATAAAGATTATTTTTTTAAAAAAGAATAGTTGTTGGTGAATGCTGGTGTGTCACCCAAAACATCATGGCATGCCATCTTTGACGTGTGTGTGATAGGTTCACCATCATTGGTGGGATTCAGGAAGGGGATTTCTTCTGTTGCAGCTTGCCTGTCTTCATGTAATCTTTACAAACTCAGAGTTTCCTGAAGCTTTGAGTTAGGGACTTGGGATGACAACTTTGAGTTGGGGGTAATGTAGTTGGATGTTATGTTGTCACTTGGATGGTGGGTGTTTTTTTAATTCATTTCTTTTCACTGTAACCCCCCAGAATCATGTTGGACTAGAGTGGTCTAGAAATTCAATCCATCCATCCAACCATCCAACCATCTATCCATTCATCCATCCTCCCAGAGAGGTTGTGGTTCAGGTAGCATGTAGAACTGTGGACCAGAGAGGCCAAAACTCCTGAGATCATCTTGGTGTCCTGAGAGACCTCTAGGGCTGGTGCATATGTTGTGAATAGCACCCAATGCAAAAATCTTCAGCACACACTGTGAGATCCTCACTCCAGCCTGTGTTGAAGGTATCAAGACCAGGATCTCTCTTAGCTTCATGTCTCCTCCAACCAGTTCCAAGAAAGTTTTTCAGCCTTCTCTTGAGACATGAACTTTGCCAAAGAAGCTGAGATGCATTTGAAATGAAGCAAGGTAGCTGCTTTTAACAGTGGAATCAATGATTCATGGAGGTTATCAGCTCTTCTTTGCTAAATATGTTCAAGGAAAACTAAAAGGAGTGGAAGAATGGAGATGGCAGCTCCCTCACATTTGTTAGGACCTTTGAAAATAGAGGTGCTATTTAATTCTCATGACTAATATCCACTGACAACTTGATCCTCCATGAATTTTTCAAAATCCTTTTCTTCAAGCCATCTAAATACTTAGATTTAGGTTCAAATTATGCTAGTTAATCTCATGAGGTTATGATGCCTTTTTTTCTTAATGAGTTGTGACATACCTCGGGTGTTTAAAACCCAAAATAATATCCCTGCTTCTTCCTCATAATCCAATTTCCCTTAATTCGGCTCATCTGTTCTCAGTTTGAGGTTATGAAATTTACTCTTTTGAGTAATTTGCCTTCATTTGTGTGACTCGATTAATTCATTTAACTTGTCTTCAAGGAAATGAAAATGGAAGCATCACAAGCTGATCTGCAGCAGCTTCTCCCCTGTTACAAGCAGGATGGAAACTGTCAGGAAACTCTGGAGGACAAACCCAACCGCCTGCTTCTCTGTGTGATGTTCCAAAGCTGTCCTATAATAGCTGGGAAAGCCGCAGTAGGAAATCTTCCCAGCTTAATGGAATCTTTTCATTGCTTGCTCCAAGCACCACGCAGAGAAAAAAATGATGACTTTGAAGATTAAAACATCTTCCACTTTATCTGCAGCACCCCTTTTCACATCTTAAGTTCCATTTCTCCAAATGAGGCCTAGTTCTCAATTGCATAGACATTGCTGGTTCTTATGACATTCGATTGTTGCTTGTCTTTGGTTCATGTGTACGTGTTCATTAGCCTTGTGTAATATTGGTGAATGCCTAGGGGCAGATGAACCTCTTTGATGAGAGAAAAAAACAATATCTACATTTACGCCTGACTAGAAACCCTATATAAACTTGGTTTTGCATAAAATGGAAACAATTCACTTATTTGTGGATTTGATTATTAGCAAAAAAAAACCACTGGATAATAGAATGGAGCATGCTTTTTTTTTGTAATCATAGAGTAAGAGATAATTTTGTAATTGCACTTTTTTTTTTTGCAAAGGAAATCCAAATCTATTTCTTTATTTATTTAGAAAATTTATATTGCTGCCTACTCGCACATGGTGACTCAAGGCGGCTTACAGGACATAAAAACACAATATAAAAGAAATAAAAATAGTAAAAACTAAAAATAATAAAATAATAACCCCCCACCCCAAGGAAGGAAATGGCAGTGGAGTCCTTGGTGTTCTCTGAGCTTGGTTATTCTGTTTCATTATCCAACAGTGCTAGCAACTGATGATGCTATGTAGTATGGTAATGAAATGCTTCCAAGAAAACCATCACACCCAAAAGGCACCAAGGATCCCACAGTCTTCTTCTCTTCTTACTGGAAATTGGGAACAATGTTGTGGCAACAATACACAGAGACCAAAATCAAATTCTCAGGTTAAGGTGTCTGCCAATTGGAGGACTTCAGAAACAATGCTGGGGATGGCCTTTTCCCAAAACCCATAAGAACTGGAATGCTGGTTTAGGAAACCTCAGACAGAGGGGGGGGGGGGAGAGAGGAAGAAAATAAATACCCCTTCCTTTTGTTTCATATCAGTTGACAGGTTAGCCTATATTTGAGACAGAATTTAAAAAAAAAACAGCCAGAGAGAGGGGGGTGGGGGAAGCACTCCCTGTAGCAGAGAAATGAATGGGTGGGATAGGTGGAAAAGAAAGACAAATTCTCAAATTGAGTTTACTATCTAGAGAATCACTGCTGGAAGCAAAGCCAGCTCTGAAATTCTGCTTTTTTAACCGCTGTTGGTTCTCATTCAATTGAATGAAGCAGAACTTGCCTTTGGGATTTCTTCCAAAGGAGAGGAGAGTTTTGGAGGACGCGTGAGGAATCCTTGCACTTTGGCCAGTTTGGTGTGTGTGTGCGCGCACGCGTGCGCGTACACATGCATATTTCTGTGAAGTGGGTGTGCAAATGCTGTTCACTGTGGTACACTACTCCTCTAGCAACTTCTCCATTAAAATTTTATTGATTTTTATCCCACCTTTATTATTAAATAATTATTTAAGTAATTTAAATAGCAAATAATATTAAATAATGGAAAGGCTCTGGAGGCAGACTCACCACAGAGAAAGGATTGGAGAATTTCTTCTTCCCTTACAGAAATTCAAGGAACTCCTCGGCCTGCTTATTTTTCTGTTCAATGTATGCCGCACCTCACATTCAAGAGGTCAGGGGTCCCCTCCCCCACTTTTTCCCAACCTAAACAATCCTATCATGTAGGTTGGGTTTATTTATTTATTTATTTATTTTGTTATTCTTATATGCCGCCCAACTCCCGAGGGACTCGGGGCGGCTTACAACAAGGAGAAATACAAGAATAAACAAAGAAATTGCATAAAATTTAAAAACAAGTACAAAAATTTAAAACAATTATTTACAACAGCAACATCCATTCAACACATACATACTTGGGGGGTAGGCTCAGGTGGAATTAAGTTGTCCCCCCCACCTGCAGGAAAAGCCATGTCTTAATGGCTTTACGGAAAGCCAGCAGAGTGGGGATAGTCCGGGTCTCTGGGGGTAGTTGGTTCCAGAGCACGGGGCCAGCCACAGAGAAGGCTCTCCCCCTGGGGCCCGCCAGCCGACATTGTTTGGCCGACGGGACCTGGAGGAGGCCAACTCTGTGGGCCCTAACCGGTCGGAGGGAAGTATGAGGCAGAATGCGGTCCCGAAGATATCCTGGTCCTAAGCCATGAAGGGCTTTAAAGATGGTGATCAATACCTTGAATTGGACCCGGAGACCGATGGGCAGCCAATGCAGCTGGCGGAGTATCGGTGTCACGTGGGTGTACCTTGGCACACCCACCACAGCACGCGCAGCCGCATTTTGCACCAACTGAAGTCTCCGGATACTCTTCAAGGGTAGCCCCATGTAGAGCGCATTGCAGTAGTCCAACCGCGAGGTGACAAGGGCATGAGTGACCGTGAGTAGCGCCTCCTTCTCCAAATATGGCCGCAACTGGTGCACCAGGCGAACCTGTGCAAAGGCCCCCCTAGCCACAGCAGAAAGATGGTGGTCCAATTTTAGCTGTGGATCTAGGAGGACCCCCAAGTTGCGGACCTGGTCTGAGGGGGTCAGTTTCGCACCCTCAAAGACCAAGGAGGGGTAATTGTCATGAACCTTAGGAGGCAATATCCACAGCCACTCAGTCTTATCGGGGTTTAGTCTGAGCCTGTTCCTCCCCATCCAGATCTTAACGTCGTCCAGGCATCGGCACATTACGTCCACTGCCTCCCTGAAGTCAGACGGGGTGGTGATGTACAGCTGGGTGTCGTCAGCGTACTGGTGGAAACACACCCCATGTCTGCGGATGATCTCACCCAACGGTTTCATGTAGATGTTAAACAGGATGGGCGAGAGAACCGACCCCTGGGGCACCCCACATAATAGGGGCCTAGGGGACGATCTCTGCCCACCTGCCAACACCGACTGCAT